>JADHKT010000034.1:82596-245622 GCA_019925285.1 Graphium sp. VPRI43844 | reverse complement strand
ATCGACAGTGGCTCATCCGGTGCTTCGCGCGCGATGTTTTGAAGGCCCAATAATTTCCAGTTGTTCAATCTGACGCGCACTACTGAGGCAGCCTATGGCGGGCGCACAACGGGGAAAGCTTCTTCTGGCCTTGTCCGCCAGATGGTGTGGTAGGGCCGCTCCACGACGCCATGGTAGCGCGCGACCTCGCCGACACTGTGGTGAGTTGGCACGCTGTGGTGAGTTGGCATGGGCTTCGCCTTCGAGCCCACTAGCGCCGCGCTGTCCTCGAACTCCTGGGCCACAACGTTGGTGCCCTGGTCGTGGACAATGAAGTCGGGGGAAGACGATATACGGATCCAGGCAACACTACCGAAGCTTGCTCCTGAAACTGAACGGGTCTTGGGCAGGCATCCCGGCGAGGTGAGGGTCCCGAGTGGTCGACTGCTTGCGTGGTGTGCCCTCTTCTTGGAGGTCAACAGCACGGAAGTTCGGGTGGATATTCTTGAATGGCAACATCTCGCAGATGGTGTCGTTGCGATTTTTCATCATCCTATTATTGGCGAACGCCTGCAGGGCTTTGGGAGGCCATTCTGGAGGTGTATCGGCAGCGACAACTCCCATGAGAACCACAGCCCGGCTGCTGCCTGCTGTTCTGGGGTCTGGAACGTAGACACCGCCTTCCATCATGATTTCTGCGATCCTTGACAGCGTGATACTTCCGACAACTCGTAATTCCTCGACGGTCCATTCCTTGAGATCGTCCAGGGCGAGGAGGACACGTTCGTCAGTATCTCAACAGTGAACAAGGCGAGGTGGAGTGTAAGGAGTCTACGTCGGGGCCAGGAGTAAGAGGCGCAGAGTCTTCGCAGGAACCGTCGGCGAGTGGCCATCGGCAAGTCGAGGCCCTTACGAGATTACTAAATCCGAAGGATTGGGGGAGACTGTATAAAAGACGCCGGAGGCTGCATTGTAAATTAGTTCCCCAAGTTGAAGAGACCAGTCAATTGAGTAGAATATCAATGGTTAAAACAAGTCCACGGCCAAATGTCGGCAAACAAGCTCCACCACAAAAAAGTGTACGTGACTTTATTTAAGAATTTCCTAATTCGTCGCGGGGGAGTTTTTACGGGACCAACAAAACGAACTTTTCGTCACTTTCGTTCTGAAAGCACAATGCTAGGCCAGGCAATCATCTCCAATGCTGCATGGGATTCTTTCTTAGACAATCTGAGCAACCTGAATTTCATTCTTTGCATTAGTTTTTTCCAACTATAATTCGTCCCGTCTCTCACCCCGGTTACAACACTCCTCTGTCTGGCAATACCTCTCCCCTTCAAGATGAAGCCTTGACCATAGGGCTGCGCCTTGGGCGGCGGCAAAAGTTGGATTCTTTGGAATCACAATGCCCGCTTTGCCCTTTAGTTTACCCCCAATCTTTTCTGACCTCACCGTCTTTTCGGCCACGTCTCGCATCAAAGAGATGAAGTCGGGATTCTCAGCAGCCTCACCCGTAAGAAAAATCAAATCGAGTGGCAGCAAGGCCGCAGCTGGTTCGGATGCTAAAGAAAGCAAGGTTTCCTAAAAAGTAACCCATGGCTCGGGAATAAAACTCGCCCCAGAACTTGGAGGGCGATGTTGATTGGCCCAAGCTATTGCTTCCGAGAATCCTATCAATTACTCCCCATGCCGAGTGTCCATCAGTACGCAAGCATCTCCCGCTAGATATCGTCATGTACAGAGACGAGTTTGTGAAGCTAGTCGCGTAAAAGTTAGATATGGCAACTAAAACGCTTCGTGTCTTGACAATTCTTTTTCTCGAAACGAAAAGAAGCAAAGAAAAGCTCGGGGTATCTCGATAGCATAACTTCATTGGCTCCAAATAGGCGGATAATAGCAATCAATACCCGCGACCGAGAAAACTTCCGAGTAAACACACACTTTGGCAAGCTGGAAGGGCTTGACAAGTCACTGTATTATGGCATTTTCTTCTTCATTATACTCCGTACATCTCGTCAGAATTAGAATTCATAAGAGCTTTTTATTCGCCCAACCCACTGGTAAAAACTCAGCTTCATCTGCTCCTTAGGTCTAGTATTGAACCTCAAGAATGGTCTGTGCGTGTTTACTCAAAGAACGCTATTAGATTTCAATTTTGTACGTGTACGGAGTACTCCGTACGGAGTACAGGTACCTGTGCATCATCTATCCAGGGAGGCTATGGCTAGGCCGGCCTAGGTACTAAGCACAGTACTTGTACAGCCACCAAAATCATGTGACCTGATAGAAGTCAGCAAAATCCTTGTGCACCTTAATTACCCGTCACGGTTCCGTCCAATCCATCAACCTGGCTTTGCCAATAGTCGTCACCTTTCTTAAAACAGCCTCTCTCGATATTTGAGCTCCTCCCCACCCATCGAGCAAGCCTTCATCCTGCGAATACCACTCCTTTCAACTTAATTCTTCGCCTTATCTTTTTTTTTCTCCCTCCCTTCCACTTCGAACTCACATTCAAGATGTCGACAGAACTTTGGTACGTGCATTGATTGCTATGGCCCCCTATCGTTAGCTTCCTAGCTACACAGTACCTCCCATCGACTCCCATCACTTCGTTGCATCGTGATTTCACTGTTTCTATCAGTGGACAGTTCACTAACTATTATATTGTTATCTAGCCCCGTCTACGCGGTTAGTCGCCCTTCCTTGTGCTCCCCCGAACGCTAGCTTTAAATATAGAGAAATGCCGCGCCTGTTGCAGACTCAGCCATCACCATCGCTATGACTCGCGACAAACCAAACAATTAATTGACTCTCCATTTACTAACTTCTTCGATGTAGCCCTTCTTCGGTGCTATGGGCTGCACATGCGCTATCGTCTTCACCTGCCTCGGTGCCTCGTACGGTACTGCCAAGTCCGGTGTTGGTATCGCCGCGATGGGTGTCCTGCGCCCTGATCTTATCGTCAAGAGTACGGTGACTTGCCAAAATCCCCCTATGTTGTCCCAAAGGTGGCTAACGAATTGATAGACATTGTTCCCGTTATTATGGCTGGTATCATTGGTATTTACGGTTTGGTCGTGTCGGTCTTGATCTCGGATGGTCTCAAGCAACAGCTCCCCCTCTACACAGCATTTGTGCAATTCGGTGCTGGTCTGTCTGTCGGTCTTGCCGGTCTTGCTGCCGGCTTTGCCATCGGCATTGTCGGTGACGCCGGTGTGCGAGGAACTGCTCAACAACCCCGTCTATTCGTCGGCATGATTCTTATTCTTATTTTCGCCGAAGTTTTGGGTAAGTTACCTAGTTTCCGATTACTGAGCTTGTAATCTAACGGTTCTCTCTCATCAGGTCTATACGGTCTCATTGTTGCCCTGCTCATGAACTCGAAGGCCACACTCGACGCTGTTTGCCAGTAAGAATATTGTGGAATCGGTGCCGAAGACGATTGTTCATTCAGACAAGACATTTAACAACCGATTTTGCACCGCAATCTACCTTCGATCTTGCGAGCTTAACCAATCAACGCGCATGGGAAACGGCCAACCAATGAAACTCTTGAAACAACAGGAGTCCAACAGTTGTGGAGGCATTGCTTTGCGAGCTTTGCGCTTGCACATCGAAAATGAGGAGTGGAGTTTTCTTTTTTTGTAATCTGGATCACGGGACGCATGGACGCATGGCGACAATCTCTTTCCTGACTAGGGAGGGGAGGCAAATTGTACATCTATAAATGTGACAATACGACGGGATAATTGTTTTGCTCTTTGTTTTTAACTGTTGTCATATTTTTTCCTTTTCCCACCATAGACGACGTGGCGGGAGAGCAGGTGAAGCACTAGCCCGGTGGCTGGGGCATTCTTCTCCCTCCGGTCTTAATTGTTAGGTTTTTATTGCATTCTGGTTTTACCTTACATCCAAGAGTGGTGGCTACCAGGAGACCAGATCTCTACTATCGTGTGCTGTATTCGAAATATCAGGATCGATATACCATTAGTGTCATATCTTGTCATGTCTTAACTGCAATGATGCCGAAGCTTCACGCAGAGAGCTAGCTCGCAATGGCGTGAGAACTGTTGGAAAATACAAATATATTTAATGGCAAGAACCAGGAAACGAAGCATTAACGAAGATATTATGTACTCTCTCGTAAATACAACGCCTTTTTTCGTTTGCTCAGCAAACCACACCGCAAATGGGAAAAAAAAAAACCAAACAAACTCGAATAAAAAGAGGTACAATGAGAAAATGAGAAATAAGAAATATTATGCATTAAACACGATACTGCGTCGTTAAAGTATATCGATCGCATCTCTTCCCTGAAAGGTCGAAGGGGTGAAAATAGGTAAGGTTGGATATGTACAAGGAATTGAAAAAAAGACGCTGCGAGGAAAACACTAGGAAGATGGGCGAGAGGTCGTAGGACATAGAAAAGGTAGGAAATTCATTTCCTCGTTACTGGATTGTGATCTTTGATAATCCGGAGTTTGTGGTGATTATATAACATACTGATGAAAGGCTTCTGGTTAGTTCCTGTTGAAACTCGAGGGGGACGAAGTGGGCTTACGGGGATGAAGAGGTAGGGAACACGTCGCTCGTATTCTAGCCAGGCTTCACCGTACTTTGTACGGCAACGGGCGATGTCACGGGTGGCGCGGTGAGTAATCATGAGGCAGAAGAAGACAGGATAGAACCATGGGAATGGGCTCCTTTGAGGTTAGGGTCCGTTAGTAAATGTGTTTACTCGCTCGGGAGAAACAAAGTAAGAACAAGCAGGAGTGGGAAACTCACTTGAAGCCAGTGATGAGGCCCCACGAGATGGCGAAGAATGCATCACAGGTATAGTGAATCTTGCGTGCGTAACCATACCATCCGTCAACCAGAATGGTGCCGCCTCCAGGAGTAGGGATAGTCTTAGGATTCTGAAGAGTCTGCCAGGGCACTTGGGGGAAGGTCTTGCGCCAAACCATCTGGCCGCGCTCCATGGCGCGGAAGCGGTTCTTTTGGCTGTTGCAACTGTCCCAGATCCAGTACACAAATAGGTAGCTGGCGAAGAGGGCAGCGAGGGCGTAGCGGTTCCATCTGTATTCGGACGGGTGGTGGTTGGCAAGGTACAGGATGCAGTGGCAGTACGACAGCGGCACACCGGCGAGATTCCAGAAGATGAGCATGAAACCCCACTTCTCAAAGTACATATCCCTAGAGAATAAACAGTCAATGCCTGAACTACAATGTGAAAGATTGATGAGCGCTGTGGTAGGATGGCGACTTACCAAGTAGACACGATGAGCTCTTCGCCCTTGGAGCAGGCATTGGCATAAAGGTAGTGAGCCATGAGGAGGAAGCAAACCTCTCCGGAGACATAGCCGTATTTCTCATACTGCATAACCGCCGTGCTGCTGCTCAAAAGGAGAAGGATATACCATGGAAGTCTGACTTCGAAAAACATCTTGAAGTCGAGAATGCCAAACATGCGAGGGTTCAACTCAGCGCCCATGAAGAAGTCGTAGATGTGATAGCCAGTCATGCGATGCTGGGCGCCACGCAACAAGGCCGAAGTATAGGCGATAATGCTCACGATGAACCCGGACAAGATGGCCACGGTCAAGAGAGGGCCGAATTCGGTAATCAAAGACGAAAGTCGGTAGACGCCAGTGACATGGAGAACACCCACAACAAAAAGGGTGAAGTACAAGCTCACATAGGCGTTGCAGTAGTACTTGAGCTGCATGCCGCCGGCGTGAGGGAGCGGCTTACCATGCGCCCACACACCTGGGAGCAAGCAGTAGCACGCGCCTTCGAAGATGAAGAAAGTCCAGTAGACGGTCCATGCGCGCACAGAGGGGTACGCGTCGGTATACACGATGTTGGCGAGGTGGCGGGCGAAATCGCCCCAGCTCATACCAGCGTCGGGGGTCGGGAAGCTACCGCCGTAGTGTGTGGCGCCAATCCACATATACCACATGAGGATTGGGAAACCAAGCATCATGCCGAGGGTGCCAAATGAACCGCCAAACTCGAACTCGCCCGAGTAGTCGATCCTGGGATCCTGTCCAGGGATCCAGCCATCGACGGCGGTCACAGACGGCTCGGCACCGTTAGCCTTACCGTTAGCCTTACCGTTAGCCTTACCGTTGGCCTTACCGTTGGCCTTGCCGTTAGACTTGCCATTGGCAACGCCATTGGTCTTGCCGTTGGTTTTTTCCAGCTTCACCTCCACGTCAGCCTCCTCTTCAAGGCCGTTCGGCTCTGGGGTGTCTGACGCTTCTGTTTCCGAAATCTGCTCGACAAACTTCGGCAGTCTTCGACGGGCGAGAGGGGCACGTCGGCTGACCGCCTCGGTGGCGGACGAGTCGCTGTCGTCGACCGGGAATTGCGACTTGCGGCGAGTGGAACGTCTCGGCGTCTCTACCATGCCCTCGAAGAGCTCCTTCTTCCTACAAGTGTCGAGCAGTTTTGAGGTTAGCGTCCGACTTCTTTTCGGGTTCGCGCCTGGTTGCCAGCCAAAGGACTGAGAGGCCCCAATGACAAGACAAATCAACGAGCGATGCGGCGAGACAACAACAAAATCATGGAAGCCAAAAGTCGATGAGTGTCGTCGCCTACTGACCACTTATTGCGCGGCGACCTCCTTGCTATTGAATTGTCGTTTCTCTCTCCACTCTCCCACAGCCCGTTGGGGTCACATCACACGTCGTCACACTCACCTAGGCGTCTGCCGCAAAGAATAGCGAGTCGACATTGTAACTGATCTGGCCAAGAGGAACCGGTATTCGTAGGAACAAGTCAATGCGACTCTAGTAGGGCAGGGGCCGCGTCGAGTGTCCCAGAGTCGAGGTACGGAAACTAAGGGGGAAATATCCGTAGGGACAGGGAAAACCAGGTTTGTGACGGAGGTGAATTAAGGAAGGGTCACCAGGACATGGATTGACGTACGGAGTAGAAAAGAGAGCACGACTAGGTCAAAGAAGGCAAGAAAAAAAAATACTTTAATGAGGGACAAGGGGGGTTTTGTGGTGTGGGCTTCTCGTGAAGGTGTCAAATGGGGAGTGCCGAATCAACTGTCGTTCTTTTGTTGACTTTCGTTCCCGTGGGGCGGTTTTTTGCCGGTCCGGTCACTAGAGAGATTACGGATAAAGCTTAGGTAGCTGCATAACTTTTTAGGTACTAGTTGGTGAGCTCATACGCAACGAGTAACCTGTTAGTGATGGAAAGGTACTTCTGTACCTGAAAAATCTTGAGTGAGCCACTATCCTCTAATTGCTATAGCACTCCCCCCCCTTTTTATCATTTAGAAGAAACAAGGCCCCCCTAATAATATAAGTGCAAAGATTCAACGACTCAAAGTGTAGTACTCCATACGGAGTACCCCGTACTGTAATTGCCCAAACTCGTAGCCATTTGCAAAAGAGGACAGATCATACGCTGTGGCTGGCCATTTCAGTTGTCGACTTCAGCGCAGCAGCCACAGACGCACTTGTTACTAGGTGGGTGTTCTTGGTGTGGTCAGGTATTATTCTGTAAATAATGTTGGAAAAGAGCATCGTCATAGGACGAATCCTTTCATATTGCTATGAAATGAACACTGCTGTTATAGTGTAGTACGTAGCGGCCTTCAGCTCAAAATGATTAGGAGAAAAATGAATTTTGTGAAGATACGTAATGAGGCAGTCATAAGGCTCAGCAGAGCACGCGCCTCAAGCACACAAGATGCTAGCGATGATCCAAAAAGGGAAACTACAAGTACGAAAATCGGCAATAAAGAAAGAAGCACCGGAGCAAAAAGTCCTTACAGTTTTTAGATGTCGTAAGTTTGTTATTCTGACGATAAAAGGGAAAAAGCCACCCATCCTCTCATTTTGATTCCTCTTCTTACTACTTTTTTTTTTTGGAAGAAAAACAGAAGAAGAAAAAAAAACCTTTCACTCCCAAAACACACATGCAACTTGCTTCCTCATCTTTCTTTATTACGCCTACACCCAAAATCCTGCTCAAACCGTTGCGCATCCGCATCCCCGTTTAGTCGATTCATACAAAAGGGCTGGGGCGTAGCGTATTTTCCCACCAGCTTCGTGCCTAACTGAGAAAAAGATCTCCAAGCCGATCGACGCATCTAGTTTACTCGCCCACCATGTCGGACACTCAACGGCCGCTTTTGAGCCCAGAGCTCTTCGAACACATCAAACGGAAGATGGAGGTAGATGCCGAGGTCAATTCTGAACTTACCCTCCTCATACAACAACTAGATGTTTCTGTCGCCTACGTAGGCGGACTTCTCGCCCGTATTCATTCTACCTCGATCGATAAATGTATTATTCTTCTTTTCTTTCCCTGGTTCTTTACTGTTACTGCATGGTTATAGGCGTCTTTTGGCTGTCTTATCACCTCGCTACGGTTCACAGTACTAACTTAAAGCAACGCCGAACAGATCCAGAACTAATTAGCCAGACTGAGGGTGGGATTGCCAAAGAGATTGAATTAATCGGACGGCTAAACCAATATGCATCCAAGTTTCCGTTTTATAAGTAAGTTTGACACGCAGACCTTGTGTGCAAGCTTGGTCAAGCGCTTAATTCTAACCTCTAATGGTCGCGTTAGATATAACAGCAAGTGGTCAAACACTATCCAGAATTCTATCTTCAATGTAGTCCTCTGCGGCTTTATCGGGGGCATGTCAACACCCACAAGACCAGGCCAGTTTGGCAGGCTTCTATCTCTCGAGGAAGTTGGCGAGATTCTGCAAGGTTGCTCCCCTTTGCCTCTTACCCTTACTTGGCCTGACTTCCCGTAGGGAATTGAAACACCAAAGGCTTGTGTCACTGCAAGTAACTAACGTTGTTTGCCAGTTCCAACAAACCTGAAAGAGCAGGACGCGTTTCACATCACAGTCGAGGAGTACCTAACAGCATTGACGTCCCTAGTCCAGGAACTCTCTCGGCTGATGACAAATTTCGTCACACTGGGTAACCTGACGCTGGCTGTTCAGACAAGCACATTCATCAAGGAACTCCACGCAGGGTTCCAGAATCTCACTCTTCGAAACGATAATCTCCGCAGGAAGTTTGATGGTATGAAGTACGCCGTGAAGCATGCTGAGGGGGTCATTTACGACCTCAAGATCCGAAACCTGCTCCCACCCGGCGAAAACCCATCTTAAGACGCGTGACGTGGGAAACGAGGTACCAGGCCATCGAGAAGGGACGGGCCGACGGCAAGTAGATTCTGGTCGTGGGTATCAGAATGCCCTCGAGGGGAAAGACGAGACATTTACTTTTTGTCACTTTTACCCTGTTGGTCCGACCGCTAAGCTGGTTTTTTTTTTTTTTTTCTTTCTTCTTCTTGACGGATTACTCAATATTTGGTTACGACATTGGGGCTCAAGTGATCTTTTGACATGTAGGAGGGGATGGCCAGGAAACAGGGGCCGGGATCAAGAATGATTCACTCTCCAACAAACTTTTCTAAATGAAGTCCATGTGTATGTAAGTCTGCATACCAAAGCCGAATATAATGGCTTAATCTCGCCTCGAATACTAGAAGCATGTGCATCTGAATGTTTTCTATTTCTCTTGAATAAATAATTGAGATATACTTGATATAGTGAAGTCAAGTAAGGCTCTTTCCCTAATACTCCTTTCTCGTGAGTTGGGCACTGCAGATATGAGGACCAAGACTGACGCAGTTGGGCGTAAGAAATGATACAAAGTGTGGGAGGCAAAAGTCCATGTAACGAGCCACCGAGATGGACGTGCCAATTCAGGAAACATTCAAAAGAAGGACTCCCTCCCCCTCTTTAGCGGGATTGTAACACGGTCGAATGTCTCCCCCAGACAATTCGAGTTCCCGAGAAAGCGTCCAAGACTATAGGGTGAGGGACGACCTGGACGGGGGCCAAAGTTGTTTCAATACACTACTTGATCAGGCTTTTTTTTTTCTCTTCTCAGGTTCGTCTTCATGTTAAGCGATAATGCCAGGATCGGGGAGTACTGGCCGGGCTGAGCTGACACGCAGGACGGCAAACCTATCACCTTACTCGAATGCCCTCATTTTTGTTTCTTCTTCTGGTCAGCATGGAGGCCCTCGGCATGCATAGATGGAATATGCCAAGCCACGGGCGCGTGATGGCGTATGGCGTATGGCGTATGGCGTATGGCGTATGTGCTTCTTGCATACGAGGTCGATCCCACGGGAAAGGTTGGGCGAACAATAAACAAAATAGGGGTGGGAGCACAAGACATGCTTGAGATCCGGTGGGTTTCTGGGCAATTCTTCTGTCGAGGAGGCACTTGATTTGATTTGGGGGTTTGATACTTTTTTTTTTTCTTCGCACGAGAACGGATTCAAAGACGATTCCAATTCCAGATCCGGATGGGGAAAGAAGTAAGGCATTTCTCTCGTCATGGCTTGCAGTCCTTCTTAACGGTGCCGACAAGGGTCAGACGGAGTAGTGGTAGTGGTGCCCCCCTAATTGTCTATTGTCTCAATATATTTGCTTCTACGGGAGGCGATGATATTGTTTTTTTTTTTTTTCTCTACTCTTGTTCCTTTTTTTTCTATACATGATGGTACTACGCTAGGTGCAGGTATGCCAATAGTCGCCAATAGATTGGAAAAGGGGGCGGGCTTTCAGGCGTCGGTGGATGGGGGCTCCGGGAGGCGCAAGCTGGCTACCAGGATCTCGATTTCTTGGCTCGTGAAACGGGTGTCTCGAGAAGTGGTGGCCGAGGAGGGGTTGGTTGATATGGACGTCTCGATGTTGTAATCAGAATCCAAGTCCTTGATGGGAAAAGGGGGGGGAAGGACGAGGGAACACACAATCAAGATCAAGGACAAAATCGTGACAAATACAGACTCTATGTGGCCTTCTGGCGAATCTCGTACCATGCTTGCACAACGTACGGGGTAACACTGGGACGAGGACTCTCAACATGAGGACGTGTTTCCTCAATTTCTCATCGACGGCCCCCCTTCCCCCCTCCTCTCCTCGAATCTTGCCCCCTATTCTAAGCCGTCCGAAGTTTTGATCTGCTTTCTTCCGTCTTACTGACTTCCACAGCATGGATTGCCTACTACTACGCTGCAGATGCAGAGTTTAACATGTCTTCTCCCGCCCCTCTCCCCTTTTCCTTCTCCTTCTTTCTTTGATAGTTTTGTAAAAAGAAAAGGGAGGGAAAGGGGAGGGAAAGGAGCAAAACTCTTTAGTCCATTCTTTTTTCTTCTTCTGGGGGGGGTTTCACACGAGGGCAGTGGGACAAAAGCCACTGGGCTTAAAGGAGCCAATAATAGAGAGTCGAGGATGAAGGGAAGGGAAACCCGGGGGGGGAGAGGGTTCAGGTTTTTTTATGTCTCTTCCCGTCAGAGCGTTAATCTTGACGGATGGGAAATACATGAGCTCCCATTTAAAGAGGGAAAGGAGGACCAGTATAATAAGCCATATACTCCAAGTAGCTATATACAAGTAGCTATATACAAGTAGTTATATACAAGTAGCTATATACAAGTAGCTATATACAAGTAGCTATATATATACCACCAACATGCTCGAAGTCCCGAGGACTCATCGAGTCCAAAACACCAACCATGACGAGGGAGAAAGAAAGAAACAAGAGCTATAAAAAAATTGGAGAGGGGGGAAGGGGAAAAGCCTCTTGATCCTGGATACCCCGTGTGCAACACCACAAGGTCGTGGTAGCCCAGCCGCCGTGTCACCCTCACACTCTACCAACCCAGTTCTATCGTTTTGATCTCGTTCGGTTGCGCTTCGTACAAGTACACACTTTACCTATTTCTTTTCTTTTTCTTGGCTTGCTTCTCGCCTCCATTGTGTAGCCCAAGCACGAAAAGACCAATCTATGAGTCTCAGGTCTTTGTACATACACACCCCCTCTCTCTATCGCCCCGAGAATTCCCAAGCTGGATGGACCTTTGATGGCGGGAATCCGTCTTTTACTCGAGATGTATACATACACCCTCTCTCTTTTTCTTTGTAGCTCACCTACCAACCAGATCTTTCGTTATCCGGCACATTGATGGAACGAGATGTATTCTTGGCGTCTCGAACGTCTCGAACGGGGTGAAAGGGGTTTCAAAGTTGGCACTTTCTTATGAGTTTTCTCTTACTCTTGGTGTATTTGTTGATGAATAGCTATGGTGATACGAGCGTTTGGAAGATGCTGAGAGCCATGGAGGGGGTGGCGGGAGTAGATGTAAGAGAAACGGGAAACCCGCAAGCCACCGCTCAAGATTTATCTTGGTAACTACAAAATGGGGGAAATGGTGTGAAAAAGATGTGTAGTCAGTAAAAAAGAAGATTGGGGCGAAAAGAGGGAAAAAAAAAAAGAAAAGAAAAGAAAAGAAAAGAATCCAATAATACAGCTTGTGTTCTCTTACATGGTGACACAGGATAAGGTGTTACGCTCATTTCCCCCATATATACACGCAACATTTGAGTTCTAGCTGCCTCAGGTAGAATAGGGTGAACAATTTCATGTAAAAGATGAGAGAAAAAGGAAAAAAAAAAAAAAAAAGAGGCCTTCCTTCTTCCTTCTCTCTGCTCCTTAATATATACTTTCCTTGACATCAGCCCTCAAGAAAGAAGAGAAAATCAAGAGCAAGCCTGTTGGTATTGGTAAAGAGCAACCATGCCCCGCGAGTAAAGAGAGAAGGGCCAGCGTACAATGCTACATACATGGGCGAGTGACAAGCACGAGGACGACGTTGTCGGGAAGAGGGCAGACGTGGCCGAGTGCGATGCCCGAGACACACAGGACACAGGCTGGATCGGCCATGTCTCAAAAGAAGAAGAAAGAATGGGCGGCTTCTCAAACTCGCGTGTTGCTTTTCACTCTTTTCTAAACTCACGGTGCCCTATCCCTGTTCTTGTTCTTTCTCCTCGTGTCTTCGTATGTCCTTCCCCCCCATCCCCCCCCCTTCATCCTCCCATTTCTCACACACCCCCCCCCTTTCAAGACCTCAAGCGCTGGTCTCTGTATTTGTTTTTTCTGATTTGCCTCTTGAGAAAAGAAAACAAGAGTCTCTCTCCTCCGATAGGCTTAACCCTGATCCAGCTGTCTTGATTCTCGTTGGGCGTTTCTGCATATTGATATCTCTATCTCTATATATTGGTCGTCAAAGGGAATAAGTCTTGCTTGTCCTCGATTTTCTGTACTCCGTTATATCCAGACTTTCCCTCCTTTCTCCCCTCTTCTCCCCTCTTTCCTCTCTCCCTCGCTATCTCTTCTATAAACGTACTTCCCCCCCCTCCCCCCGCATCTTCCCTTTGTGTATCTTGTGGACATTCCTTATACAAAGATAAAACAAAACCCTCTCGAGGAAACAGGAGACATCAATCGTAACGAGATTTCGAGTTTCATTACCTGCAAAAATATCACACGAGTTCGTCTCCCGGTGAACCACGGAAACAAACCCCCCCTTCTCCCTTCACCTTACCATGTGAACAGTCCCTCCCCCCCCCCATCTCACCTCCGTTCCAAAAGTCAAAACTATCCCATGCCATCTATGTTTCCCCTTCCATCTTCTCTACAACCAAGTTAAGTGCAAATCTGTCCTCCGCAATGGCCCGCGCCTCACCATACCGTTACATGGCACCGTCAACTCCTTCTTCCGCTTCCGCTTCCGCTTCCGCTTCCGCCCCCACCCCCGCTCCCGTACCGCCGATAGCATCCGGCCCATATCCCAGGGACAGCGCCTCCCTAGACGAGAAGAAATCTTCTCTTCGCCACGATGCGTCTAAACCCAACGAGACTACGACGACTGTGTCGTTTCCCGATCTCGAAGCCTCGCCAACATCTTCCTCCTCGGCCTCCACCCCAACGCCTCCTAAGCCGCCCCGCTCGCGCACCCAGATAGCTCTCATCATGGCGGCGCTCTCTGCTTCTGTGTTTCTCGCCGCTTTAGACGCCGTTATCGTCGCTACAGCCCTTCCTACCATCGCACGCGACGTGCAAGCGCCGGACTCGGGATTCGCCTGGATCGCTGCCGCTTACCTCGTCGGCAATGCTGCGTCCGTGCCGTTCTGGGCGCGCGCGAGCGATGTGTTCGGAAGACGCCCGGCCCTGGTGGCCGCCGGTCTGGTATTCGTTGCCGGCAGCGTGGTATCCGCGGCCGCGGCCGGTCTCGGCGTTCTTGTTGCCGGCCGGGCCGTGCAAGGTGTTGGTGGAGGAGGGCTTTTCGGTTTGGTGTCTATAGTCATTGGCGATTTGTTCAGTCCGAGGGATCGAGGGACTTACTTTGGTATCATAGGTGCGGTTTGGGGGTTCGCCTGCGGGATTGGGCCCTTGATAGGTAGGCTTGTCCCATACATACATAACGTGCGGGAGCAAGGAGAGGATGCCTTGCCGCTCGCCCATCTGCTTCTTATTCGTGCCCAACTGACCGAGTATACATCTGTTTAAAGGCGGGGCTCTAGCCGATCGTGCTGGTTGGAGATGGTGCTTTTGGAGTAAGTTCGACTGTCTTGTCTTGTCTTGTCTCTGACCGAATTGCCATCTTGGGTCCGTCCTGTCTGCTAACTGAAACTACAGTCAATCGTAAGGAAGGCTCGACCATACGTCCCCCATTCCGTACGCATATCTAGTTCGAAGCTCTCTAACATGTTCATCCAAACTTTGCCACAGTCCCGACAGCAGGTCTCTCTCTCGTCATCATTCTCTTCTTCCTCGACCTCCACCACCCCAAGACACCGCTCGTTAAGGGCCTCTTGTCAATCGACTGGCTCGGAACCATCTTGTTTACAGGAGCGACAGTCATGCTCCTCCTAGGTCTCGAACTCGGCGGCGTCGTGCACCCGTGGCGCTCAGCCGCCGTACTAGGCCTCATTTTCGCCGGCCTGTTTGCATATGTGCTGTTTGCGCTGGCAGAGCGCACGGCACAGCACCCGCTCATGCCACGTCGGCTCTTCGCTGACCCCGCTGTGTTGGCGTGCTATGTGGCTGATGCGTGCCATGCACTTGGATTCGCCGGCATCGCCTTCTTTCTACCATTGTATTTCCAGGTTGTTCTTGGTGCCACGCCCATCCAGAGCGGCGTGTGGCTATTGGCAATCACGATTCCTCTAGCTATCGGAACCATGGCTGGCGGCTTGTTAATTAAGAAGACGGGTCGCTATGCTGAGCTTGTGCGCTGCGCCATGGCGGCTTCGACGCTTGGCTTTGGTCTGATGATTACGCTGCCTGCGGAACGAGATTGGACCCGTATCATCATATTTCAACTTTTTGCCGCGGCCGGTGCAGGACCCAACCTACAGGGACTTCAGGTAGTGCTCCAGTCTCTTGTGCGGCCGCAGGATATTGCCGCCGGCACATCTATGTTTGCATTCGTGCGCCAAATGTCCATTGGCGTCGGCATTGTCGTCGGGCAGGTGATCTTTCAAAGTGTCATGGGTCGCGAAGCCCGGCAATTCGTCGCCGAAGGCAGACTCCCACCCGAGCTTTCCGACCTCTTCGCTGACGGCTCAACAATCGCTCACGGCGGAAGTCTTGACGCGTTAGATGAATTGCAACAGCGTGCCGTGCGGGAGGCTGTGGCGATGAGCTTGAGCAAGGTGTGGATCTGCTTTTGTGCCGTCTCGGGCGTCGGTCTCGTTGCGACGCTGCTTATACCTCAGGTCGAGTTGTCTAGTGACCACGTCGAGACCAAGACTGGGTTGGATTCGAATCAACCGACTGTTGAAGAAAGGCGTCCCCAAGTAGCATGATTTTGTCGGGAATGGCCAAGTTGCTAGGTTCCTTGAGAGCTGGTTTGAAGCAGAAAAAAAAAAGAAAAAAAAAAAAAAGAAAGAAAGAAAGAAAGAAAGAGAAAGGCTGACAGCATATTCTTGTTCTCTTCTTCGTTCCCCGGGTCCCCTTTTGAGTCGTAAATAGGCGTTATATTGCTTTTGGGGGGATGGGGTCTCTGACTTTGCTGCGGGCTCAGCTGGGTAAGCAATGCCGATATATAATGATATCTACTCGGTAGAGGTGATATATCTCGCTTCATCTTCATGTCGTTCATGTCTTAGCGTCATCACAGCCATCATCATCATCATCATCACCGTCATAAATAGAACAACAGACCATAGACCAGGCGCCTATCACGGATATCCCCAACGAAACTCCTCTCCCACTCCCAAGAATAGTAAAACCTTTTGATCCCGATTCCCCCGTCATAGGGTGTAAGATGGTCATAACCCATGCAATGAAGCAACGCTCCGTAGTGGTTTGAGGATCTTGCACTTCGCCTTGTGTGCTTTGGTCCAATCCTCGGTCTGACATGCCTGTGAATGTATGTTAGCTTCCCTTCCAGCTGCCTTCCCCTTGTCTAAGCGAAAGTATATCAGAGAAATGTTTACTTTAGAGCAATACCTGGCAACGCCACATCCAACACACTTCCTCCCACCCTCCTTCCCACATGCATCACACGTCTCCCCTTCACTCTCTCGCCCACGGCTCTCCATCTGCAATACAATCTCGATAGAAGCAGGGACTACAGGGACGTCCGTTCCCTCCTCAATCCTGATGAAACCCTTTTTCCCAGCCTCAGCATCTCCAGGCGTTCGTCGAATACCAGTAAACGCAGCCGTGTATCCCTTTCGAAAGGGAGCAAGCGAGAACTTCTCATCTGCGAAGGTGACGGCAAAGTCCTGCCCGTCCCTATCCGTGAGGATCAAGGTCGGCCGTACAATGGTCATGTTTTCCTTGACTTGTCCGAAGATGGTCCATCGGCCGGCTACTTGCTCGGGGTCTTCCGTTGTTGGGAGTTCGGCGAAGGAGGGGAAGGATTTGCGGTCGGTGAAGTCAAGTGCAAGGGTTGCCATTGTTGCCGTTCCGGCTCTTCTCTCGCCGTTTTCTTTCTTCTTTCACCTTTGCTCAATGTATCTTTTCAGCTTATGATGGACTTCTAAGAAACCTGTTGATTGTATCTATGGTGTGTTGGGAGATTTGACCTACACACCTCCTTCCTCTGCTCTCATCAGTCCCTTCAGTCCCCCCCCCCCTTTTAGTGGACTTACGTGTACTCCGTACTCCGTACTTGTACGTAGTATTATTTTATTCTGCTCGCAAGGGTAAAAGTGGGCCTGGCCATATTAGCCCATAACGTACTTAGGAAGGCGCCTAATGCTGCAGGAGTTAGGGAAATCAGATCACTACAACCCGCCAGGGCGAACGAGCACGACGTCGTTGTACAACAAGTACAGAGCCATTATCGTCGCCCAGCCCGAGGACACGTGGGAGGAAGGCGAAGGCGGATTCCTCAAAGTACGGTGGAAAGCGCAAGGACACAGAACAAGGAATTGAATACCAGTCCCTGTGTCGTTGTCGTTATGGGGATCGGGAGGTGCTAGGAGACGCTTTGTCGTGCATGAGAGAGGGCGTTGAGTCGTTTATGATCGAGCGTCGTGTTGAGGCAGCGCAAGAGGAGGAGGCGGTGTCCAGTGACTAGCCATTAACCTTCAACCACAATCGAGGACCCGAATTCATTGAGGAATCTCCCTGAATGGAGGCATCCTACGTATCACATACAAGTATGTATGCCCAAGAGGCTGTTGACCGAAAGCAATGCTCAGCCTTCCGATTCGCGACTCCAGGTAATTTTGTTTCAAAAAGGAAAAGAAATCAATTGAATCCAGGTATATGGCAAAAGGTATAAACCACGCTGTGGAAAGACCGTACAGTACAAGCAAAGTCTCGGCCGTGCCGTCGGGACGAATATGCGGAGAGATTAGGATACAGAATAGTTGTTTATCCAGTCCGAGACGTGCCATGCATGGCGTCAGTAAAGAACGCGTTTTAAACAAGATATATAAGAGACCAAAGACATCCGTATACACCTAAACACCACTACCCCCAAGACCCAGTCGTAGACAAGAGGAAGCACAGGAAGGAAAAGCCTCGACGGCACCCGAAGGAATACGCAAGGCTAACAATCATCCACCAAAGCTCATCCATCCGAAAGTCCCGAGAGCGGATGCAAGGACGAAGAAGGTGAGAATGCCAGCGCCGGCCTTATCACCGGTAGTGATGGCCTTATGAGTGCGTCCAAACTCGCTGTTGCTACCTGCCGAGGCGTCGCCCTGGCTGGTACCGCCCGAGTCGGCCGTCACGGGAGCCGGCGCCTTGTCGATCAACGTCGACGTTACAGCAGCGAGGACATTCATTTGCTGGCCAGCACCAACTTTGCCGTCGAATTTGCCCGACTCCCAGCTAAAGCCGCACTCACGGCCAGTCGTGCCGCCGACACACTGAGAAATGGCCGCCTGGGTCGAGTTTCGCAGGATGGGGAGGATCGTAGAAGCGGTGTAGGGGGCCACTTGAGTGACCACGGCGAGCCACCTATGGACATAGCCCTTGAAGCTGAACATGTCGGTGGTGCAAGTAAGGCCGGGTTCGCAGGCAACTTCGTATGCAACACCATGTGGGAAGAAAACATCGAGCGTGCTCTTGAGAAGTTTGTCGAGTCTCCCCTTCCAAAGAGTGTCACCATTGGTCTAAGAAAGCAATTAGCACACCGTCCCAGTAGGTGTGGTTCGTTGTTTCGGCATGTAGAAGACACTTACATAATTGTACAGGTAAGCAGCTCCTAGAATGAAGACGCCGTTATTGTACGAAAATTGGGCGTAGTTGATGTCGGTGCAGTTCGTCTCAACGTGGGCTCCGTCGTAGATGTTGTAATTCTCGTCCATGTAACCAACGCTTTCCATCCATTGCCAGGTCTTTTCCGCGTACTCGCGGTACGTGTCGTTGCCAGTGTACCGAGCAAGACGAGCTCCAATGTTGAAAAAGCAGCCGTTGGCAATGCCTAAGTTTGGGGGGTAGTGTTAGCCAGGCCAAAAGGAGGCGGAAGACAGTCACGTACTGTTCTTGTAGTTGTAGCCATTATTGGAGAGGGGAATCTGCCACCGCAAGCCGCCACCGCAGAGGTCATCATGTCGTTCGGGGCTGGCTTGGGTGTTGAAAACGGCCTGGGCAAGAGCGAGCCACTGGGGTTGATCTGATGGGGGATCCGGGAACTTGTTTTCGGCAGCGAGCATAGCAGACATGCCCCAGAAGCCCTGGTCATCATTCCCGAGAGAGAGCGTGTGGTTTTTCGGTTGGTAATCGCGGCCTTCGCCAACCTGGTGAAGCATAGCCTGCATCACGACTGAGTTGTATGTCGAGTCGCCCGTGAGTTTCCAGTAATCTATCATGGTGCCCCAAAGCGCGCCTCCTTCCCACCAGTAATACGGGCCGTCAGGCGGCGGACCCGGTAGAATGCCGGGAATCTTTCCTGTTTGATTTCCTTCATAATATAACATGAGATCGTACGCGAGGGTTTTGGCGGTTTGGATCGTATCGGCTGGGAGACAAGAGTCAGAGGGGGAAGTCGGGACAAAGGCGTAATTGGGACGTACCATCGCTTGCAATAGAATAGCCACTAGTTTGGGCATTCGTGCCTCCCAGAGAGAGAAGCAGGCCGGCGGCAATGGCCTTGCCACGACCGGAAAGAAACATCTTGGCGAGTGCTCTTGATCGAAATGTTGATGTTATCGAGAGAGTATGACGGAGGGGGACAACGACAACGGAGATTCAACGGAGAGCCTGGGATCTTGGCTCGACAAGGGTAGGGGTAAGTAAGCGAGAAAGCT
Organism: Graphium sp. VPRI43844; assembly: GCA_019925285.1. Lineage (NCBI taxonomy): Eukaryota > Fungi > Ascomycota > Sordariomycetes > Microascales > Graphiaceae > Graphium > Graphium sp. VPRI43844. The sequence goes on along the minus strand of JADHKT010000034.1, from coordinate 226,028 downwards.
GGTCGCTGGAATGTGACCAAGATAAACAATAAAAGAAACGAGTACAAAGGTTAAACGAGAGAATCGATAAAGAAAATTATCAAGAAAAGAAGAAGGCGGGCAAGTGAATTGATCGTCGCCGTGGAAGCGCTGTAGGAGGGTTGGTGAAGGGGAGCGAATCGACTGGACGAGAAGAAGGATAAACGCATGCAGGACGGGCTAATTTTGGGGGGGGGCCATGAAAGGGGGCAGGGGAGGTTTGGTGGTGGCACTAAAGCAAGGGGAGAGAGGGAAAAAAAAAAAAAAAGCCTGGTAAAGCTGGAATGTCGACATCCGATTTAGGTATCAATACCACTAACTCCGTGCTAATGGTGCCAAGATACTACATGGATACGAAGTACCGCAAGTTCGTGGGATGATTTGAAGGAATGAGTAGCAAAAGAGCAGAATCGCTTTGATTGAGGTACCCGGTACCTGAATTCGAAAGAAACCCGGGGTCCGCATGATGTAATTCTCAGGCCAATGGGAGGGTGATATTCTTCGTAACGCAGTTGCGGGAGGGGCAGTGCACGATACCCGCTTTCTTTAATCAAAAGGTATCCAGTACTTCTGGCTAATGTCTTTGCCGTCTGACGAAGACTTGATTAATGTCTGTCCTCCAGCCATGCAAATGGAAGGACGGGAATACGGCAGTACTCCGTATTTCGAAGCCAATTTTCTCGTATCGTTTTCTGGTCCATTGTCTGGATGACAGAGGTTGGATGTCAGAGTTGCATGAAGAAATGTTGTCGGCACGCTGATTCTCTTGCTACCATCACAGGAAGACACACCGTTCACCTTGAAACACCTCTCGTCATGGGAGGGCATTGTGAGAAGCAAATGCACTCGAGTTACGCATAACCCCCATCTTTTCAGGTAGGTATTCAAGTATCCTACGGAGTATTGGCGCATTTTTACAAAATGCCGTTCAGTATCAATAAGAGCTGTTCAAACAGAGTACCTTTTCGCGTCTTTTGGATAGCGAGAATCATATCATACTCCGTAAACTAGTTTACACTGACTCAATAGTGCGCATAGCGGATTACGCACGCACTGATGAAGCTTGTGTTGGGGAGCTAGGGCTCCGAGGGATACTTCGTCTATTACTCCGTAACTTGAAAGGTGATCGCCTACTCCCGGACAGTGCGAAGTCTATTGATACTGTATTGGTTTCTTCTTTTGGTACGGACCAAGAAAACTTCGTTTCCACCATGAACGGAGCTGTGGGGGGTTCTGTACGTAACCCCGACTACTCCGTATTTACGGAGAGTAACTTGTACTCCGTATTAGGTATTATTATGCCAAGTGCTTGGTATTTTCCATTTACGTGTACTCCGTACGAAGTACATAAATACAGGAGGTATTGGCCGCCGTATTCGCCAATTTTCAGCGTTGTAAACTTCGTGTTGGACCGGCATTCGTCCTGTGAGGGAGTGCGTATGGCCTGCAGGTATGCAACGCAATCCTGTCCCGAGCTGCTGCTGTTCCAGCTTTAATTAAAGAAGAGACCGATTGTAGTTTATTTTGTACTCCGTACTTGTACTAGTATGCTCGCATGTTTGGGGGCCGCGCACCACCCATTAAAAAAAATATCGCTTCGTGGCCAGGGACCCTGATGACGTCGTAATCGCAACTGGCCTTTCGATCGATCGGTGCAACCGTATGAAACCCAGCATTCACAACTTCCATCGAAAATTATGTCGCCAATCAAGCACAGCATTAATTTATTCTGCGCGGCATGAACAAACTTCAGTAGAGAGTGAATTCTGCGGTGGATTCGTGTGGATGGAGCGGAGCCCAGCGATTGCCAAGATACGCCACGATCGCCCTCACTCGCCTCGCATGCAACTGAGGCTGGTGTCTAGATATTCCCATTCTCCAGCTCTTGTCTTGACCCTTATGTAGCCCGGTTCCTCATCACATTCGCCTCCTGGGATATCGAGCACAACGGTAACAACCTCTGACGTGTCACACACGGTAAAGATGCTCTGAAACACCAGGCCAATAAAGATCCGCATTCCAAGACACGAAACTTAAAATTTCAACGCTCTCTAGAATGAGGTGCGCTAATTCTTCTTCATCTTCAGAACCCGAGTGTCGCTCTCCAGATGACATATGATATCCCGTCATATGCCAGATCTCTGTAGTTGGTCAAAATGGTACCGCCTCTGCACGCCTCAATATCTCATACTCTCGTACAAACTGAAATTACGAAACCAAATTACCCTCAACCCCAGGCTACGGACGACCCAAAACCATGCAAGAAACTGGCCTGCCTGTCTCAAATCCCCTGAAAAGTCGCACATATGTGAGCCGCGAGCCTCGCTGGCAACGGCGGCTAGAAGGTCAGGAGGAGCAGCCCTTCTCTGCTCGGGTCAAATGTGATCAATGTACTGTCTCCCGTTCCTACAGTCTCAAAAACCAGAGTTTGGCCAACCGGGCAATCTGCGGGCTGTTGAATATACGTCGCCGACCCAATCGGTGACATACTGGCGCCAGTGGTTCCGAATAGCGAAATATCGGCCACATGGGCGTTGCGGCCGTTGCCTGGCGGCCACGATGGAAGGTCGCCCTGCGCGCACGCCGTCGGCGCTTGCAGTGAAGTGAATAGTTGGACCTGAGAGCTTCCTTCAACGACGGTACCCGGCTCTCCGAAGAGGGAGAAACTAAAGTGGCACTGCTTGCCGGTGTACGAGCTGTCGATGACAAAGGTGTAGATGGTGGTGATATCCTGGCCTCCGTTTTGTGGGTTCTTGGATATCTCTGCTGTTGCTGAACAAATGAGGGCCCCTGTTCCGACGTTGTATTTGGTCACCTCGGTGGGAAAATGGACTTCTGGGTTGCGGCCGAGGAGGGGACCAGCTGTCGCCGAACCTGCGGCGAGGGCAATAAAGGTGAAGATCTTGGCGAGCATTGTGATGGACTTGTGTATAATGTGTTTTCGGCCTAATGAGAGGGGGTCTGGTTGAAGGAGAGTAAGTGAAGATGTGAGGATATCTGCTCAGGATATTTCAAGCTCCAACAGTGGCAGCGACCTCAGTATATAATGAACCCATGGATACCACGAATTTTCCCCCTCCATCTTTTGATATTTGCTTCTCCTGGACATGGGATAATTTCCTGACGTCTGGATCTACTTCCGGGTCTCAAATATTATCTCTGTTATATTTGATGTCTCTTCGGGCGTCAAGTTTATCAACCATGTTCCATTCTCGTACGCACGCTAATAACCTGTATCTGTATATGGACATTCGAACAGCTCCTGCATATATGACGTTGAGACCAAATTTCGAGCCCTTGGGGGCCTAATTGTTAGGCTGGCCTTGTACTCCGTAGTCTCACACGCCATTTCCCCTTGACGCGAGGCTGAATCTTCATATGAACAATACGAGGTGAGGAAAGGGGTAAACCCGACTTTTTGCAATGATTGGTTAAACGAAATACAGTCTTTCCTTCACGAGGACACTGGGTGTCAAGTGATAGTCTAAAATTGAACTCCATGTCTTGGACCTTATATCCCTTTCCCCCTTTTTTTTAGTATGAAGAGGGAGGGGAAGGCTAGCTGACAGTCTGCGACAAAAGTGTGTTTTCACTAACATAATGTCGATCTGCTGTCAGAATCGCATCTCTGGGACGGAGATTGTTCAAAGGGAAAACCTAATACGTGCTGTAATCACATACGTGATGCAGCGGCTGAGCCTTCAAAGCAAAAGTAAGGCTCGTTAAACATCGATGCAGGAGAAGGGATGTCAAATTGTGATCGGACATATAATCTGTCTGTATTATCATAAGCTTAGAAAAAGTTGGCAGTTTTAGAATACGGTAGTACTTTTGGTGCGAACAGGTCCGAATGCCAACTTTTTGTCAGGATCCAACTACGGACAGAAGGGTGCGGCAGGCAGATAGATATGTAAATCATGATAGTTCAGCGTTGGTATTCCTTCGCGTGGTGCCCTCCGCTCTGGTCGCTGCCACTGCCACGGTACAAAAACGGTACCAAAACGGTACAAAAACGGTACAAAAACGGTAAAAGCGTTGACACGGAAGGGGTCACCTGACGTAGCAAGCGTACACGTATGTAAAGAGGAGGCCTGGCCATTCTCGCTGGCCCTCTCTCATACACGTAGAACAAGGGAGCGCGAGCTCGTGCTCCTCCACAATTCGGCTTTCGGAAGCTTGCGGCAAAAGGGCTTTCGGAGCCAATACTCTACGTTCTCGATTATTTCTTCCAAGTGAAGGTGGGTGGCTAGAAGGCCTTAAGTACAGGCAGATTATACGTGTAGAATCTGAGAAGCTTAGTAAAGAAATGCTAGGCGCTCGTCTACAACGTCATAGTACTTTCTATGCCGCCGTTCTTCCCGAATTCGATTAATCCAAACAACGTAAACAACCCAGTTAAATTGCGACTTGCAGCATATCGGGTTATGAGCGAGGAGGAGGCGGAGAGGTTCCTCGACCGTATGGCCAGTGACTATCGCAAGTTAGCGTTTTCAGTGAATGATCCGGCTAGTGCGGCCATCTTCTTTCACCGCGAGGTTTCGCAGTTCTTTGAAACGTACGTTCGTACGTTCGTACGGGCCGAGAGTCTGTTTTCGGCAGAATCAGTCACTATTACGCAACTGTCGAGACGAATAACCGGAGCGCTCTCCACCTCCACGGAAGATCCTGTTGGCGGTCTTCAACAAAAGAAAACGGCAACGAACAGCGAGAAACGAAGGGGGAAGAAGTGCCTCCGAAACCGACAAACGACAGGAGGAAGAACCTTACCACCCGACCAACCTGGCGCCGACCGAAGCCAGAGCCCTAGCTCTGGTAGAAAAGATTTTTGAGAAAAACGCGCCAATCTTGTATAATACTTCGTGGCACAGCGCGACCGGCAAAACGCCAGCTAAATTATTGATGGGATTCGTGCCTGCAGGGCTAAGGAGACCTTTTAGACACCCAGCTGCGAATCACCAGCGACCGAACGGCAGAGGAAAGAGTGACTAATCCCGAAGCCGCTCGAGAAGTGGCAAGGGAGGCGATTCGACGAGTCCAAATCACTTATGGCAAGGGCTACAAGGAGAGATACAAGGAGATCACATTCAAACCTAGCGATCGCGTTATGCTATCCACGAAGAAGCTGAATCTGCCACTTCGCAGACCAAAGAAGAAACTAGACGACAAATATGAAAGACCTTTTGAGATCGTTGAGGCCATCAGCAAAACAGCCTACAAGCTGAAGATGCCAGACAACTGGGGAATTCACCCTGCTTTTGCTGCGAGTTATCTAGAACCCTTCAGGAGAAGAGAAGGAGAACGATACCAGAACCGCGCAAGGATATATTTGAAGGCGAAGATGCCTACGAAGTTCAGAAGATCCTAGAGCCTAGCGAAGGAGCCGCTAGATCCTACCTAGTACGGTGGAAGGGCTTTTCAGAAGAATACGATAGCTGGGTACCGCAAGCAGATGTGGCAGGAGCCCCTATGCTGAACCGATACCTTAAAGCGAGAGCGCAGCGAGCTATCAGAGGCCGTGGCAGTCTGAGGATGGCAGTCTGAGGATGGCACTCTGAGGATGGTAGGCGGTGCTAAATCGCCGATATGTCCCTAGTAGTGCGCAATAGGTGGTCCAGAATTCTGATGTGAATAAGCTGGCTCGATCAGACACAATGCCCTTGGGAATGCCTCGTGAATTGAGCGATGATGACCAGCAGCGAATTGTAGGGTTCCCCTGTCTTCGAATCCTTGCCTGATGCTGGCAACCTCACGATAAAGTCCAGCGAAATTTCTTCCAACGGTCTGCTTGATATTGGCAAGCTCTCTAGGTAACCATAGGGTTTGTGCCTTGCTGGTTTCCCTCTTTGGCATACGATGCATGTAGTCACATAGTGCCTCACACTGTTCATCGTATTCCTCCAATAGTAGCTTCTCGCAATCCTTTCTAGGGTTTTCTTGGATTTTTGATGCCCTACGGTTGGTTCATGCAAAATCCTCATGATCTCGCTGCGAAGCCCCTTCTTGCCTGGCACTGGTGGGGACTCCCACTAGAGCTGAGTATCCTTCAGCGTGGCCACTGGCGTCGCCACGGATGGGCTGCGAACTAGCTTCTCGTTCCTGTTGGAAGTAACGCAGGAAATCTTCTCTAATTGCCTCTGTTGTCTTGGTCTTCTCCGTGTCCGCGATCCCATGGTCGTGTCGCCTCGATAACACGTCGGCTGGATTCTCGGATCCAGGTCTGTAGATGACAGTGAAATCGAACGCTCCGAGATATTCCATCCATCGGGCTTCTCTGGCATTTAGTTTCTCTTTCGTTGCGAGGTACTTCGGATTCAAATGATTCGTAATGACTTTAACTGGTGTGGCGCTGTACAGCAAATAGTGCCGCCAATGTTCGAACGAATGGACTATGGCAAGGAACTCGGCGTCTGGGACACTGTAGTTCACTTCGCTGTCGCGGCGCTTTCACGAGAGGAACGCTATTGGGTACCAGTTTCCATCATGACACTAACTTAAGATCGCACCAATTGCGAAATCCGAGGCATCCGTTGCCTGCCTGGAATGGCATCCCTAGAATCATGTGGTGCCCTTCCTTGACAAGAAGGTGGAAGCACACTTTGCCTCGCCTCATCCGCCCTAGGCTATCCATAGCCTTCACCCAGGGGTTACTTAAGGGGATCGTTGGAGAAAGCCCCTCCAGCTGTTCTTCGTTTAAGCAGCCCTTCATCACCGTGTTGACTTCTGAGCATCCATCAATGGTAGCTAGTATATGGTGCATCTGAGATCTCGCCGACGGTATACTGGGATGTCTAGCTTGGCTACTACCACAGATGGCGCGCCTTCCTAGAGCTCTTCTTCCGAGACGTGACTGACAATGTATTTACCCAATCGCATTTGCTTCTTGTGGCAACCCCTTGCGAGATGGCCTAGCCCTGCGGCTTCCCGCCCGTTTCGCTTTTCCTCTGTTATTTCGCTGTGAGGTCTGAGGGGTCTGGCACCCTGATGGTTGCCCCTTCCTCTAGAACCTCCTCCTCTTGAACCTCCTCCTTTTGTTGATTGCCGATCTTCACTCTTTGTTTCAGATGACGGGGTTTGGTTTCGCTTTTCCTCTGTTATTTCGCTGTGAGGTCTGAGGGGTCTGGCACCCTGATGGTTGCCCCTTCCTCTAGAACCTCCTCCTTTTGTTGATTGCCGATCTTCACTCTTTGTTTCAGATGGCGGGGTTTGGTTTCGCATCTTCTTCGCAGGGATATAGCTGTCTCCTGAGCGCCGCCTCTTGAGTGGGTTGCACATTGCCTCTGCAAGTCTGGCTTTACGGCATAGTTCTTCCCAGTCGGTGGGCATCTTCCTCTTCAGGATTTCTTTTTCGATGTCCGGTAGCAGGGAAGTCACAAACTGCCATAAGCGATACTCCGAATTTTCGAGGATGTGGGCAGGGATATCTTCCTCAATCTTTTGCCATTTGTCGATGTATTCCGCGACAGTCTCATTTTCTCGTTGCTCTAGCCATCGGAGCTTTCTCATAGCATTCCAGCAACGAGTTGTCTGGTCGGGAATAGAATGTTCTAGCCATTCGAACACATCCTTCGTTGTGATAGTCTCTATCCCTCTGGTACCGAAGGTGCGCCTTGCGTAGTCGGTCCATCGGTCAATGGTCTTGTCATCAAAGGCTGCTGTTAAATATTGTACTCGCTGCGATTCACTCTTGAAAGACTCTGCGAATTCACGGAGTTGGCCTCTTGCTTTGGAAAGGAAGTGATTGAGGTTCCCGATGGTTGATTCCTTGTAGTTGAGGGGAGGGATTATCCTGGTGTATCCTGACCACTGCGTATTTCTGGCGTCTCCTTGCGGGTTCGCTGCGAAGGTATCTGGCTTTGGTTCCTTCAAGGCCTGTAGCTTGGCTCGTATTTTCGCGATTTCGAGTTCTTCTTCTAGAAGGCGGCGTTCCTCCTGTAGCATAGCTATCTTGCTGGTCGCTCTGGTAGGTAGCCACGACTTTTCTGACATTGCTGGCGCTGGTATGCCTTCCATGATTTGGGCGTCGTCGAAGTCGAACGTCTCGTCAACCGTCGCTGGTTGAGCCATCGCTGTTATCTCGCTGCGTGCACCTAACTAGGCAGTCGGCTTCCAAGATAGGGAATGAGCAGGATGTCGGGATATATTATGCCTTCTGGCTAGCTAGAGTGTACCAGTAGAGATGCTATGGAGACTTCTTCGTAGGGAGTTCGCTGTGAAGTCCCTGACTTCTTGCTCACTATCAAGATATACTTTTACTTGTAGTAGGAATAGATAGTTGTGCGGAGTATCGTTGGTGCGTACCTCCCCTTATTAATAGAAGTCTAAACTAGTTTTCTGGCACAGTCATTATTTTTAATAGACACAGTCTCCATCCAGTACAGAGTACGTACTACTGGTAATATACTCCGTATTTATTGAGGTATCTTTTTAGTTCTCCACAGAACAAGTACCCTGATCCACTAGTAATCCACACAAAAACCGGGGTCACCCATGCTATACCACTTTCAAAAGAAACATCACCTCCTAACAATTGCGAGGTATCATAATGAAGAGAGTTATTTGCACCGTAAATAATTCCTAGCGTGCACTGTATTTCAAAGCCTTTTAGCAATTAGTGGGTCAACATGGCAAAATAGCATTATCCAATTGGCCAAGCCCCAAAAGCCCTAGAAACCTCCCCCTCCCTAATTGACAGCACGTATTATTACCAGTCCTCTCACACTGCATCTCTTTCCATCTTAAGTGCCTGAGACTCACTGTCTCTAGCTAGTGACCACCCCTACTCCCCCCTAGTCAAATCAATATACGCCCTCTTGCGCCTGTCCATGTCCTCTAAGGAATCTCCGTACTCCAAAGCAGACATCTGGCGCTTTTGTGAGGGGGTTGTATGGCGAATTACCAGCGGCGGCCTCGACTGTACGGCAAGCGTTAATTAGTCCTGCGGCGTGCGTTACCCTCCTTTTGCCTGGGCTGACCTGGCGGTCCTGACAATCAGATCCATTGCATCTCGATCGATGGCCCATCGTGCCGGATTGTTTCGAGATTCTTTCCACTCAGTTCAGTTACCCTGAGCAAGGACATTGAACCCTCGGTTGTTCAGGTAGGACAGGAAGCAGGCGGCCAATATTCCCTCACCGACAAACCTGAAAGACACAGAGACAATGCCACTATCCCATCATGGCCAGCGGTGTCAGCACGTCAGATACTAAGTCATCGTCACACATGCGTGGCTCGAGGGTGGTGTCTTTTTTTCCGCCAGAGGAACAGGATGGTGGTGTGGAATCTATGAGGGAGGCACTAAAGTTGAGGAACAGCGGCTTTTAGACGCGCTAAATCGGGGCCTTCCAGAGGGCAGGCGGGGAAAACGTTCGATCGATAGGTGATTTCCTATTGTTCCAGGAGGAAGAGTTCCTCTTTGTTTATTACTAAAAAAAATTTGGTCGGGTAATAATAGCGCCGCTGTTGTTTACTTTTGGCCCTCATTGGGACCTTATCGCTAGAAAAAAAAAGCCTGTGTAGACCCCAGCCCCAGCATTACGGCCCCCGACTTAGCGATAGTGTGTTAAGATTTTGTCTCTTTCGCATTGTCTAGGCACGGTTACCAGAGTGTTGGGTTTGAACCTTTCCTTGACCAAAATTCATTCTACTCCGTACTGTTCTGGCAGTTGACATTGAAAGAGGTCAAAACTACTCCGTAGATTTGTACTTGTACGGAGTAATAAACTAAACCACGGAGTAGAATCCTTGAACCCTTTCGTCAGGCATGTGAGTGGCGGCGTTGAACCCTGCACTGACCAACTAGCTAGTCTGCCAAAATCGTTCGTTTCTCGTCCTGACTGGTCAGACCACATCCCCAATCAATACCCACGTCGGGTTGGGTTGTTGAATGCAAAAGAACAGTGTTGACTGGCCCACGGATTTTCCTACACATTTTCGTGTCGGTCTGTAGGAACCCAGAATCTTTTCTTGTTTCTTCTATTACGGAGTACTTCGTAGCTAGAGCCGGGGTACTCATGATCTTCCTGCCTCCGAACGTGCATTGTAAAGGGTCCCGCCCTTGGAACATACGAACCCACACAGCCAGGGCTTTACCTGGTCCACGTCGTCTCGGCTGGCTGACCATCTTTATGCACAAACCCAGCCTGCCAGGCCAGCAGGGGTTGGTAGGGTTTCTCATAACGAAATTTTGTAGATAGCTCTCCGAGGTTGGGGCAAAGTCAGTACCACGCGCTGCCTGAGAGGCATGGAAGGCCCTCATGTATGATATTGCTAGCATCCTTTCCTCCGCAACAAACCTCCCGTCCAGGTCTCTGGAGCAATCCCGAGATAGAGGCGGGGACACTACCACCAGTGAGGGGTCTTGTTCCATGTTTACTCCATATGCCAGCCAGCCTGACTCCACTGCGTCGGGGTTTGTGCTGGCCTAGGAAAAAAATACTTATCAATTGCAGGGCCTGCCTTCTGAAGGTTTCTCTTAAAAGCCCAGTCCCACATGCCCTGCTCTCTTCCTTACTTGAACCTCACTTGTTGATAATACGCTTTTACCTTTTGAATACTTCTCCCCTCCCGCCCATTCAGAAGAGGAAGAAAGGGGCCAGTGCCCAACTCGTTGTCCACCAAAACTGTGAGCCCAATGGCCTATCCGGCCAGCCATTCCATCAGGCGCCATTAGCGGTGTGCTGGACGTGTGTTTGATTGTGTCAACACCCATTATTTCTGCCCGAAAGCCATGCTTCAGAGGGGCTGAAGTGAAAGTTTTAGTACTCCGTACCAATATTGGGCTTTCGCCCTGGCTTCCCAAGGTTAAGCGCCCAACCCAGCTTTTGGTATTTGGGGGGAGGGGCTGTTATTTGACGGTATTTTGGTGGTTCTATTGCTGCCACTTTCTTTTTGCCGCCAATCACTTGAAGCGGTGTGGTGGTGGGTGGCCTTTCGTTTGGGAAACCGCAAAAAAAGAAGGGCGGCTATAATTGACAACAGTCGAAGTGTACCTTCCCGGCAAGTCGGCGGCAAGTCGGCTTCTTTTTCTCTACATTGTTCTTTCCTCAACGAAAGAAAAAGAAAAGAAATCAAACAAAAAAGACGATACGCAATAATTGAAGGGAAAAAGAAAGCGAGAACATCCCTTCATTTTCGTTTCCTCCTTATTGCATCACGATACCCCGACACCCACCAGCTAGCTTACTCACCACTTCCACTTACACAGCAACTCCTTACTACTCATACCCGCCATGGCCAACAACACACCACAGCCACCAGGAGTTCCCACACGATCTTCCTCCAAGGCGCATTGCGCCGGGTCCGAATTCAATAGCCTTGCCAACATGAGCCCAATGGGCCCTTACATGTCACAGAGGCGGTTTCCTCTCCTCCCAAGACCGTCCTCAAAGTCCGGTCCTCCCCCGCCGCTCTCTATACAGGTATCGATAAAGTTTCAGCACCCTCTCGAAATGGACTTTGCCCGTCGATACGAATCCTCTACCAACTTCCACCCCACCCACCAAGTGCTCTCCACCTTGCTTCACCGCCTCGAGCACTGCTCCAAGGAACTGATCACCCGAAAAGATCCCGCCGCCCTTCACGGTTGCAGGGGCCGTGAACCATTAACACCATTACGTTACGAAGTCACCTTCTGTATCGAGCTCGGTGCTGGAGGTACCTCCACTTCCCAGACATGGACTACTTGCTCCTTCAAGTCCTACCAAAAGAACAGCCTTACAATGGACGATGTTCGCGATGTTATTCTCGCGACTGACCGCATGGTGGGCCTTTTCCTTCGGCACCATGACGAGAAATTCCGATGGATCGACGGCCCAATTAAGGAATACTTTTCCGAGGCCCCTGAGACGACAAGACCCTCTGTGGGTTCACCACAGTCGTTGTGCTGCATTCCCCGGTCCCGATTCATAGAGTCTACTCAGTCATTTGAGAATGTGCCCGGGTTCAGCATAAACTTGGTCTTCTCAAGTGTATGTTCAAACCGGAGAAACCCTATATTCTCCAAGGAAATCAGAGCCGCTAGTCGGCAATGTTCACCCTTGACTTTGGACGTAGCCGAGCACATATTATGGTCAATAGCTTCGGACCTAGAGGTTTCGCTCGGTAAGCAAAAGCGTGCTTTCGATTCGTGGCATTCGAGGTGCACTGGACAAACCAGTGGGCAAGATTGCGGTCATGCGGAGGAAGGGGCTGCTTCTGTGAAGATAAGCGTCACAAACAATCTCGGTCCTGCCTTTGACCACCTGACTCGTGAAGTTCGCAGCAATCTAGCCTTGTTTACCCACTACGAAAGTGCCGACTGTTCGAGCTTTATCGGCGAGGTTACATCCGTCTTGGACACTGCTAGAAACCAAGCAGACAATGCCGTGGGTCGTCTGAATGATGTCGAAATTAGCATACTGGAGCTCCACGGGGACTCGTGGCAGATGGATGAGCCATTTGCTGTTGTGTTGGACCCTACCATATCGTATTCCCGGCGGACCGTGGTGGCACTTCTCGATAGGATTCAGACTGGCATTGTCGATATCATGCAAGGCAACAGAATCACAGTTTCTCTTGCCGTACGGAAGAGGGGCCATCTCATCCTTGATAGGGTTCTTTCTCCCGATGAGAGCCTGGAGCTTCCTCCCATTTACAAGGCGGAATCTCCTTATCAGGCGAAGAACTACTTTGTGACCACCCTCCAACGAAGAATCATGGCCGATACCATAGCCGTTTGCAAAAATACTTGTCTGATTGCATCGGAAAGAGACGAACTTCCCAATCTGCGCCTTATGACCGGCGCCCAGTACCGGCTCAATCAATCTGCACAGCTCCCAACCTATTATACGGGGGCTAAGTCTGCGCAAACCCTATTCTCACCTGCGCCAATAGCCACACCACGGATGCTGTCGCAACCGCCCACGAAAGCTAGAATTAGCCACAGTGGCTTTTCTAACATTACCTCCGATTCAGAAGTCTTGTCAACGCCCAGACTTCGCCAGGACGATGAGATGTCCACCCCTCCATCCACGCCTGGGCTGTTTGATGAAAACAGTGCCACCCCCCGTGAGGACGCTCTGCTCACCCCGCCCGACCTCCGAGATTACAGCAACCCCTGTGTTTCGAGTTTAGACCCAGAACAGCCGGTTCTTAGTATTTCGGATGAGTTTTCGGGTGAACTTGAAGTTGTCGGAGACTTCGGATTCCCAGAAGAAGAAGAGACGATGCCACTGAGAATGGCTCAAAAAGGGCCCAACAAGCTGGTGACGCCCCAGACAAGCTTACAATCCCTGGACTCTTTTATCGCACTTGAGACCCCAACACCGATTTACGCCAATCGGTCCCCTACGCCCCCCCAAGCATCCGAGGACGAGCCTGGCGAAGATCCATCAACAGTCTCCCAGCATGCGGAAACTGCTATCCCCGACAAGACCGCACTCGAAAAAGACGAATTGCACGCTCCCGCATTAACTCAATCCCATTCTGTCGAAATCCCTGAGCCCGAAATTACTTTTGTCTCGGAGGTTGAGCTCAAAGAGGTGGCAGAGATCCATGAGACGGCAGCCGTTGCCCAATCCAGTCCTGCTCATAGCCCGTCTGAACCCAAAAATACTGGCATCCTCGAGGAAAGCAACCCTCTAGCCATGGATGTGCAGCCTCACACAACGGAGTCTACCATCCATGCTACTTCTACCGAAGACTCTCTTGAGTCAGAAACTGGGACAGAAACCCCATTCATTCCCAAAGATATCGATCATCAAGAGGTGGGTGTCGAAGGCCACGTCGAGACGCCAACAACACCTGTTCAGAAGCCTACTGCCTCTAAAACGCCCCTTGAACTTGAGGAAACTGTCGACCCTGAAGTTGGAATTGAAGAGCATAAAGGCGAGAATCTCACACCAACACCTCTCGAGGGCCAGGCTACCTCGATAGAGACCCCTCTTGAGTGTCAAGATGATGCTATTTGCGAAAAGGTCGAAACTGAAGAAGGGATGATTCAAGACCCAATGGAGAAATTAGTGCCAGCTGATCCCCTAGACAGTTCCCCTCAGCCACACGCCAACCCGGAAAACACTACGACCGAGAGCCATACCCCTCAGGCTTTGACCTTTGACGGGCCTTTGGAGTCAGAAAAGACCATCTCATCTGACGGTGATGAAATAGCTTCTGTAACACAGACCAGTGTGCAAGAAGTCTTGAACGAATCTGCAGAGCCACCTGTGGCTCCAGATTTGGAAAGCATCGAAGGAAATACCAAAGAAGACACTCCAAAGATTCTTCTGCAACCAGAACAAGAACTCCCTCGCGAGAGTTCAACCACTGTTCAAGCTGCCGATAGCGCGTCGACAGAGCTTCCAGGAGAGCCTTCAGAACTTACGCCTTACCCAGAGCCTACAGACTTGAATGTACGCGAGAGTATTGAGAACGTCCAGGAAGATGCCAAAGACGAAATTGGAGATGCGGTAACGGGCCCCTCGTCATCACAAGCTGGCGGGTACTTTCCTGCACCCCCTCTCGAACAGCATGAGCGTAACTGCCTATCAGCCGACTTCTTTGCGGCAGGCAAAAACGATGTAGACTTTTCAGCTGTCCAAATCCAGGGTCAGCTAACGCCGCCAATTTCCAGGCCTTGCTCACCAGCAGAGATGAACCTGAAACGACAATTTCCTGAAGCCTTTGGACGATCCTCAGTGACGGTAGTCGGCCAGTCAAGCTTGCAAAGCAAGGCTACAAAGAACGACACGGCGGAGTTCGACTTGGCAGTAAACGAGTCTGGAAGCTCGCCTTCAGTAGCTGGCACAGAGGAAATCCCGGCTGATATCATTGGCATGACAAATACCAGGCAAAACTGCAACCATGACAGCGTTGTCGAAAAACGAAAGAAGTTACCACAGCCAGCCCAGCTCACCACAAAAACGCCCCTTGATCCATCGATGCCGGAGCCTCCGCAAGAGCGATGCGGGCTCGCTGGAGAGGGAATGGCGGCTCCGCCTACTCAGAAATCCGAGATCTCGGTGACTTCCGTTAGATCCCCGTCAGCTTCCCGCCAGCGTGATTATGGAGAGCTCTCCATGCCATCAAATTCGACAAACCCGCTGTCAAGCGAAGGGATGCAACTGATTTCACGGCCACGATCCTTTAGTCGACCCCATTCGTTCTCATCTACCAGCTACAGCCAGTCTGCTTCGTTGATTTTCCCTTTCAGAAGGTACAGCTTCATGAAGTTTGGTTCCAGTGATGACGAGAGCGATGTTGGGACGTCAGATCACTTACCACGCCGACCTCGGACAGCTGACGCTATGACGGTGCTGAACCGTCCACTACACAAGAGGCAGTTTTCAGTTCCCACGGCAGGACTATTAGGTCTGCATGACGAGAATCGGATGCGAGTCAGCTGGCGGGATGCCTTGTTAGGCCGTCTAGCAGAAGCAGGGTCTAAGGGGAATCGCTCTCGAAGCCTTTCTAACATGAGGCCGGCAACAAGCGCAGGGGTAGGCGAGCCCAGCATGATAGAAAGGAGGCGCCCAAGGCACGACGAAGGGTTGGGAGGGTTTCCAAAAGTGGCAATGCTTGCAGCTGGGGTCTCTATTGCTTCGAGTATCCTTCGCAAGGTGCGAGATTAATTTGAATGGCGGGATATGCTAGAATATTTTTCTTTCTTTCGCCATGGCCCAATGGGAGGTTGGTTGGCAATTTTTCTTAACCTTTTCTTCTTCTTCATCTTCTTTGGTCATCATGGCAGGTTTAGGGAATATTGGGAGCATTTATCGGATATAGTTAAAAACGTAACGAAGTTGACGAAATATTAAACACTTCTTCTGAATATTCACATGCCCCGTCTATGCTACATCTCTGATAAATGAATAACGGTTGAGGTAGATTCTCAACAGCTTACTCTATTTGTGAGCCATGCGTTGACCTAGGTTTGATTCCACCCGTATTTTCGCGCCTTCTCCAAAGGTCATCATCAGCTGAGCGTCATGAAGGCAGAGGGTAGTCCCAGGAGCTGTTCATTCTCGACGTCGAGATAGCTCTAATATGAGTGTCATGAATAGGAACCGAAAATTTCCACGCACACACATCCAGGACAATATGCAGTCATTCATATAGTAGCCCGAAGATACTCATTTCCCTCCTAACATGATAGAGAACTCATTTTATATATACCCAGAACATTTCAACCCCCCCTTTTTTTCCCCCCCAACATCATCAAACAACCTCGGCACCCCCGCTCTTAACAAGCTCCCTAGCACTCTCCCACCTCAGAATCAAAATATCCCCCCTCCGCGCCCTCATCCGCGTATCTTCAGCCATACCCTTGCCTTCCACGACGCCGTCGCGCAACATGCGGATGAAGACGGCGGCGTCGGCATCGGGGGTTTCGACCATGCTTACGCCGCCGGCCGTGTCGTTTAGATTTTGGAGGTGAGGGGGCGCGGCGGAGAGGCATGAGGCTAGGTAGTGTTCGTGGAGGAGGGCTTGGTGGCGGGTCGCGTAGGCTAGTTCTGTCGGGGAGAGGAGGGATCTTAGGGCTGGGGTTGAGAGGTAGTGGAGGGTGTGTTTGTCTATCTGGGGTTTTTTGATGCGGGTTAGTTGGCTGGGTTGGGAGGGTTTGGTATCGGGAAGGGTTTGTTGCCTTTGCGATTCGAGCGCGAAGGTAACTTCGCATGATGAATTTGTACCGCTCGAGTTCGGTTTGTATGACCACGAGGTGGAAATTGGTCTTTGGATCCATGTCGCCCGTCATGTCTTCGACCTTTTCGATTTGTTTCTTGATGCGCCCGCTAAGCCTCTCGAAGAATCCATCTGTAGGCCATCTAGAGAGCAAAAACGCATGTCGCGCACGCGCGCGCGCGCAAGTCAGTTAGCCAAGTTCTTTTTGTTCATAGTCGGATTGCGAAGAGGAAGAAACGCACTCTAGTAACTCGGGTGCCGAGCGCTCTGCGACCCAGGCTCTCGTCAACCTCTGGATATCGAGTGTCTCGTAGGGTACGCTGGATGCCTGGGGGTCAATCTCGCGGAGAATGTCGTCGATATCCATGATGAATGCGCGCGGCAAAAGGGTATCATCGGGGCACGTGAAGAGTCGTTGTCAGACTAGGCAGTTGGTCAGCTCGTCGAGTGGTGGTTACCGCAGATCGATTAACATGGCGCGGATTGTATATCGTTCACTGTTGGGACACCAACGGACAAAGGTACTGGGTATTTCGCAGAGAGTGAAAGAATGCAAGACCACGGGATGACGATGGGACGAGACTTGGGCGCGTAAAGTTGAAGTGGGGGGCGGGGTGTACATACACGTACGGAGTACTCCGTAAAGAGAAACCCTCCACGTCAAGCTACAAGTACTACAGCCGCCTATACTATAATAAAACACCACTGAATACATAACCACTAAGACGCCCCAATACGCCCCAATACGCCCTAATACGGCCTCTTCCAATTGTACTGGGGGATGCTTGCAAAATTCTCATCAGATGTAAACTGTCAAGGAGAGGACGAGTTAAATATTGTTCCATTTGTTACTCCGCTAAACGAGAAATGAAAATGAAAAAAGTAAAATACATCGGTCCCAGAAGCCCATTCCCAAATAGCAAACCTGCCATGTACCAAGGCCGACAAGGGCCGAATCAAGTTGGCCCGTGTTGGCCCGTGATTTCCATCGTCCTTGGCCGGGCACACATAAAATAATCCAATACATATGGCTTACGAGGGCTCACCGGCCTGTCTCAGTCGGCAAGCCGCCTGCCCAACCATCATTACTGTAACACTTCAACCACTTAATAGTTCAGCTCCCCACCGCCACCAGCCGATACATGGTCAAGATCCTCGTAGCTCTTCAAGCTACGGCCTTGGACAGCTTCACGGGGTCCCATGGCGGCACCACCGGCTGCTCCGTCACCCCACCGTCCTCCAGGACCACCTCGGGCACGATGACCGTCGAACCGCTGGCTGGGTCGGCGGTCATATGGTCCAGTTCTGAAGCCACGTCCACCACCCATGCCGCCTCGGCGGATAGGTCCGGGCCCATTTCGGTCGTCTCCCGATGGGTTCCAGACGCCAGGTGGAAGACCATGTCCAGCAAATAGAGATGGGAAAGCGTTAGGTGGAATGGGAAATCCCGGCATGTTGGCCATCATGTTGTTCATTGTCAATGCCTGCAAATTGAAACCGCGAGGCGTCCCCGTTGCACCCTGGCCATTCGCCGGGGGGAAGTGACCGTTCGAATTTGCGTCGGTGCGCGAGGGTGCTATATGCGACGGATCGAGAACATAAGCAATGACAAGTTCGAACTGTAATGAATCAAGTTAATCCTGAGGTGTCCTGAGGTGGCCACACTAGAGCAGTGTCCATATGCTCGCTCCCCTGAAGGTGAAAAAAAAAAAAAAACACACACACAAAAAAGCACCGAGGATAGAAACAGGAAGAGTTACATACCTCTTGTTTCAAACCGTCCAACCACTCTGAATGTCGCTTCTCTACGTGTTTCTTCCAGAAATGCTCCTCTTTGAAAAGCTTGGCACACTCGGGCACCTTGCAACGCCACTTGTGCTCGTCTTCTTGTTTGACAAACTTGGCTAGCTCGTCGTTGAGTGCTTCTTCTACCGGTCGCCCGCCCAGCTTCTTCAAGTCTGCGTTTTCCGGTTCGAGAATTTGGAGAATCTTTTCCTCAAAAGTCTTCACCCAGTTGTAGGCACGGAGAAGCTGTTGTTCGGTCTTGGAGCCGCCCCTGAACTTTTTCTCGCCCTCTACAGGCTCCGCCTCGCCTTCTTCCAGTGGCTCACCTCGCTTCTTGCCCGGGAACGGTTCTCCGTTGGCACTTGCCTGGGCGACCTCTTTGGCCATACTGGAGAGCGTGCTACGAGGACGTCGCAAGTGACCACCTGGACATTTGCGCATCAGTTCGTGAATCGAATCACTCTCGAAGACGCAAAAGAAGCAAAAGTTGAACACTCGACGGAGGTACTCGGTGAGAAAATCCAGTTGCTTCTTCTTGACAAGAAGGTCCATGTCATCCACCTCATCCTCATCAACGGCACCTTCATCCTCTTCCTCTTCGTCCTCTCGATTTCCCGGTTCTTCACCATCATCCAGCGCTTCGTCCATTCCAAGCTCGGGGTTCTTCTTGGCCTTTCTCCGCGCGGCGGGCGCGGCGGGCCGCAAACGGCCTGCGATTCTGAGGTCATCGACCTTTTCTTCAACCTTGAGAATCGCGTTGAAGTCGGAGCCGAAGTCCTCCTCGAATTTGTTGACAAGACGGTGTACAAGGGTGAGGTCCTTCTCGATTCGCTCTGGTGCTGAGAAGAGGTCCCACAGAGCCTTCTTTCTGGGGTTGACGGGAGGGTTGTGGACACCAACGTGGCAGACAAAATCGCCTCGCACTTCGTCCTTCACTGTCTTGCCGTTCACAGACTCGAGAGCCTTTTGCGCCGTCGAGACAGGGGTTGGGGATTGCGCTGGCATATCTTCG
The DNA here is from genome assembly GCA_019925285.1 of Graphium sp. VPRI43844. Classification (NCBI taxonomy): domain Eukaryota; kingdom Fungi; phylum Ascomycota; class Sordariomycetes; order Microascales; family Graphiaceae; genus Graphium; species Graphium sp. VPRI43844. Next base: position 206,560 of record JADHKT010000034.1, on the reverse strand, counting down.
TCGTCGGCTTTGAGGTCTGGGCGGTCGGTCGGAGCGGCGTTCTCCGAAGAAGGATGCAGCATCACCCAACCAATCCGGTGGTAACGCTTGCTCGGGTTCGGATCCGAGAGGGAGAGCCACTTAAAGCCACCCTCCTCTTCACCAAGGTGTTCCTTACAGAAAGATTCCAAGTTCTCTCGGCTCACATGGGGTGCAATGGTCTTGATCAGTAGAGTAGGTTGATAAAGGCTCTCGTCGCGTAAGTCAGCACCGTTGGCAGGTACCAGATCTCCAACTCCGAGAATCTCGTTGGTAGCAGTTGCCTCGCCTTCTTCCTTTTCGACAACACCGCCACTTCCGTTGGTTTCGCTTTTAGGAACACCCTCCAAAGAAAACTCGTCGAAGAAACCAGCCTCAAGATCCTGCTCCCACTGGGTGTATGCGCCGCGGCGAAAATCATTGAGCCGACGGCGGAAGGCATCGCGTATCTCTGGCACATATCTTTCGCGGAACCATTGCTCCTTCTTGTGCTCGTTGACAAAAGCGCGGGCCATTTTGCCCTGGAGCTCCTCCTTATAAGCATCGTAGGCAGCTTGAATTTTCACCTTCTCTTTTTCACGTTCTTCCTGCACTTCGCGTGGACCACGTGCTCGGTCAGGCTCGCGCCGCCGGCCAGTGCGGGCTCGCTCCTTATCTTCCTTGATTCGCTCATTGACCCGCCACCATTCGCCGAAATACGAGAAACCAACCTGGTATGAGAGCTTGGCAGGGTCTAATATCGGATTGGTGGTCATTCCCGGGTTGCTCAGCTCTTGGCCTGGCACATATCGGTCAATGTTGGCAGGGGGCGAGCCAACGCGTCGCGATCGGTCGTCTCGGTCGTCGCGGGGCGCGCGGCCTCTGGGCTCATACCGATCCACAGCAACCGGGGACCTCGATCGTCGACGAGAATGTGTGCGGTCGGGCCCTGAATGTGACAAGCAATTGTGAGCATTTGCTCTCTATAGCGTGTTGTTTGACGCGAGTGCACATACCTGGAGAGCGGGTGCGATAAAAAGAATCTCTCTCGCCTCCTCTCGATTCTTCGCGACCCGCCCAAGCTCGGTCGGTTGGAGAGCGGGCGGAGGAGTCTCGATACGAGTAGGAATCCATCGCGAGAAGTGTGTCGAGAAGAGAATGTGTTTGCGGGTTTGAAACTAAGCAACACTAAGTTGCTTGAACATACTACTTCAAGTGGCTTCGAGGGGACTGGTCAGAAGAAAACGAATGCCTAAGGCCGGGCAAGAGGCAGGTGGTTAGATCAATCATTCTGGCCGAATTTTTTTATCGGGTGCGAGAGTGTCAAAAGAGGGGAGGAAAAAAAAGAAAAGAAAAGGGCAGGATGGCTGAACAAAGTGGCAATGAAGAGTCGCTCCCATCAAAAGGAACTTGGAAGAAATTTCGCCTCTTTTGAGAATACAAAAAGAGAAGACGAGCCGACCGAGTACCGGAGGAAAGGGAGGATAGGACTGGCTATTGTGGTAGGCAGATCTGGCGAGATGTCGCACACGAGGTTTCAAGGGATGGGGATAGAAAGAGGTATCAAGGTTGACAATGGACAAGAATTGGGGGAAGGGGACGATAGCAAATGGGTGAACAAACTATTTGAAACGAAAGATAAAGTGACACGGAATACCGCAGTATCGAAAAGCTGCAGTATTGACAAGAGCCTGGTGCCTCCCAAGACGGGATTCGATGAATGCACAAGACGAGGCTATCGGCGGATTAAGTGGGCGGGTTTTGTGTAGTGGTTGTTGGAGGCAGGAATTTAGAGATCAGGGGAAATTAATACGGAGTACGCAGTAAATGGAGAAGAAAGGCTGGAGCTAGAGTAACGAGACGTGTAGACGTATGCATAAGGCAAGCTTGGCTTCGTTTTGAGGTATCTCCACAGCATTCATAGCAGGCATAAGGCCCATAGCCACAGGTGCTATCTACCTATATTTAGCAGAACGGCCCCAGGAAATTGTTAATGGGGTACTTACGGAGTATGGCTGGCAGAATAGAGCTTCCTTCCCCAGTCCAATCCCCGAGGAATAGCCGTCGCCCCCAGTGAGAGAGCAGGGGACACCATCATGCATCCACTGAAGCTGAACTACTCCGTACAAGCACGAAAGGCATAATTCGAGATGTTGATGGGAGGTGCTGTGAACGCTATGCTACGCATGCTTATTTGGAAATATTCCTCTATGGGTGATATAAAGTATTTGGTCCGTTATTTCCGTGTTCCAAGATGCGCATGGTCTCGAAAGTTTGATTTGCTTGCAGGTCTAGCTGCTGTGCCTGCAATGGGTAATATGGGTAATAATGCAAGCAAGTTCCAATTGATCCCTTCTGCGTCTCAGTAAACCGCTATGTTGTGTATCGATCCGTCCATAATCTTCCAGAGAAGGAGCGTCTCAATTCCCTTCGAATGGCCACCGTCTATCCTTGGGAGCACGTGTCTCAATCAACCGCCTCAATGGAGCTTGGTACTAGTAGAAGCTGGAGCCCAATCTGGAGCCCTGTTACGTCACGCGGGCGGCGTAGACTGACAAAGCTAACCTGCAGTTCCGTCAGGAGAGAGGAGACAAGACAAGCTTCCCTTTTTCCTCAAACTCGAAATCTGCGATACATATACCCATTGTTATTCAATTATCGATAACCGTCTCTCAACTCATCTGCAATGACCACATTCATTCCTAATTTCGCGTTACCGGACGCCATCTTCGAGAACCCAGCCATCAGTATCCTCATCCCCGTTACCCTCGGCACTGCCGTTGGTTTCAGTACCCGTCGTGAGTAATCTGCCAGGAGCCTGACCTCCAATGTGTTTACCTGTCTCTCTTTCGTGCCGTCTAATGTTCATTGGCATTGTTCTGAAACAGCTTCTGAGCCGCAACGCAAGACTCGTGCCATCCGTCAGCCACCACTCCTCCCCCCACCCCAGGTTTTCGGTCCAGTATGGACAGTTCTTTACGGGTTTGTGCATCACTTACCAGTGCAGCTCCAAGATCCGTGTTTGGTCTAACGTAAACATGTAGTTTGATGGGTTATGCTGCTCACCGTGCTGTGACGGCGGGGCTCTCGCCTCTTTCGTCCCCTGATCGAGTGGCCTTGACAAAGCAGAGCATTACGCTATACGGTATCCAACTAGCCTTGAATCTTGCATGGATGCCTCTATTCTTCGTCGCCAAGCGCCCAATCGCCGCTACTGTCGATGCTTTCGCTCTACTAGGTATCAATGGATACTTGACATACGTGTGGTCCAATATCGATGAGGTTGCCGGCTGGTGCATGGCGCCGTATCTTGGCTGGTTAGGATTTGCAGCTTACCTCACTACCGGCGTTGGTATCTTGAACAATTGGGATCTCTCCAGGATGGATGACGTAGACGAAACTAAGGGCGTTTCGAAATGAGGCTCGCCTAGTTAAGGTTGTTGTGCCATTGATGGCACCCCCGAGGTCTCACAATATTCACAAATCAAAGAGAGTCAAAAGATGAAAATGTGTAAACCTCTCCATGCAATATGTGCAACTAAGTCTAAATAAGAGTTCCTTTGTACTCCGATGAATGGGTTAAAAACAAATGGTGTCATGTGAGATGCAGATGAACACAACCGAACGCCGTCAATATAGAAATGGGTGCTTCGAAGAAAAAAAAAACAAGAATGCAATTCTCTTCATACTTTTTTTGTGGTTCCCGCGACAAGATATATCCAAATGTTGTTAGAGAGGGAAGTACCGCTTTAAGCCGTCGTACACCATGAAAATGAAGGCTGAACTGGGTGCAGAGCGCATGACTGTGATGCCGCAGCCACGGTAAAACCCGCGGAGTCCATGCTGCTGCCAAATGGCTGAACCTTCTTGCCAAAACGTGTTGCTTTGGGCGCCCCCTCCAATAGGCACTGTCTGCATCCTTGATTTGATTGTGTCTGCAGGGAAGAATAAAAAGTTGTATGACATGCCTGCAGATGCACCAGCGAGAGCCTGCTGCCAAAGAGGGAGGGGTTGGAGAAGTAATGCCTCCTTTTCAAGTTGGCTGGTAGCCTTTTCGGCCCTCATTGAGTGAAACATCTTAGAGACGGTTTCCTTGGAGCCGAACCATGCAGCACAGCCTCCGGCCTCTCGAATGAGTGTCCCCAGTCCACCATGAAAGAAGCCACTGATTCCATGATGACGATAAATGTCCCGTATAACCGGAAGGGGCTTCATCGGAGGGGCAAATTGGCCGTCTACGGCGGGGACCTGGATCTTGCATTTGACCAGCTCCACCGGCGTGAGAACAAACGAGGTAAAAAGACCTGAGAAGGCTCCAGTGAACCAAAGGGCGGGTAAAGGCAAAGGTTCAGACTTGGGTGCGAACCCTAGGACGTGGATAGTCTCACGCCCGACACGCTCGAAGAAGAATAAACTGCTCGTCTCGAGGGCAGCCCCGACGAGCGGGGCGGTAATTCCACGGTAGAGTCCTAGGAAGCCATCTGCCTTGATAGATTGACGAAAGCAATCAAGTGGTCCCTGGTACTGCAAAGGGACCCCATATGGCTGTGACTGCAGTCGCACTTTGACAGTATCGAAAGGATATTCGATATATTTGCCAACAACGCCAGCAATCTGTTTGTCCGCGACGTCAGCAATTGGCGACTTGCAAATCAACAGAGGGAATCTAAAGTCTGCAAACTTTCGTCTGGGAATGGAGGCACATACAGAACCGTAGAGAATATCCTCGACAGCCTCCAAGACAGGAGTTTTGGTTTTGGAATCTCGCGACGTGTGCGAGGTCACATCAGATGGAGACTGCATGGGAGTGGCGGTCGGAGAGAGTCGACTCCCAGCTTCGTCCTTGAAAGTGGCGTCTGCAGTTGACATGAGGAATTTGTGGGCGGCGGGCCTCTCCAATGTACTTAACAAACAGAGAAACCAGCTGGAGAGTGGCTAAGTCCGGCGGAGGGATGGTGATATTGCCCAGGCAGAGACAGAGATAAATGCAATCTCACCTAAAGGGCAGTTGACCTCACCACCATCCGCCGGGTTCGAATTGCATCTGGAGGAAGGGGAAGAGGGAGGAGAGGAAGGGGGAGAGGGAGGAGAGGAAGGAAGTGGGATGGTCAAGGTGGGATGTGGCTGCCATTTGATGTGAGATCGTAATACTTGCGGTCGCATTTTTTCTCCAAGGTTAGGCACTTGTACACCGTATAAAAAAAAGCCCGACCCGATACCGGGGTACAACCTAGCAGAAGGGGTAAAGGCGGTGGGGGCCAGGACCCTACCTCATCTTGAGGCCAATTGGGATGGCAACTAGTTGGCGACTATTAATTTTCATCACCAGATCAAAGTCCGATGTTTCCATTACAGTACCACTTGTTACGTTTATTCATGTAATACTCCGTATCCATGAAACCTGAATCCCGGCTTGGGAGGGGAAGAGGTTGAGACTGGTGGGGGAGCTAATACACAAGTAGCCGCTGAAGATATTGTGAACAGGGGTCAAATTATGTGTTGTCGGGTCCGGTGCAAAGGTTGCAAGGGTATGAACAAAGTTAGCTCCCCTCAAGTTCCTTTTCACATGTATTGTTCATCACAAGCAGGTAAACAGAGTCTAGATGGGGTTCTTGAGTTCCCTCTTCACAAGTGTAGCTGTACATACTGTGTGCATTTACAAATGATAACTGTATACTTTGATCATCTAGGTCCCACCGTTTGCAACCCCACCTCTCTCAGCACCCCTGCTTTAGTCCTCACAGTGTTAGTTCATGTCCCGCCAGTGGAATATTCTCTAAGAATCATTCCGAACTTCGCCGTACATCAACAAGCGTCGTTCTGGTAGAAACGTGCTAGGCATGGCCCACCCTGACATTATTACGGCGGGCTGGGAAGAGAACGTAAGGTATGGGTCAAAGTGGATTGCAATAGGTTGGTATCATTGTCATGATGAAGCTTTGAACTTGGCCATAGATATTGCCTATACTCGTACAATAAATCCCCCAACCATCTCAATGCAGCCAGCCAGCCAACTCTACTCCAACAGCGGTTTCCTCCCACCAGTTCGAATGGGCTTCTGCTGCGCTGCTTCGTGCCGCCGCAGTTCTTCTGGAACTTTGGAGATGGGGCTTTTGGAGAGGATTTGCTTCAGGTCGTAGAGGACATCTGTGTCTTCGCTACCAAGGAACGTGATAGCCACACCGCTCTTGCCAGCACGACCAGTTCGACCAATACGGTGCGTATAGCTCTCGATATTTGTCGCCATGTTGAAGTTGATGACAAGGCTGACGTCGGGTACATCGATACCTCGGCCAGCCAAGTCCGTGGCGACAAGAACCTGGGTTTGCCCATTACGCACTGATGCCAAGGCTGCTTCTCGTTGCTCCTGGGTCTTGCTTCCGTGCAAGGTGACCGTCGAGTAACCCATCTGTTTGATATCTCGGGCGACAGCATCGCAATTGCGTTTGATGTTGACGAAGACAATGATAGGTGGAGTATAGTCTCCAGACGACAAAATTTCTCTTAGTCGCTTCTTTCGCTTGTCTTCTCCAGACACGAACTCGACACGTTGTTCGACAGTGTCGACGGCCTCGCCAACATTACCAATAGTAACAATGGCAGGACGTCTTAAGTACTTCTTTGCAATCTTTTCAACTTGGGGCGGCATCGTAGCTGTAAACATCATGGTCTGTCGGTAACGGTTTGCGTGACGTTTCATAAGGTGAATGTTTTCGGCATCGTCCGTATCAGGTTTCTCGTTGGATACTGGCATAGCATCTAAAATTTTGTGGACTGGCTCCTCAAATCCAGCGTCAACCATGCGATCGGCTTCGTCCATAATCACATAGCAGCATTGTGCGAACACAACCAATCGACGATCAATACAGTCCACCAATCGGCCAGGTGTCGCGACGATGATTTCCGCGCCATCCCGCAACGAGAACGCCTGTTCCTCGAGGGAATGTCCACCGACGATGCTTACAACTCTGAACCCGAGGGGCTTTGCAAATACCTTTGCATCCTTTTCGATCTGTTGTACCAGTTCGCGTGTTGGGGCAATAATGAGTGCATATGGGCCGTCATTCTTGTTGTTATCCGTTAATGGCGGAAGATCTGAAATGTACACCAATAACGGCAAGAGAAACGCAAGGGTTTTACCGGAACCGGTGGCGGCAATGCCGATCAAATCTCGAGCTTGCAAAGCGATAGGGATGGCAGCTCTTTGAATGGGAAAAGGATCGGTGAACTTTTCGCGTTCAAGAATATCCATGATTTGCCGCGGTAACCCTGACTCTTTCCAACTTCTCATGGGATTGGGAATAGAACGACCTTTGGTGGCAATACTAAAGTCCTCCTTGAAAATTCTCCAATCTCGCTCTTTCATTTCTTCAAGTCGCTTCTTGGACCAGTGCTTGCCCAGTCCAGTTCGGTTCTCTTTTTCGATGGCGCGCTCACGACCACGGTAGAAGGCCTCCATGATCTCTTGGCCACGTTCTCTGCCATGCTCTGGATCTCTCTCCTCGATGAGCCTTATCCTCTTTAGCATACGCTCCTCGGCAACGTCGTCAAAGTCGGGGTTCAACGTAACAAGTGTGTCACGTGTGTTTTTGCGAGGAGGAGGTGGAGGCATAGAATTGGAGAGCAAATCGTCTCTACTTGTATCATCATCCGGATCCCAGTCGAAATTGAATTTCCGTTCAGTAGTGCGCATTCGCTTCTTCTTCGCTGAGAATTTAGAAGTCTGGTTGACCTCTGGCCCGAGATATCGTTCTCGCCAAAGCGACTCTTCAATATCTTTAGCCGACCTCTTTTCTCCAATATTCTTTTCCTTGTCGCCGCCTTTTCGGTTTCCATTTGAGTGGGAATTCCTGTTGTCTCGGGTATTATCGTTCATCGCACGCGGGCCTGTTGGGATACCACGGTTTGATTGCTGGTTCGATGAGCCATACGAGGCAGGCCTGGCTGCTGATTCTGCGAGCCATTTGGCATTGTTTCGTGAGTGCGACTCCTGTTTCCTACGGAGTTCCTCTTCCTGTTTTGCTTTCTCTTCGGCGGCGCGACGCTCTCGTTCTGCCTTGGGAATGAATCGTAATTTGGATGCGTTGGCTTCAGCCGTCTTCTTTTTGCGTATTACTTCTTCGAGGTCAAGAGGGCCATTTCTACTACGGAGAATACTCCCCAGGTCAAAACCATCTTGATTTGCCATGATATTTGTGGCTTACCAGGATTATGAGTCAGAAAGGTGCTTGATTGAATTCCTCTTGCCATAATATACTGTACCTTCGCGACGTACAGAGTACTAGCCTAGCTCTTCATTGTAAACTACATTTGAGGCCCACTTTTTGGCTCCATCCGGATGTACTTCGGAATACGACACTATACGTCAAGAGCTTTTCGCTCTAGTACAAGTAGTCGTCTTTCTGATACTCACGTGATTCCCTGAGAACTTTCTCGTGCCTGGATGTTCACGATATCTTAACGTCCCATCGAGCGATTGGTATTGTGCCCAATCCAACGCCTAGGTGATATTTCTGTCTGGCGTAGAGCTGGCAGTTTTGTAGCTCAAATGGCCGCCCCCAACTACTATATAAGCCTCGCAAAGGCTCTTCCAACCCAACTACAGCGTTTTTTCGCTCGATACCCTCCTCCCACGATTCGGGCTGCTTCAGCTTCCGCGACCGAACCCACGAAAACACCCTACCAGGAAGAGCGACCGAATCCCTTCATCTTTTACAAACATCCCGATACTGGAAAGTGGCATGACCCTGTCTACTCATTACGGCGCCAAGCCGAGCTTGTGAAGCTTGCGCGGGAGCATGGTGTCGAAGAGCTATTACCACCTACAGACAAGGGAACGGAAGCCAAGCTAGCGAAGAGGGTGGAATTTGGTCTACGTGTGAAGGGTACAGGTGTTGGGCAAAGAGTCAAGGGTCATTGGCACGAGAGAAAGATGGTCGTCAGGTATGGCATTGTTTTTTACAAGCAGGTCACGATTACGCTCTAACATACAAGTTTAGGATGGAAAAGAAGCGCAAGGCTATGCTGGAAATGCCCGAGCTTATTGTCGACTGGAAGAGGGTAAGATTCTTTCCTTCACATATTCAGACTTCAATTGCTAACGAACACTTTAGAAAGGAAAACACAACTGGACCAAATTCCCGAAATAGTGGTCTCCATCAAAGCAATGACATGTACTTTAATACTATAGAAGAGCGCCTGGCGGCGACATCATTTTGTACTATAATGTACCATCGAACGAATTTAAATTCTTTTTTGGCCCCTGATTATGACGGTGATTTTTTCCCCTATCAGTCACGTCTAGTGATGTTTCAGTGCCAACTCAACAACCAACCCACCGCAGAATTGCTCAACCATTCATAACCAAATATACCAGATGGTTTATCAACACAAGCAGCGCGCTTCTGATAATAGTGAAGTCTGAGAAAGTATTTATTCGTTTAAAATCCGATGGCGAATAGCTGGATACACTGTTGGACAGATAGCTTCTCTGGATTATTAAGCTACTTCAACACACCAAAGAAATACCCCGCCAAGTCGACAGAAAATGTGCAACTTCGAAAAACCCTCTCTTTCAACTGTGTTGTTAACACAGGGATCATGGACATAAGACAGGTCAATGGGTATAATAAAATGTGCCTCATCTTTTCAACGTTCAAGTGCACGCTATAAACGATGACTAGTCCATACGAAGCCTGAATCATGTGTAAATAGAGATCTCAGTCAACTTGGGAGAAACCAAGGAATCATGCCCACAATGACCGAGGAAGCACCCTCGAAGAACCTCACCCACTACCAAATCCTCGGCCTCACGCCTGAAACCCTCGCATCATCGGACTCACCGTCACTATTAAAACAAGCATATCGACGTGCGCTCCTACGCTACCACCCAGACAAGTCGCAAACTCGCCCTCTCGAGCCATCCCATTCAAGCGGCCCCTCAGTAGACCAAATTACTCTCGCCTTCACAGTTTTATCAACTCCCCGCCTTCGAGCCGAGTATGACATTCACCTACGGTCCTTGAGTGTTGACCAGTCCCAAGCGCAATCCCAGGCTGCCGACTTTCGCACGGGCATCGAAACGATTGATCTTGACGACATACCCGTGGACGAAGACGTTGATCCGATAGTTTGGTATCGGAATTGTCGGTGTGGGAATCCTCGCGGTTTTCATTTCACCGAAGCTGATCTTGAAGACGGAGCAGAGGTTGGGGAACTCTTAGTAGGGTGCGAAGATTGCAGTCTCTGGCTACGGATTCACTTTGCTATCCTCGAAGAGTAGCAATTGATGCGATGTAACAAAGCTACGAACTATGGCCCATAACAGAAACAAGAGACTGGCACCCAGATTGTATCCCGAGGTTGCATAGGAGCACATATAGCTAACGTCCCAACAAGTTGCACTTTGTCTATCGGAACTTGACACTATCGTCTCAAGAATTACGAGATAAATATTACAATCACAATTAGACAAGGCAAAAACAAGGCACAAGGGCTCTCATTCATTTGCAAAGAAAGACTGACCAGTCCTCTTGAATAAATTTGCATACCTGTTCCCTACCGCCCCCTTTATCTTTTTTTTGTCTTTTTTGGTAATTTAATTAGTTTGGCCGAGGTGACATGTTGAGTCTACAAAAAGCCCTAGAGCCTTCGACGGACCTCGAATGCGCCCTCCTGAAAATTACTCCTCGGGGGGTTCCGTGGGGAAGAGATTTTCCCTGTAATAGTCTTTTGTGTGTAACTGCCGAAAGGATGCCGAGAAAAAAAAGCACAAAACAAGCGTCTCAAAGTGCACACTCCATAGACACCAGTCCGTCCGATCCCAGAAATGGCCGCACGTTAAAAAATGCCAAATGAAAGTGCTTCTTTACTCGGCAGCCTTGGGCTCCTCAGGAGCCGGTGCATCTGCAGCAGGCTCGTCCTTTACGGCAGCAGCGCCCTCTTGAGGGGCTGGCGGCTCAGGCTCGGCCGAGGTCCAGAGGGTCTGGAAAACAAGTAGTTAGTAAAAAAATAATATGGGCGATCTAGTCAGCTAGAGTGGCCTGGCTTACAAGGTTGTCACGAAGAAGCTGCATGATGAGAGTCGAGTCCTTGTAGCTCTCTTCGCTGAGAGTGTCGAGCTCTGCAATGGCATCGTCGAATGCTTGCTTGGCCAAGTGGCAGGCTTGGTCAGGTGCATTGAGGATCTCGTAGTAGAAGACGGAGAAGTTCAAGGCGAGACCGAGACGGATAGGATGCGTGGGGGGAAGGTCGGTCTGGGCGACCTCTGTGGCGGCCTTGTATGCTTCGAGCGACTTGTCGGCCGAGTCCTTCCGTCGGTCACCGACGGCAAATTCGGCAAGATAGCGGTGGTAGTCACCCTTCCTATAGAAATATTAGTGCTCTGAAAATAGATCCCATGACTAAACGCAGCATGCGGTGCCATTTGCCATTGTTTATGGAGACCACGGGTCCTTCCTTACATCTTGTGGTAGAATACCTTGGACTCGCCGGACTTGGCAGAGGGAATGAGGTGCTGGTCCAAGACCTCGAGAATATCATCGCAGATCTTGGCCAACTCGGCCTCAATCTTCTGCCTGTACTCCTTGATCAAAGCCACTTGGGTGCTGTTACCCTTAGACTCCTCCTTTTGCTCGATGGAGGTGACAATTCGCCACGAGGCACGGCGGGCGCCAATGACGTTCTTGTAAGCGACGGAGAGTAGATTCCGCTCCTCAACAGTGAGGTCACGGTCTTCGGAGGCGACAATCTTCATGTTATCAACCATCTCTGGCAATCAAACTAACCGTTAGTTTTGCTGGCACTGGAATAAGGTGGTTTCGCGAGACAGCATACCCTCATATCGCTCGGCCTGCTCGGCGAGCTTGGCGAGGTAAACGGCATCTTCTTGACCCATATTGTAGGATGGTTATCTGAGTTTGTCTGCGCTTTTGATGAGTTAGGAAACTAGGACCAAGAGGATGGCTAGATGAGGAACCGGTGAGGCGGTGTCAGGGGGGTTGGCAGAGGTCGGACGTGAAAATGGACAATTGGAAGGATGGAATTTTGTATCAATTGCCGATACATGACGCGAAGGCTCCAACACCACAAGATCAAGGCAGGAAGCAGATATGACTCGCCAAAGGCTTCGTGCCGTGACGAAGCTGAGGGCTCCCCACCTGTTGGCGGGGTTTGGCGGCCAGTGGACAGCGAGGTAATAGAGCACCTAGAGCGCCAATATCTTCCTGCTGGCAGTTCACAACGCGAATATCGAGATCTTGATGATGGGTGTGCAATGGAAGACTCGTGGATGCGATGATGTCGCGTTGATTCTTCGATGTCACAAATCCAGATGGAGCAATGACGACAAGAGGGGAAATGCTGGGAGTACAGTGGGAGAGGAAGGTATTGTTGGGTAGGTCGGTGCAACCATGCGAGGGCAGTTTCAAACTTACCTTAATTGCGGAAGTATCTGATCGGTTGATGGTTTAGAAGGCGGGTGAAAGAAGAAATGCTGGATACGAGTGAGCTTTGGTGGAGGCGAGTTTAAGGGTGATATGGGAGGTGGGAGTTAAAACAAGGAGTACGATGGTGGGATTTTTCTGCGGTGGTCTAGGAAATTTGGGGCGAAGTACTTGAGTTGAGAGTTGTGGTGCAGTGCAGTAGTGGAACCAGGCCAGGTTGCCAGGAGAAAAGTTACTTGTTTATAGGCAGGTTACTGAGGTATGGAGGGGAGGAGGAGGCCTGGCACCATGTACCAAACAATTTAAGGAAGGGGCTCCAATACCACCTCTGCTCTTTCTCTCCCAGAGGAAAAGTACTCCGTACTTTCTACTGTTGTCCACGCAGGAGAAAGGGGGGAAATGCCTAGCGGGTACCTCGTGCTTGTTTGACCAACTGGCTCTACTTCGTATTATTTACACAAACAAATCTAACACCTGATGAATAATGAGCGATGAGGGGCTGTTTGCTTTTTCGAGAGCACATCAATACTGCGTACAAATAGCACCAAGCCAAATCACCACCTGGCGCTGGCCTTTCGGCTCAAGGTTGACCAGGGTCGGTCCTAGAATACCAAGCTTCTGCAAGGCCATGGTACCACTACGCTAGATGAAGTAATGCTGTACAACCCGTAAATGGCCTGTGGCATCAATAAACTGCCTGGTGTGTAGAATTGAGATCGCTAGCAATCATGGCAAGCATTCGGGAAATCACAACATTTCGTCATGGTAATTGTCGAACGAGTGCGGAACATTGCATGGGTGTACGGAGTACCAAACACTCCGTACATGGAGCCATAAACTGTGTGGCGGGGTCAAACAGAACCAATAAAGGCCTCAGGCACGAGTTCCCGATAGCCTGGTGTTAATGGCCTACCTTTTTTTCATAGTCTAACTGTATACATTTTCAAAGTATCTCATTAACACACTCAGATTTCGGCTCTTCCGTCAAGATTCTCGAAACCCGTCAGACCATCAAAGCCGATTTTCTCAAGCACAAGCAACAGCCACTACCATCCCAAGGTCAATTCCTAGAACTTTTTCCCCCTCACCATTTACCAACACACCACCATAATGATTCGAGCAAGCATCACGAAGACCTCCCTGCGACCCAGCTTCGCCGCCGTTGTGCCCCGAGCTGCTTTCAGCACCACTGCACGCGCCATGGCTGCTGGAGATACTGGAGCTCCTCCCAAGGCCGGAGGCCAAGGGTATGTTATACCACTTGGAATGTGTCATGGGTTTTTGAAGGCAACTGATTGATAGTTGGTTATAGTGATGCCTTCCAACGCCGAGAACGGGCTGCCGAGGACTACGCCATCCGTCTTCGCGAGAAGGAGAAGCTTCTGGAGCTCAAGAAGAAGCTCGCAGAGCAACAGGCTCACTTGAAAGCTCTTTCCGATCACATGTATGCACAACCCTGCCCGACGTATCTTAACTTGAGGTCATTCCACCAACCTGAATTGACTTTTTTTTTTACAGTGACGAGATCACCAAGGATCAGGGCGGCGAGCACAACTAAGTTTATTACGCACGAACACGGCAATAGGCCATACTATAGCGATGTTCTCGATTGGCCAGATGAGTTCTCGAGGGCGCTGCACCAAAAATGTGAAATAATTGTCCAAGTTTTAAAGAGAGCCCGCGAACTCCATGTTGTTCATTCCTGTTTAGTTACTTGTACATGTAGATGCATTTGTGCCTTTTCTTCTCGCGAGGCCAACTACCAGAATAAACACTCATCCCTAAAACGAGATGTTCCATTAACACTCCTCTGGTCCGTATTGAAAACAAAGAGATAGCTACTATTTACGGCCAAGATACGACCGATAAAAGGTCTCCGCCGCATCATTGTCAGCTATACCGTGCTGGCTGCCAAGGCTATTATTGGCTTTTTGGGCAGCGGCAATCTTGGCCTGCAATGTTGAGGCACTAGAATCGATCCATTGCAACTGGGCAAGATGGCCATTGAGAACACGGACAATCTGGCTCACCTGTAGTTGTGGTTAGTCCGATGGCAAACTTAGAATCGATGGCAAGTGTTGGTTGCTCGACTTACAGGATCCTCGGGTCTGCTACTCCTGCTCAATGTTGCCGAAATATCATTGATTTCTTGGACCATCTTGGCCAAATCTCTGCTCTTTTCGTCCAAATGCTGAGACAGCTTTTCAGCTAGCCTATAGGTTTGTTCTCTCTCTTGATCAGGACCACCTAGTTGGTCGCCTTGCCCCATTTGGCGCGATATTATATCATTAACGTCGGCTTCATACCGATCAAGCCACGACTCAAGCTCCGACTGCTGGCTCTCGACGGCGGTAAGTTGCTTCTCAATTTCATTGCTGGCCCTTTCGGCTTCAAACGTATTGAGATACAGTTTCTGTATCTTCTCTCCGTTCTCCACGAGTAGCTTGTCCCACTCTGCCACTTTGGCGGACTGGTCCTTGAACTCCCGCTGGTATTTGGAAAGATCAGAAGCCCATCGGGTAACAATGTCATCCATGCTCTTATTTTTGAGGCGAGGGAGCTGGGATGGCGGGCCCATTGTTGAAGCGCCCAGAGTGGTCGCGGTGCCGTTTTGTGCTGTTGTGGTGCTAGCTGCAGGAGCAGCAGTGGTGGCAGAGGTGGTGGCAGAGGTGGTGGCAGCAGAGGTGGTGGCAGCAGAGGTGGTGGTGCTACCGGTATTTGCTCCAAACAGGCCTCCTGCGTTTGTTGCCGCGGCTGGGGCAGTGGCTGTCGCGCTCGATGAGGTTGTAGATGTTGAAGTAAGAGCTGTCGCAGAACTGCCTGTAGTGGCTGGTGCTTGAGTCGAGGAGGGAGTCTGGGCACCAAAGAGGCCGCCGGCGGGTTTCGAAGCTCCCCCGAACAGCGACGGTGTAGTTGTTGCAGCAGGGGCCGGTGCGGTTGTCGAAGGGGCGGACGCAGTCGAGGTTGTGGTGGAAGGTTTGCCGAACAGTGACGAGGCGGAAGTGGGCGCTTGCGATGCCGCCGCTCCACCAAAGAGAGAGCTTGCGGTGGCGCCTGTGGTAGTCGCGGTAGTTGCGGGTGCACTGGTAGTAGCTGCTGCTCCAAAGAGGGAGGATCCAGACGTGGCGGGTGCTGTTGTAGTCGAGGCAGGCTTCCCGAATAAACTGCTTGCGGTGCTGCCTGATGCTGGGCCCGAGGCCTCGCCTCCCGCTGGCTTTGGTGCGAAGAGACCACCTGCTGTCGGCGCTGTCGTCGAGGAAGTCGCTGGGGTGGCTCCGGGGGCGGCCGGTGTAGATGCAGCGGTGGCTTTGTCTGCTGGCGCTGCCGCCGAAGAGGCACCTCCGAATAAGCCAGATGACTGAGCTCCAAACAACGATGGGGTTCCCGATTCTGTTGCGGTAGCAGCCGTTGTTTTCACGGGCGCACTAGCCGCAGTGGTGCTGCCAGATCCCCCGAACATGCTGGGCTGAGAAGATGTAGGTTTGGCAGCTTGACCAAATAGGGATGTGGTGCCAGATGGAGGAGCCCCCGCCGGGGTAGTGGACGCCAGAAATAGTGGTTTAGAAGGAGTTACTTGGCCGGTGGAGGACAAAGGGTTGGATGCTGCAGCACCTCCGAACAAAGAAGCACCTGAAGTGGCAGGTGTTGTGCTGGTGACTGGCTGGCTGCCAAACGGTTTTGCTGCAGCTGCAGTACCTCCAAGGTTGGAAAAAAGTCCCCCACTACTAGGGGCCGATGTTGTTGCCGTACTTGATTGTGCATTTGTGGTGGGTGTTGAGTTGCCGAACAAGCTGGGGGCACCAGTCGTTGACGGGGTGGCCGTCTTGTTTCCAAAAATGTTACTCGCGCCTGCAGAGGAACCAGTCGTGTTGCCAAACAAGCCTCCCACAGGCTTTGCTGCACCAGTTCCGCTAAACAGTCCAGTTCCAGTAGATTGGCCAGCCGGCTGTGACCCAGTGGTGTTGGAGGTTGGTATAGCACCGAATGAGAAAGAGGGAGCACTCCCAAACAGACCTCCGGAGGCAGGCGCAGTTGTTGACGGATTCGACTGGCTGTTGGACGCAGGCGTCCCGCTATTGTTGGAGCCGAATAACGACATTATTGTCGGTCTCGCTTCGCTAAGTTGCTAAGTCGAGGGGTTATGGCTGAATGGGTGGGTGGTTGATGATGAAGAGGCCTGGCCTACTTTCGTCACGGTAAAAGAGTTCCAATTAATATTCCGAAGATAAAAGTCGCTAATGCCAGTCGTAAATATGGCAGGACGCTTAAGATAATAAGAATGGCATTGGGAGAGGTAAGAAATTCTCGTGTGGAAAATGTTGTTTGTCGAGACTCGTATGGCTTGAGACCCCAACTTTTTTTATTGCAGTTTCTTGTCATAATAATTCCAGGGTTGGGCACCACGCGCCAGCGCGACCAGGGAAGGCTGGGGGCTTGGGGGGCCTTCTGAGCTTAACGGATGTCTATTGGTCAAAAAGCTCATTATCACGTGATACGCATTTGCACTTTCAAGTACCTGAGTACGGAGTACTCCGTATCCAGTTACTACAATAAGCTCTTAATCCTTATTAGGGGTGCACCAACTAGACTTCAAGATCCCTCTAGGAGGTCAGATCGGATTTCCTGTCACTGCTGGTAGTCATTTTCCTACATTTCAATTTCATGGGTAGTTCATTTGTTTTATTATTCCTCTCGACAGTTTAGGCAAATTTTCTTCCACCTCTTCGATTCCATCCGATGAGGAGCGCATACTAGCTAGCCACTTTGTCTAAACGGGCCCCTCCTTGTTTCGACAGCTTCAATATCTCCTCGTTTGAAATGCCAGTCAAGGAGAATCTTGCGCCACCTGAGAAGACAGGGACGTCCGATCCAGGCGCTCGCGATCTCGGTATGAGAGCCTGATGGCTTGTTTAACCACTGCATAAAAAAATCTGGTCATGGCACTAATATTCACTTCCTTCTAAAGACTCCGAATCCGATGACCATTTCTCCGACGCTCATTCCGGTCGTTCGAGTCAAACCTCCTCCCCGATTCCTGAGACGAGGATAGACAAGATAGATGATGAACCCATGTACGGGGAAGTGCCTGGCACGGCTGCATACAAATTAAGAGAGAACGATGCAATAGCGGACGAGATTGCGGTTATACCTGACAGCGACGTTGCTGAAGAAGATCCCAAGCAAAGCCCAGAGACCGAACCTCCACCTCAAGGCACCGATAATGTTCCGATAACAATATTGGAGGAGGCGGCCGGCGAAACACACCGTCAAAGTGCCGAATATCTGCGGAGGCACGAGGCAGATCCACAACCGGATCTAGTCTTGAGACCCAAGAGTGTGGACGAGGTTAAGACTGAAGGAGAGAGCGCCGCGTTGCCAGTTGCGTTATGTATGAAAAAAGAATCCAAGTTGTCATTTTTGAACGTATGGCTAACATGTGACTGCACCTCAGCCCCTCCATCATCCTCTCAATCAATATCATCAGATGCAGAAGCGCCTTCCAATGAACGGGTTGAGGACCTCGCTGATATTGCTGAAATTAGTCTGAAAGAGGACGACGACGACTTTGGCGATTTTGGAGACGACTTTGATGACTTTGAGGAAGGGGGCGAAGACGCGGATTTTGGTGACTTTGATGATAACGACTTCCAACAACCACAAGATACCCCAGCTCAATCAATTGAACCTTCACACCCGGCAATAGCACCACAAACCTCATTGCCTTTAGTATGTCCTTGCTATTTCCCGCGATGTGGTAGCCACACTGCTAACCAGAAGCCTAGCCTGTGCCTGACTTCGAGGGACTTGAGCCAGAAGAAGTAATTGGCCTCATCGATGAGCATATTGATTTATTATTTCCCTTTGACGATCTGACTGTTCCCAACCTACCACCCCCCTCAAAAGAGAACACAATGTTTACCACACCAAGAAGTGCTTCCCTCTGGTCTCAGCTTGTCGCCCCCCCGCCATTAGCCCCGCCAGATTGGATTCGTTCTCGGATCCGTAGATTATTCCTCGTCTCACTCGGTGTACCCGTTGATCTGGACGAGATCCTTCCCGCATCCAAGCAAAAGAAGCTTGTTCTTCCTTCTCTCCAAGTCCCATCGTCCAAATCCCCGCGCGTATCCACAGATTCCCGCCCAGGATCCCGCACTAGAAAGGGTGGCAATGCCTCTCCATCCACTGATGACCAAGGCCGCGCATCCTCGTCACGAAGACGAAAAGACGGCCCACAAGAACCTGAATTCGACATTGTATCTTCAAAACAACTTTGCATGACTACGGACGAGGCTCTCAGCGGCATGACCGACCAGGAACTCCAAAGTCACATCGCCGCACTCCATGTTATCGAGACCCAGGCCAAAGAGGCCCTTGAATACTGGAAAAAGAAGACGGACGAAAAAATTGGGGATAGAGAAGCCTTTGAAGGCGTTATTGAAAATCTCGTCAAACACGCGAGAAAAGTTCGGAACTAGACTCGGGTAGTTTGGCCAACGTTTTACAAGCTTATGTCCCGTTGATGTTGTATTTTTTTTCTTTCTTCTTTTAGTCTTTAGCGACGTTACATCTCACGAAAGATGTCGAAATGCTTCGAAGGAAGGAAAGCATTAAAGCATTCTAGAATGCCACATTCGAAACGTACAACGAAGAAACAAGAAATAATGCTCATAATAATAATGGCCCAAAATATAGATACATGTCATTTATTGTAATGCAATCTTTACGGGGGGTTATTTAGCTTAAAAAGATTATTTTGTCTATTTTTTTAATGTTTGCACTACATGCATTCGTCCTGTCTAGAAAAAATGCCATGCGATCCAAATCTTTCTCCTCATCCTAATTCGTTTTTCTTCCTTTCCTCGTCCAGGAAAAAACAAGAGAATCTTTTTTTTCATAGCGTTACATGGTCTGAGATATGCCTCGGTGCCCGTCCGTTTTGAAGAGCGCGGGAGGGTTTGGGTTGGGGGGAGGTGGAAGATGGTCGAAGAAAGTGAGAAAATGAAGCGCTTTTCATGGACTTCTAATGACACGCTAGGGAAAGGACACCGACTCCAAGAAGTCAACAGATTGATACTCTGTCTTTCGCTCTTATCCGCCCCCCAGGCGAATATCGATAGCATAAACAAAATAGGAAATAGGGAACAAGCCCTCATGCACCCGCAATTCCCTTCGCAGTACGTGTCATCGTGATCAGTGTCAACCATTTCCATGCCCCCTGAAGGCTCAGATAGTGCAAATCCGTGTGTTAGTGGGCTCTCTCTCGCTTTCCTCGTTCGCTTTCTCCTTTTCGTCTCCTTGACTCCTGGAAACCAAAAACAAAAAAGACACAATAAAAGGGTATAACTGCCCTTACTCAGCTTTCCTCTTATTGCCCGCAACTACCCTCGAAGAGTGAGAGCGTCTTTACGAACTCGAGGGCTCGATGGTGATACCAGCTGCAATGGTAGCCCAACCAATCAACCGCCAATGCTTCTCGATACGACGGGAGAGGGCAACCTTCTCGCCAATGTTCGTGCAAGCGGGGCTGGTCAAGACAAGCTTAGCAGCGTCGTTCTTGATAGCCGTGACCTTGGCACCCGTAGAAGTGGAACCAATGTTGACCATAAGCACCTCATTCTTGGCCAACTTGGCAACCTTAGATTGCTTGCCATCGGCAGTGCGGACACCAAGGAGGCGGCGAAGAAGATAGAAGTTGATTTCGATCTCGCTGTAGATCTGGGGAAGACGGCCCTTGAGACCAAGAACGAATCCAACAAGGCGATCAGCTCGGCAAAGCGTGGGATCGATACGAGTTCCAACACCAATGAGACCACCAGGAACAGCATACTTCAAGTCGTTGAACTCGGAGTTAAGAGAGACGATGCGACTGAAAATGGGGATGCATTTAAGCTCGCCCTTGTCGTCGCGGGTGACGATACCGGGTCGAATCTCGATCTCGTCGCCAAGCTTCAAGACGCCGTGGAGAATAGATCCACCAGCGACACCACCCTTGATCTCCTCAATCTCGGAACCGGGCTTGTTGACATCGAAAGAACGAATGACAATCATCTGGGGGTCCATGGTGAAATCACGAGGGGGTACGGGAATCGTGTTGACAATTGCGTCAACAACTGCATCAATGTTGAACTTGAGCTGAGCGGAGATGGGTATGACGGGAGATTTGCCAGCAACAGTTCCACGGATGAACTTGAGGATGGACTGGTAGTGCTGCTGCGCAGCTTCCTCTCGCATCAAGTCAACCTTGTTCTGGAGGATAATGATCTTGTCGAGCTTCATGATTTCGATAGCTGCCAAATGTTCCGAGGTCTGGGGCTGGGGGCAGGATTCGTTTCCAGCAATGAGGAGTAGTGCGGCGTCCATGACGGCAGCACCAGACAGCATAGTGCTCATGAGAATGTCGTGACCAGGGCAATCAACGAAGCTGTTTGGAGGGGCAACAAGTTAGGACCAAAGATAACAAGCACAAATATGGCATGGCATTGCATTTTGAATCGTCGCAAAGGCCAAGGGGAGCAAAGATAGCAAAGGTGAACTTACGAGACGTGGCGGAGTAGTCGGTAGGTGCCTTCGCATCCCTCACGTTCACAGGGAGGGTCAACCTCCTTCTCACTCTTGTAACTCCGGTAGCAACCGGGGCGAGGGCACTTGGGGTTGTCACACTGGTAGATTTTTGCGTTGGCATAGCCAAGCTTGATGGTAATGTTTCGGATCAACTCGTTCTTGAATCGGACGGTCTGGACGCCAGAGATGGCCTTAACAACGGTAGATTTACCGTGGGCGACATGTCCAATAGTACCGATATTGATAGTGGCTTGTCGTGCAATAATCTCAGGGGTTAGGGGAGTGAGTATGGAGACATCCAAATCTTTGGGGTCTGTCTGAGGGGGGAGGGTTGGTCGCTGAGTCGTCGAATCGGCTGTGACAGGGTTGACCTTCTTGAGGGAAGACTTGAGGCCGGCCTCGTCGCCAGAGTCCCCAGACTCGGAATCGGAATCCACCTCGGGATCGTAATTTTCTCCGTTCGCAGCCATGCTGAAAAATGTATTATCGCTGGGTTTGGAAAGGCTCGATCGATGCGGGCAGGAGGAGGGGGTATCGACGATGTGGATTTGGGTGTATTTGTGTGCACTTTTTTTTGATAGGTATGGATGGACGTACAATGAGCGCGGGGTTATTCTCTACTGACAGGGTTTTTCTTTTCCCCTGCGTAGCTCTTCCTAGGGAGTCCAAATCACGTTGAGGGTGAGTCATCCTACGCTAATCCCAATTCAGGCTGATAATACCCGATAAGGTCTTTCCGATAAGGCGATAAGAAGTTGCCCCGCCATTGATCTCTTGGAGGGGAAAGAGGCAAGGAGCTACTATCGTCCTTTGACCAGGCTGGATTCTGATTGTCTTGCAGCTAATGGACCTCTCTGTACTATGTATCTTATATATATTCGTTCATTCTTTGAAATGAAGTCTTAGTGCTGTCTTCTGCTTGAAACAGGAGCTCTATTGACGTATCACCAAGCCACGAAGCCCGTCTATCAACCAAGTTTCCCTGGAGCGTTAGTTTGTTACCTGCTTGTATTCCTGGTCAAACGATCTGTCCAGTTTTGAGTTGTATACTAGAATCAGTTTCTTTGATGATGGCATGCCCACCGATGCGCCGCCTGAGCTGAAAGAATACCTTCTCCGCCTCGAAGACCCTCGCCACGTTTATACCATACATCGCGCTTCTCGTCGCCACAATATCCAGTCACTCGTGGAGAAGTAAGTCTTTGAGCCGTCGCGATCATCTCTTCCCAAATATTTGACCCAAATTGCTTTCAGAAATGGACTCTGTAAAAAGCTGTTTCGAGCAGCACAGCCAGCATTCTCGGCGAACACCTTTTCCTGTGTTTAGGACATCACATAAGATTCGATGCTGAGAGATATGAAATTGAACCAAATAATTGTATAATAGACAGGAATTTTGATTATGTCTCGGGAATATTAAACTAAGCTCTTTACAAGTTTCTGGCTTGCGATGACTAGAGCCAAATGGTGATATTTCCAATTCCAAGGACTCCATGAGCTTAAGCTGTCACAATATACATGAGAGATATATCGATGAATTTAGAAATGCCTAGCTGTTTCTTCTCGGCATATTCTAGGTTTGAGAGTGTGGAGTATAAACAGGTTAGAAGAAGCCCATTCAATCAGCGACGGTTGCTAGCTTTTTCTATGAGGCGAGCTTTTTGTTTCTCATGTTTCCCAAGAATGACACGTCTTTTACATAAAAGGTATGAGAAACAGCTGCTAGCTTGGATGTTAAATTCGTCAAGTAGATACTTCAGGAAGTAAAACTTCATACAAAGAATTTTCATGTCGGGCTGACACTCTCGGCTATGTTCAAGATAGGCAAACTGCGAGCTTTCCTTTCCAGCCTGTCACATCATTTGAAATACATATCCAAGCGGGCGTTCTTTTGGGCACAAGACGTATGTCTACAGTTCCTTGCCGCTCTATGCTTGCAGGTTAAGTATCAACCAAGATAGATGGCTAATTTCAAAAATTTCAGTCGTGCAAGGGTAAGCTCTGCTTGAGATGTCTCAGAAGACAAGGTCAGCTGGTGGTGGAAAGTCTGCCAATGCGAATCCAGCCCATAAGCCGGGCTGCGACAATCTGGGTTTCCAAGCTCAAGCTCGGAGTATGTATCAGCTGCTTACGTTTCTGCCACAATGACATCACCCATCCCTATTTTACGGCTTCACTGTTAGAAAATATTGGCCTCATACCGGACCACCCATCTTTTTATTCCTTGGTATCAGGGCTGATATAGATACTGGTTTCGAACCGAGTTAATGAGGGGCGGCCTTCTTATGAAACGGGCGCTTTGCCTTTAAATCGTCAATAATGTTCTTGATACCAATATGGTGGTACTGCCGGCCACGTCAACCTCACATATGCCAGAGGGGTCTCGCCAGGGCTGGCCATCTTGGTCACACTTTCATTGACTGCCAGAATTTCCTGCTCATTGATCCCACTCCTGGACCTCCTTCATGATACGTAGTGATACAGCATAGCACATAAGACTCGACCGGTCACGAATTTGGATAAAAAAGGAGAGGGTACCAAAGGTCCTGAAAATTGATTGCATTCCCCCCTTCCCCGGTAAATAGCACAATGATCGGCCTAACCGCCATGGATTGCATGGATTGGGCAATTCGCTGCAAGTCAGGTTCCTGTTTCGGGAATTTGCCATTTCTCCCGTCTCTACGGAGTAAAAGTTCAAGAGTTAGGATAGGAAGAGACAGCCATCACCATCCCTTCGCTCACGACAGGGCTATTTTTAGACTCGGACCAGACTAGTGTGTGGATCTTTCGATGTGCGACCTTCTTCTCACGGTCGTGGGGGAAGGGAAGGGTAAGTCTTGGTAGTCTGTGATAAGTCTGGCATGTCTCCTTGAGTAATAAATAGTTGGTTTCCCATTTCTATTTTGACTGTGGTATGAGCACGTAATGCCGCCTCGAAGTCATGGGGTAGTACAGTGCGTGGCGGGCACTGGCATTCCCTGAAAGTGGCTTCTTCCTTCTCTTTTCTCTTTCCCTCACTGGAAGAAGCCCCCTGCGAGTCGAAGAGGAAGAGGAAGAGAAATTGATGAACCGGGAGCGATGATACGCTGCAGGGATTGGACGGGAAAGCCAAGTCGCTTTGTTCTTTACCGCCCGCAGCTCGAGGAAAGGAGTGGGGCATTTCTGCATGTCCATGGTGGGAATCACCCGGCATGAGAGCCGTGATTGGCTCAGGACGTTCTGACATCTTGCAGCGGTTACAAGGGCCATGCAGCCAATAAGGGGCTGCAGACGCCCAATAATCACGTCCAAACAAGGTACACGTACGGAGTAATTAGTACCTCCAAAAACGTCTCTTTGGTTTCCCAGGGTCGAAGCAAAAGTCGGCGCTTTATTGTGTTTTGTGATTGGCCAAAAATATCCCTGTTGTGGTCCGAGGGCCACAAAAAACATTCGCCAAGTGTCTCGACTCTCTCTCTTTCACTATTACTCCGTACTTCTGGCTCTCTTTGTCTGCATCGCTCGTCACACTTGCCCCCCTCCCCCCAATTCAACGCTGGTCCCCGCGTACCCTTCTTTTTCCCTTCTTCTCTTTGTCCTTCTGTGACCTCGGGGGCGTTCGGGTGTGTACTCCGTATTTTGTCTTTGTACTTCGGAGTAAAACTCGTGTGCATTCCCCCGCTCGCTCTCAAGGACTTACGGAGTAGGAACAATGCACCTGAGCACCTTGTAGTTTGAGTTACGTACATGGGCAAATGGGTTTCTAATATTAGGCAGGCCTCGTCGACACAGAGCATTTTTATTTCTTTTCTTCTCTACGGAGTAAATGCTGGATGGAGTGTGTGCGCCCCATGCACGAATCCCTCAACCATTTAGTACATACTTGTACAATAATACGCAATGTTAGTTGGGAGCCTTGTATTTACTGTAGCAGTACTCGGTAATCGTATGCAATCCCGCCTCCCTTCCCGCCATAAAGACAATGGCTGAGTTTTTTTTGCCCCCCCTCTTCCGTGCGGTATCCTCTGTTCCGGGCAGCTGCGTGGTTTTGCTTACCATCGTTGCTTCCGCTCCCATACATAGCAGTGACCAGCCCCCCTCCTTCTTTTTCGGATGTCAAGTTCTTTTCACGTCTTCTCCTTTCTTCTAGTTCTCCTATTCTTTTCTGCATGCTCCTCACGACAGGTTTCGTTTCAATATCTGGATTTTGTTCTGTTCAAGTACGAGTGTTGTCTCAAGTAACCGCCGACATCCCCCCCACCAGAGCTTCTTTGAGCCTCTCACATCAATCCCCGCTCCCTCTAAAGGCGGGCGCTACCCTACCCTATTCGGTGATCCGTCTCTTCGCGCCGGCCTTTTCTGCAGAGTGCGTGCTGGGAAACAATCCCACTGTGAAGAGAAGAGACAGGGGGCATCATCACTTGTGACTCGCGACCTATCCAAGTGCGGGAACCAACCAGAAGCTCGCATCCAACCCTGTCAACCACATCCGGGCGTTTATTCCTCATCTATAGTTGGTCCCTACAAGGGCAATCTCCCTTTCATAGAACTTTTTTCTTCTCTCGTCCACCCTCTTGCTCCAATAGCGCAGGCAAACTACGGAGTAGACTTCTGATCGCTGTCCCGGCATTACGTCCTTCGAGACACCTTCTGATGTAGGTCATTTCTTCCTTGTCCTCATACCCCTGTTCCCCGACACTTACTCGTGCCATTCATTTTCCTCTTTGTTGAGCTCTATTTTCGATCCATCGATCGACAACTATCCCCACTCCCCCTACCCTTTACTATTTCTGGTTCCTGCCTGTCAAAGACTTTACGAGTCTCCAAGTCGGTGGCGGTCTCAACTCAAAACCAGTACCCTCCCCAATCTACCCGTCGCATTGTCCCTGGACTTCTCCCTTTCTCCTCTTCTCTTCAGCTGGCCTCTCTCCAATCTTTCATATCGCGTACTGTCTTGCGAGTCTCGCCCAATATCTAGCACCTTCCCTTCGTTGTCGAGAGTCATATCCTCCGTCTCTCAGTCTTTTTTCAACCTTGTCCCATACAGTCTTGGCCCCTTCAGTTATTTTTTACCATCTCCCGTCCCTTTTGAAAAGCAATTCCACCACCATGCATTCGCCAGGTGAATCTCTCCGTTTGTTTTTATAGAAACACAGTTCTAGTCTATTTCCTGTATCAGCGACTAACACGACATTGCTCCCAGACGAAAAGAGGCGACCCGCCGCTCTTAACCTGACACCCTCGCGCAAAAGTTCAACAGGCTCGTCCAGTTCGTCCGATTCTTCCCTCAAACCACCCAGA
Source organism: Graphium sp. VPRI43844 (assembly GCA_019925285.1). Lineage (NCBI taxonomy): Eukaryota > Fungi > Ascomycota > Sordariomycetes > Microascales > Graphiaceae > Graphium > Graphium sp. VPRI43844. Next base: position 180,278 of record JADHKT010000034.1, on the reverse strand, counting down.
ACTCCCCGGTTCGCCGAAGCCACTTCGGTCCACTCGCCCATCGACGGACGTTCTCCTTTCGCAGACCCGCCCGCCATGACATCGCAGGCACCCCAAGCCCAGGTCGCCGATGTTGGCTTCGGCTACATTGGCAATGATAATCGCGAATCCGTTGCCGTGCCCATGACCCCGAAATCACCACTCAAGAGTGCTATGAGGGTGCCCGGCACCCCCGCTCGCCGACTCGACAATCCCCTAAGCCCAACCTTCCGAGAGGAAGAGATGTTGGAGAAGCGAGAACTGAACACAGACAAGGAGCAGAAACGAGATCTTGTTAGCAGCAGCCCCCGATTCGCTTTTCTCCCCCAATTACAACCAAGATATCTTAACTAACCTTGCTCTTGTCACGTATATAGAAAATCAAGACCCGTGTTCGCATGGCCAAGTTTGCCCTCCGAGGTGTTAATTTCAGCTGCAGTCTGGTCATCTTGTCCATGCTCTCGGCATCGTTCGCCATTTTCAACTCTACGAAAGCTCTCCCTCACCAGAGCGGAATGCCCCCGTGGGGTGACAAGGACACCTGGCCTCAGAAAGTTGTCCTCGCCATGGCCTGTGTATCTCTCGTTGCTTGTATGATCGTCTTTCTTGCGTACTGCCGTGGCGGTCACCATCGAGCAGAAAAAGTCTCTACGTACTACACGCTCTTCGCTATCGGCTGGTTCATTTTGTCTATGGTTCTCTGGGTCGTCGCCGCTGCCATTTTCCAGAGTTCAAAATCAAACAACGGCAACAAAGACATATGGGGATGGTCCTGCCTCGACAATAAACGGTCTGAAGTGTACCAAGACAAGGTCGACTATGCTCTTGTCTGCCGCCTTCAGAACTGGACCTTGGTCTGCATCATCATTGAGGTTGTCGTTGAGGTTATCTGCATCGCCCTCTACAGCATCGTCTTCTACCGTTACTACACCAAGCGCCGCCTCCACAAGACCATGGACATGCGCGACAAGGCCCGCTCTGACCTATACCTCGCTCAACTCCGCACTCAATCGGCGCCCAACACGCCCGGCTTCGGTCCCAAGTCGCCTGCCTTCAGCCAGTACGCTTTATCACCGCGCTTCCCGCCTGCCGCCTACAGCAACTTGAACGACATTGAGGAATCACCCGTCAAAGGTCCCGGAGAGGGCGCCCAATTCGCAGAACCTCAGTCCGCATTCGCTGCCAAGAACCAGACGGCATTCAAACTCCAAGCTCCTCCCTCTAAGGCACCCCCGGCCACCAAGCAGAACTCGAGCGCAATCAACACGCCAATTGAGGCGGCAGCACCTGCGTTCCCAGCTCCTACAATGAACAGCCATGCCCCGACATCACACAACGAGCCCACGTACGACGCTGTGCCCATCCCTGGAGCATACGCCGATGCAGCGGTAAAGAGCCCTGGCCCAAACCAAACCACGTTTGGATACGCTAGGTGAGAGAAGGTGAAAACATGGCGGCCACAAAGGCCAGATAAAAAAGAGCCTGGAGGGAGAGTATGATGATCTTACCTCCCCCATCCTCCGGGCATGGTTTGCAGCATGGTGAAAAAAGGAACCCACGAGACTTCTACACCTACCCCCTTCTATCCCTTCTATCCTCTTTCTTTTCAAACACAGCTGGGCTGCAAATCAGGTTCCTCATTCTTACACTCGTTATTCTAATTATTTATTCCTTTTCCTTTTTTTTCAAAGTCATACGGGATACCATTACGGGCGTTATGGGATGTATGTTTTTCAAAGACACTGGGACGACTGACCGGGACAATTTTTCTTCACTTGTTTTCACCAAATGTCCCCTTTGTTCATTATCTACCTAGTTATTTATTCTAGCATAATTGGCGCGAGAAATAAACACAATAACTTAAGCTTGTGCCTGGAAGGCCTCTCTAGTTGTTAGTGCAGGTCGTTTAACTTGCCCACCACAGCCATCAAAGTCAGCCGACAAAGAAGACAAAGAACGAGACGAGACGCTACACTCGGAGGTAAGAGTTTCCGAAGTCACAAGCACAAGAGAGGGTTTCGACATTGCTTTTGTCTTGTGACCCTTTGGTCTCTAACAACGGCCAAAAAGTGACCCGATGTGGCACCGCCACAAATGACGCGAGTTGAATGGAAGTGATATTACTGGGCGGTTAAACAGAGGAGATGTATGGGTGACAAATACGGAGCACATCTCACGGAAATAGACACTTGAGGAATAAATATAGACGTAGGCACTACTATGTATGGGTATCAAATTGCTATCATAGACCATCTGGCACTAATATCGGATGATGTTCCATTATCCTGAGCTGTGTTACGGCCAGAAAACAGACCGCCTCTTTAACCACCCAGAGGTGCAGGACGTCACCCCGGTGCTAAGATTCCAGCTTGTAACGAACCGGTCGTACTAGATACAGGGAATTGAGGCCCTAGCGTCGTATTGGGGTTTTCTGAAATGGGGAAGTGGTGGTCGCCAATTGAGCAATGCAATCGTTCACTTGTTGGTTCGCTCGCAGGTGCCTTATTGATCGTAAGAAGGTGTTCTTAGATTGAGGTACTTAGGATCTTGTACTGTTGACTACTGAAGAGCATTCTTCAGAGTCTATCTAGCTAGGTAAAGATTGTAGTTTATATAGACATACGAAATTCCTTGGATCGCTAAGAGTCGCTGCTGATTTTAGTCGCCAGCGATCTTTCCGATCCAGAGCACCAGGAGTCGCGAGTCGCTACACTACACGTTAGGGCCTGCCCCGGAAGACCGTGCGCAGGACCATAAAGTCTCTGCTTTCGCGCACAGTCGCGAACTACTGTACTTAGAAGAGACAAGAAGCAGCCTCACCAGATCATTGTATACCCCCTAGAAGACATAGGAGGACGTACAGGATCTAGAGGCAGCTCTACAGTTATTACCATAAATACGAGAATGATTATCCCCACAGTTTCTACATTTTCAAAGAGCTACGAAGCCAAGGGATTGCGGCAACGGGGACCACACGTGCGAATAGGGTCGACAGCAAGCAACTTACGACGTTGAAAACAGTGGATAAAACCAAAGACTCGATCCCCTGGGGCACTGTTTTTACCAGAAAGCATAAATCAGAAGACGCCATGCAAATCGGCTTCAAAGACAACGCATTCGTACTTCTTTTAAGTACTGCTTACGACGGCTGGGAGGCGCCAGTTGAAAAACTTCGCCGTCGGCCAGGTAAATCTTCGACAAGTGCGTGCAAAGACTAGTAGGAGCCAAGTCAGGGTAATCTGCGTTACGATACTCGACTGGACCTTGGCCTTTTGAATGGAAAAGCCAGTGTAAGAAGTAACCAGAGTCGGCCATTACCCAGATCTTGTATCCTATCGGTATTGATTTATTTGGTAGATGTACGATATCTTTGCTTCTGCCGGTAAATCGTACCATTGCTTCGTCTACACTAACATTCGAAGAAGGCTTCCAATAAGCCATAGAGACGCGTTGAATATGGGTGCTCCAGCTTTTAATTTTTTTTCGAATTCCGAAGTTACCGGCTGTTTCGTATCCCAGGTGCAAAAGTGACGATATGATTCAAAAAACCGGTCTCTAGCCATAAATCGAGTAATCGGATGAATTGCCGTAGCAGTAGATGTATCCCAGTAACCACGCATCGCAGGAAGGGGGCAACAGCTCATGTAAATAAGCACGCCGAAAACAAGTAGATCTCCTCTTTATACGCCCGTTACAAGTCTTCTGTCTGCCTTCTTTCGTTGATGTAATTCACCCATTCACCGGCCAGAAAAGGAGGGCAGAAAAGAGTAAAGATCTCGAAGGCTTTTTGCGGTAAATCGGCCGAAATCTCACGATCGAAAGGAAGCCGTTGAATACGATTAAAAGCAGGCCGATTCAGAATCGGTCTAAGAGTTGGTTTTGGCAAGGGCGTCAAAGGAGACGACGGCGCCGGCGCTGGAGGAGGGTCTTTTTTGACAGGCGTGGTTTTTTCGTAGGAGTTTCGGCCGTAGTATTCAGGCCAGTGTGGTACGTATTAAGTAATACGGAGTACGGAGGTACTTGTATGGGAGAAAGCGCCAAGATGAGATGGCCTTCCCCACTCGTACTTGTAGTTTACAAGTAAGTGGCCCAACAACCAGAATTAGGGGTTCCTCTCAAAATTGAGCTGACCGGACAACCAATGACAACAGACTGATACCTCGGTCTATCCACAACACCACATGAAGGCTATGACCCCGTTGATCCCAGCCACTCATTCACCATTCTCATCACCTACGAAGACAAGATTGTCTAAATGAAGGAATAGCAGTCTTGGAATTCCATACCTTGCCACGCGACCCAGAAAACATCGTGTTTTCTCCCCTAACTGGTAATTTCTCTTTCGAAGCGATAAACGAAGGCGACCCCGTGCCGAGAACCCGAGTCGGTACAGCCTACGCGAACACGCTGAAACGTTGGCCCCTCCAACGATCACCACCACGCAACTTACGGCCCCCCTCATCTTCTTTCGATTACTGAGTTGACGGGTTGCAATGACCCCGCGGTCCTAAATGTCATCTCCTTACGATAACCACAGATCCTCGCGGTCGAACCGATCAGTATGGACTCACTGGGTCCCGCTCGTCATGACCGTGACCGTCGCGACGATTGGCATAGCGGCCTGGGCGTGGAGCCAGAGAGACTCAGATGACGACGGCGACGTTGACCCTGGCCTTGTATACGGCAACGATCGCGGAACGTCGAAACCCAACCCACAGGCCGGAAACTTATCGCGCGGAACTGATTACAACAGCCACCTTTCCGGTAACAATTCGGGTCGCGATGCGCAGTCGAGCGGCGTTGAACACCACTCCAGCGATCCGGCAAATGTAAACTGGGGGACCCGAGTGGCTGGTGCCCTGAGGCGCACGCCGAGCCCGCAGCAGTTCCTGGATTCCGCTGGACGCACTGTCGCAGCTGGTGTTGCGGCCGTTGGTAGCGCTCTCTCATCGATCCGGGAGGAGGACAAATCGGCCTATGCCGACCACAAGACCTGGTCCGAGGAGGCCGATGCGCAGGACACGAAGGCGCCTGGCAATTCTTCAAACGCACCGTTCAAGACCGTCGCCATTGTTGTGTCCGCTGACACCGCCTTTGGCCATACCGAGGACGAATTCGTCGAGCACGCTGTATGTTATTAATGCAGACACCGGAAAATGCACCTCATCTTGGTTTTGCATGGTTGTATTGGCTAACAAATTGTCTTACTGAAGACTATTCTCTCGCACATTCCTAAGCAAATCGACTTTACGAAGACCAAGCTTTACGTCTTGGTTTATGCCCCGGATCTTAAGGACGCTCCCCTTGACTCCTCGGGTAATATCCAGCCACCCTCACTGAGCTCTTCTTATTCTAACATCGGTCATGATCAAGTCCAAGAGACTCCCGCCGGCGAAGAATCCAAGAGCCCCTTGTTAGTCTACCCCACGTGCGAAATTACTTTTCAGCTTCTTCCGCCCTCGCTCCCCTCCCCTCCCCAACTATTTTAACTATTTTGCACATGCAATTAGTTTGCTAATACGCATCACTACGTAGATTGGCGGCCGCAGCCTCGAGCCCTGCCTACAACGAAGTGCGTTCCGAAGCACTCAAACTTGTCGAGAACGAGACTATGATCCTGCCGTTCTCCACTGCCAACGGCCACGTCCACATGCTACGCCTGATTAACCCTGATGTCATCTATTTACAAGAATCGCTTGGCGGTGACAATGGCAACCTGGTCACCCAGATCCTCACCTGGTTCCGCTCCGAGGTCATCCTTGTCGTCGGAGCCGAGAGCGGCCACGGCGGTCTTGCAGACAGTGAGTCGGAGGCCGAAAAGGCAAGTGCTCCCGTTGAGAAGTGGTGGCAACGCTCTGACCGAGTTGGCCGTGGCCGTGGAGTTGTCGTTGTTGATAGCATGAGGGTGAACGACGATTGGGCTCGCCGTGTCCTTGGGATAGATTAAGTTTGGTCTTCTCCAAACTAAAAAAAAAAAAAAAAATACCCAAGAAACAAAAACCCATTTTTATCCGTGTTCATACTGTACCTAGGATGGGAGGAAAGAAATGTGTCTTGTCATATTTTGTGTGTACAGAGACGGTTGGCCTGTCTTGAGGAATTAGACATGGTGGAGGTTAGGCATACATGTAGATGATAATGAAATTTTTTTTAATACTGATTCATGTTGCTTTTGTATTATTACAAGGGATACTATACTGGTGATTGGCTTTTCCTATCAAGTATTGCATTGCAGCCTACGGAGTGCCCAAAACATGACTTATAGCAATACCGAGAGGATTTTTCATTCCCATAAGAAAAGTTAGACATGACAAAAACAGAACTATCAAGTTCGCATCTGCTACTTTGGGATTTGAAGATCGCAAGGAGGAAAACAATCTTAAAAGCTTTCTTAATACTCCAACTGAGTGGACGTGAGTGGACGTGAGTGGACGTATGGACAGGTCACGTGCGATATTAGATAACAGCCTCAGGCATACCAAGCCATTTCCCACCCATACAATCCCCCTGCTCCATACTTTTTGTAATAGACATCAACTTCCAAATGGCTAATAACCCCACACATCACGTATGACTGCCACCCCTACCCCGTGGCTGACCGATCGCGATTGCCATTTCGATCACTTTTATAGACGACTCCATCGCCCTTTATACGAATCGCGGTTGATGAGTGGCCCTTCGGCGCCATCATCGGCTTTTCGAGTCGCCCCGGAAAAACGTAGGCGTTTCCGACATCCATCTCTACATAGTATCTTCCATCATTGTCCTCGGTCGAACCTTTCTCGACCACGCGCCAGCAATTCGACACGCATCTTCAACACATCTTGATCTTTTTCGTCCTTCCGAGAGTTGGGACTCATGTTTCCGCCATTTAGTCGACACGTGGAAGAAAAAAGAAAATTGATCTGAAGGTCCTGTAGGTCCAGGTCCGCTTACGGGCTGTGGCTACCTTTGGTTCTCTGTGGCCCTCTGCCACTTCCAGAGCAACCATGGCGCCCGTTGTTACTGCCATTCCGCCGCCCATACTGGGCGGCAAGATGAAAAAGCCTGCATTACAGGTCACGCAAAATAGTGGCCCTCCCAAGCCATCACCCTCCCCTTCACCCTCAATATCAAATAAAAAGACGCCCTCCAAACCAACTACGACATCCACCACGACTAATGGCGCATTAATCTCAACCACTCCCATCCGACCACCCACTCGCCCGCGACGAGAAATAACGGTCCAAGTCACTGGGCGGCCTTCCCGCAACAGTATTGGCCTTCGCTCTTCCTCGGTAGCTGGCGAGATGGATTCTTATCGCTCTACCGAGCCTCCACCCTATGGTATAGCTGCCTTGCTAAACATTGCTGGTTGTTTTTTTTTTTTCGTCAAGAAATTGTTGGCTAACCCCAAGCAGTTGTTACCGACTCTTACATACTCAAAAAATATGCCGGAAACCCTCCCTCCCTAATCGTCCACATGTACCAGAACCACTTCAAGTTCGATCAACAAGACGGCATGTTCCCTTACAAATCTCCCATGAAACTCTTCCTTGAACACCTTCGCCACCGAACCGTCCCGCACGACTTGATGGATTATTTCAACGATGCAGGTGTCGTGTTCTATGAAGGTTGTCTCATTGTCCAGATCCATGATCACAAATCCGCGACACAATCCAAAGATACGGCCAAACCATCGTCGACCTCGAATGCGGTGGTTCAGTCGTCGGTACATAATTCTAATCCGTACTTGACACCTTCCCCGTATGTTCCATATCCATCGGACGGAGGGACCAGCAACAAGGAAACCCAACCGAGCGGGGAGGAGGAGCCAAAGGAGAAAGCAGAAAAAGAGACGATGCCCGCCCCTAGCCTCCCAACCGAGACAAAGGAGAGCCCACCAAAACCGAATATCTTCACTGTCGTGCTGCACCCTACAGTCGAGAGCCTCCATGTTGATCTCGCATACGTGGCCCAGACACCCATCGAAGCCAAATCCTCCACCGATGGGGCAACTATCCCTCCATCTACGCCCATGTCTCTTGTACCACCAACTCCAACGACGTCTATGCCACCACCAGCGAAGCGGCCTAAGAAAGAGACCGCCGAGCTTCCAGATATAGACTTATTTTCTGCTACAGAGGGCGAGATTCTTCTGCATACCACTGCTCCCCTCTATTTAGAGCCGACGGAGAGTGCAGAAGAGACTATGGCATTGCTCGAGGCACTGGCTCACCCTGAGCACTCCGCGCCTCCTCCAGAGCCCAAGGCTAGAAAGCGTACAGTTGCCGAGATGGCAGCCGACCAAGCGCAGGCCGCCGACCAAGAGCGTTATATGCTTATCTTGGACGAGAGGCTTGCCTCGACTACCACTGGTGGGCAGTCTGGTGCCGCGTCTGGCGATGGAGATGGTCAGATTGGAGCTTCCACCTTCGAACCAAGGTTTGAGCGTTTTAAGGTTATCGCCGAGATTAAACGGGAAAGCGAAGAGCGTAAGGAGCAGGAGAGAATCAAGAACGAAGAGAACCAGCGTCGTCTTGAGGCACAGAAGCAACAACAAGCAGAAGAACAACGGCAGGCCCAGCGACAAAACGAGGCAGAAGAGGCTCGCCGCGAAGCCCTTCGGCAGCAACAAGAACAACAACTAGCACGACAGGCTGCACAGGCGCAAGCTCAACAGCAACAGCAGGCTCAGGCACAAGCCCAGCAGCAGCAACAAGCTACAAAGGCCCAGCAAGCCAAGACTACGAAAGCAAAAACCCAAGCTCAAGCAAAGGCCCAGGCCCAGGCACAGGCTCAGGCACATGCCCAGGCACAACAAGTCCATGCACAAGCTCAAGCAAAGGCCCAGGCTCAAGCACAGGCTCAAGCAATGGCTGTTCAGAATTCCCAAAATCTTGCAAACCAAGCCAACTCACAAAATGTCGCCGCAAGATTTCATTCCCAGGTCTCGCAACCACCGGGGTCATCGCCTGTTATCCGCCAAGGCACGCCGCACTCAATGTCCTCTCCGATGGTTGGGGCCGCTTCCATGCAACAGTCCAACTCGAACATGGCTGGAACCCCGCCTCGCCCACCGTCTGTTGTTCAAAATCCACAGATGCCTGTCCCAATGGCTCACAGCATGTCTGCGCGAGGTAGCCAACAGAGCCACCCATCTGGAACACCTCGAATTCCTAATAGCACTCCCATCATGATGCAAGGCACGCCCATTAATCGTCCGGCTATGGTCCAGACACCTAGAATGAGCCAGGCCAGCCCGCCGCCCAACAATATGATGGCTCAAGGATCGCAGATGGGACAGCCACAGATGATGATGAACGGTATTCCCCAGCACATGGCCAACCAAAACATGGCCAACCAAAACATAGCCGCTGCTCAGCTCGCCGCACAACAGCAACAACAACATCGAATGCTTCAACAGTTACAAATGCAAAATATGCAGAATGGCATGATGAACGCAGGACCAGGCGGCCAGCCTCTGACACCCCAGCAACAACAGCAGCTTCTACAACAAAGGCTTCAGCAGCAGTTTGCCCTACAACAGCAGCGTAATGCGATGCTGAATTCGCAGCAGCAGCAGCAGCAGCAGCAGCTTAACCAGCAGCAACTGAACCAGCAGCAACTGAACCAGCAGCAGCTCGTCAACCAGTACGCCCAGTCGATGAACCAGATGCAGGGACAGTTGCCGCCACAGATGCAAGCCCAACTTCGCGCTCAGCTTGCGGCAGCCCAACAGCAACAACAACAGCAGCAGCAGCAGCAGCAGATGGGCAGCCCGATGCAACGGCAGATGGCGGGGCAGGCCATGATGGCTAATGGCTCTCCCATGAACATGCAGTTGGCGATGCAGATGCAAATGCAACAGACCCAAACTCTCAAGCTTAACGAACAGATCCGCGGTCGGATGCAACAGCTATTTAGTAACAACTTTGAACGACTGGCTAACGACTACGGAGGTGCAGAAAAGATTCCACCCGACGTGTTGGACAAATTCAAGAAACAGTGTGCAGCGGACGCTCGACTTCAAGTGCAACACCAGCTCGCGATTAATAGGAGAGCTCAACAGGTGATGATGCAACAGCAGCAGCAAGCGCATCATCAACAGATGCAAAATCAACAGCTGCAAACTCAACAGCTGCAAAATCAACAGCTGCAAAATCAACAGCTGCAAAATCAACAGCTGCAAAATCAACAGCTGCAAAATCAACAGATTCAAAATCAACGGATGCAAGCGCAGCAGCAGCAACAGCAACAGCAGCAGATGCAAGGAATGGGTGGGAACATGATGGGGCACCGAGGGATGTGAGGCGTGTCCCGCACTCTACTCTCCCATCTCTGTCTACTTGCGATTTGCTTTGCTGGTTCTTTTTCTTTTCGATTCCTAAGGGTTTTCTGGTTTCCCTGTCCCTTTCTTATACTCCCCTCTTTCCGCCTGGTCTCTATCAGCGCATACTTCAACTTGTACTACGTCTTGTTTAGAGCGCAAATTCGCCTCTTGTGTTTCGTTTCTTGGGCCGAATTTTCTTCTGGCTGGTGTTTGTGTTATTGCGGGGACCTGCCTGGGGGGTTTTATTTATTCGTGTGTATTGCTTTGCCTGCATATGGCCTTGTTTTAGTTATTCCTCCTTTGGTGCCTGGCAGGATTCGGTTTCCTTTATTGTCAGGTTGTTTCGGCGGTCAGAGGGATTGATTTTTCTCCCCCCCCCTCTTTTAAAAGAGGAATGATGAGAATTCGTTTACGGTTATATGGTTATACCAAGGAAAGTCTAGGATTTTCCATTCAATTGAGTATAGAGTTGAACCTGGCATGTATAAAGATCATCAGTGCTGCCTCATTCAATATTTATTCAGTGAATGAATGAATTGTTAATTGACGTGCTTACGTGATCGTGTGCACTTGTCTATCTAGCTATGTACGGAGTACTCCACACGGAGTAGTAATACGGAGTAGTTTAGTTTAAATTTCCTAGTCGATGATAAGTCTACAATTTCGGCTAGCCGCTAGATTGCTGCCGCCCAGTTTCGGTCCCTAATAAGGCCCTGATCGGCCACAATGTCACAACATTCAAACAGCTGTGGGGCTGCTCCAGCGCTAATAGAAGTACCGACCAGGATACGCGATACGTATAAACACGCACACGTATTACCATAGATTGTAAGCCTTTTTGAAGTTCAACACACCGCAGACCAGTTGATATCGCCAAAAAATGGACAAACATGACCTCACCAACATAGAGAGAGCGATCCAAAAGCTCGCCGACTTGGAACCTGACCCCTATGAAGACACTATTCCCGATCTGCCTTCAATCTTTGTTATGAACGAGCTCCCGAATCCCGCCGTTGAGGGTGACCCCAACCTCTGATAGAGGCCACATCAATATTAGAGGTATCCGAGGGGTAGGGATCTCCCTCAACGGCGGGATTTTTGGCGATATCAACTGGTCTGCGGTGTGTTGAACTTCAAAAAGGCGGTGAAAAGCATAAAAAATTTTACAATCTATGGTAATACGTGTGCGTGTTTATACGTGTATCCCCTAACCCTAACCCTAGCGTATCCTGGTCGGTACTTCTATTAGCGCTGGAGCAGCCCCACAGCTGTTTGTACATGTGGGTCCCAATGTCGAATGTTGTGACATTGTGGCCGATCAGGGCCTTAGGTCGTAAGGATCCGACAAACCCAATCTGACATTCCACAAAGCCCGCTTTTCCCCACATGATTGTTTATGCCATCCCTCACACTACACACGTTATGGATCGCTTTGGCATGGACAGAGAGTCTCTTATACTGGCTATCCAGCTCCAATGCCAGGACTTGGCTCTATTGGAGCAGTCCAGGAAGGGCAAGCAGCGCCTGGGCGAGACCACAGACTCGGACCTCGCTCTCGAGGCGTGCCGACACGAACTTGAGTCGATGGCGATGCTCGTCTCCGACCGCGCCTTAAGCCTCAGCATGGCACGGGCTGTTAACTCAGATGCTCGCGCCATCGCAAATGCTCAGGCATTAGAAGAACAGGCCGCCAGAGACCGTCAGTTTGCTGTGAGATTATCTAGAAATCCCCATGCGGAGCCTACACCGGCTGAGGCCAAAGGCGAAGAGGAGAAATTCCCCGTTGACGGCTTGGACGATGCCTGGATTGAGGCATTCAAGTCGCTGAACAACGTGGATGAAGAGCATGTAGGGCACGCCGGACCGTCAATCTGGATCTCGTCCCGGGAGCAAACAAGCGCTAGGGAATGCATCGCCTGTGGCGACCGCTTCCCACCTACCTCTCTATCCCGCTCACCATGCTCACACGAATACTGTCGCCAATGTCTTGTCAGTCTTGCCCACTCGTCACTCCAGGACGAGTCCCTTTTTCCCCCGCGATGCTGCGGTCAACACATTCCTATCAAATCCGGACCATGGTTCTCTCCGAAGTTCATAGGCGAGTTCCAAGCAAAGAAGATTGAGTTTGAAACGCCGAACCGCACGTATTGTAACGAACCGTCGTGCTCTACATTCGTGCCGCCAACATTTATCACCGGAGAGGTAGCATGGTGTCCCAAATGTAGTCGAAAAACCTGTATTCATTGCAAAGGACGGTACCACACAGGCATATGTCCAAGCGACGGCGCATCGCAACAGGTCTTACAACTTGCAAAGGCGAGCGGCTGGCAGCGGTGCAATTCCTGTCAAAGGATTATCGAGTTAGACCATGGATGTAATCACATAAGTAAGTCGTCAAGATATTTCTCGCCATCTCCTTTTCGTCCAGGCAGGCTCTAACTGTAGAGTTAGCTTGCCTATGCAAAGCTCAGTTCTGCTACGTCTGCGGCAAACGTTGGAAGACTTGCACTTGCCCTCAATGGCAAGAGGAGCGCCTGATCAGTAGGGCAAATGCTATCGTAGATCGAGCTAATGGTGCGGGCCTGATTGACGAGAGGGCGCGGCAAACTCGTGTTGAGCAAGAGAGACGTAACTTGATGGAAAATCACGAATGCGCCCATGAAAGGTGGAAATCGCGGGCTGGTTTTCACCGATGTGAAGAATGCCACGATGTGCTCCGGGAATTCATATACGAGTGTCGCCAATGCCGTACCATGGCTTGTAGGCGGTGTAGGTTTAACCGCCTTTGAGGGTAATATAGAGCTTGTAGTAGCGTAGGGTAGGGTAGGTCGCGGTCTTGGCGATTGGACACTCAAATGTCTCCCAAGGGGCGTGGAAGCATGAACTCAGTTGAGATCCGTTGTTTTTCGCAAGCGAATTTGATTGAAGAAATATTCGGGACAACGACCGTATCTTACCGTAATCTGATCAGTTACCCACAGGAGAAAAGGCCTGGCAATGGCCTTATCGCCCAGTAAGCAACCTTTATCTGTCATCCTATGGTTACTTGTAGCCTGGAGTAAGGCTGACGCCTGAGATCACCATGCAAGTTACGAGTAGCCCATAGTCAAATCAAATTATCAACTCTCCTACTAGTAGCCCAGGCCACCTGGATAATCGCATCATAGGCTACTCGTAGACTACTTGGCTAGCAGGCTTACCTCCGACAACTACTGCTACTAGTAGACTGCCTTACTTAGCAATTACAGGAGACCGGTCCCCTACGGGGTTCGCCAATACCGTTGAGGAACGACGAGCTGGGTTTTAGAGGAGGCGCAAAGGCGCTTATTATATTTCTCAGTACTCCGTAATTATTTGTGTTTATTAATAGTGTTGATGTTCTCTAAAATAATTGTGGGCTGTTCAGCCACACTACTTAAACTACATATAGTAAGTGGGTACACACGCCCAATGCGCATCAACATTACTCCGTACTCCGTGATGGGTGGATCCAAATTCCTGTTCCTGATGAAAGGAAAGGTACCAGTGTACTTTGTACATAATGCATCACTAATCCTTGATCTTCCATGACGACAGAGAGCCAACCTTCAACCCAAATACTCGTTGCAAGACCCTTGGACCGTACAGTTCGCAGCACATTCTCGACTTACATTTGGACGCTTGCGGAAACGAGAAGCCTTGTTAAGGCATCGAGATACCCATCCCTAGGCTGCCGTCTTTTGAACCACATGAGGCCTGATCACAACTTTGAATCTCTCTAATTTGGCCAGACTTGCGAGAAATACGAAAGGGAAAAAAGACAATCTCACGTGCTCCTCGATCACATTGGATTTTCCAGCGAGCTGAACACGCGACTTGTTTTAATTTTTATAGCCTTTCAACGATCTTGCATCGCATCGATTTATACTTGACGACACTTTCTTCCTTTCAGCTTCCACACTTTAGCTTTCTTAGCTACGGTCAACCTACATTCGAGCCCACTCTCCCCGTCCGACCCGACCCGACAAGCCTAAGCCGGAATGCATCTTTCGACCACAAATCCCAAGACCGCGTTTGTGCTGTCACTGATGCTCTCTGCAATCCCTTCGACGACAGCGGCGTTTGATTGTAGTAAAATAAAGGTGGACGACATCAATTATAACCTCGAAGCACTAAGTGGCGAACACACAGTGTACACATCCGAGATTGGTTCAGTTTCATATACAAACACAACTTATTCGCTCGACTTATGCCAACCGCTGAAACAAAATGACGAAAAGAGCCCTTCAAAATGCCCGAAGGGGACGAGAGGTGAGCTGCTGGCTTCAGGAGAGTTGATCGGGAGAGGATACTCCGTACAGCCGTTTGATCAGGGTGTGGCTAACGTTATTTCCCCTCGTATAGTGTGCGCTGTTTCCCGTGTTACCAGCCTTGATGACAAGTCCAGCATTTTGAAAGATGTCATAGCGCTTTCTGGCGATATAGACGGCAGTGAGTTCGAGCACGAGGTCTCACGATTACGGAGCAACGGCGAGGACAAAGAGAAACCAGACGGCCTGCGCTTAGTAATGAAGGGCGGCAGATACGAAGGAGCAAGGCAGCAAGCTGTCATTGAGCTCATTTGCGACAAAGATAAGAAAGGCAATGAGGGCGAATGGAAGCCAGAGACATCGGGCGTATCGCGGAGAACCATGCCCGGGGAAGAGGGTGAACAGTCGGACCCGACAAAGGGAGAGCAACAGCTGGGTCCCGAAGATGCAGCCCTCAAGTTCGAAGGGTACGGACTAGACGCGAAGGGAGAGTGGAAGACGTTGACGCTCAAGTGGTACACGACGCACGCATGCCAGTCGAGTTCCGGAGATGACGATGGTAACAAGGGCGGTGACAAAGATGATGGCAAAGACAACGACGAGTCCAAGAGCAATAGTTGGGGCTTCTTTACGTGGATCATTATGATGTAAGCTTCCTTGAAAGAGGAGTTCTCTCTGCAAACGGTGTTCTAAGTTTGCTGCAAATCATCAGTACGTACTGACATGAAAATAGCGGATTCGTGGCCACGGCGGCCTACATCATCTTCGGTTCGTGGATCAACTACACACAATACGGCGCTCGCGGGTGGGATCTCCTGCCCCACGGCGACACGATTCGGGATATCCCTTATCTCATGAGGGATCTTGTACGACGAGCCCTCAATACGGTGCAGGGCAGCGGAAGCAGGGGTGGCTACAGCGCCGTGTAGTGAGTGGGTGTCGACATATCTCAGCCTTCGCGATTCGTGAAGTTGAGGAGACGGCTGCATGCTTGTGCGCGCATGGCGTCTTCATCCTTTTTTTTCCCCTTTATCTGGTCGAGGAACCTCATGTATACATAAGCAATTTCCATTCTATTGTGTTGTTCTTAACCTCTCGGCATTCAGGTCACAGAGTCGGTTCGATTTTTCTTCTGTCTGTTGACCTGTGCTTTATTTTCTAACTCTCTGGGCCTCATTTCCTTCTTCTTATCAAATAAACTTGCGGCCATGGAGGGAAGCGTCGAGGTTCCCTTGTTTCTCTTAATTGTTCCAGAATATAGGTTTCCTTCTTTTCATATGTCTTCATACCTCGGCAGTTCTTGGTGTCTTTCGGAGATTTGTCTTTATCAAATTACTTGAAAAGGATGTTCGTTTAATGTGTGGTGGTCTGTTGGGAGCTTCTGGTCACGCCACTAAAGACGCAGGAGGGTAGTAGCCACGTCAATGGGTGATAGACCAGATGGGTTGGGATGACAGACGAACTTAATTTCGTACTCTTGAGCAAAGGCTACTGTTTCTCATACTGGTTTCTTCTTTTCGCCTTTTTTTTGGTCTTTGCTTGTCCGAGGGAAATCCAAAGTAGAATACGGAGAGTAGAGGTGAATCGTCATCGAGATCTCTCATCGGTCGCCGTCGGTGGTGTTTAGGGGTTCAGATTTAAGATCTTATGTATAGGTACATAAGGGTCTTGACAAATTGCGCGGTTGAAAGCTGGCTAGACACTGTTAGAAAGTACTGAGACTTGTAAACTCTGAAAGAGGTGTGCTAAAGGCCGATGCCATGCCGCTATTTGTCTAGCGTATTTACTGGGTAGATCTAACGCTGAACTTTCAGGCGACGCTTGGAACAAACTAATAAGTCTCGAATCCTCCATCATGCCCTGAATCATGGCATTCCTTTCGGGCCCGGAACTCTTTACATCGGAGAACGTGCTCGCTTCAGAAAGCAGTGGGGAAAACATGTCGCCAAATGGCGAAGCGAAAATTGTTGAGGTTTGAGAAAAAGAAAAATCGGGCCTGTATTCTGGTGTATTTTGTCCGGTTCTGGTAAAATATTCCCCGCGCCGGCGCGCCGACGAAAGCGTTTGGCTATGGGGGGTTTTCTTGGAGGTAAAATATCAGGATGTTTCTTCGTGTCTGGGTTTTTGGGTTTTGGTAGAAGATAGGGCCAGGGTGTTAAAACGGCTTGATATAAAGGACAGGTACCCTCTCTGCCATATTGCTAGATTATCTCTCGCTCTTGATTGAATTTTTCTTTACATGAGATTCCCATTGAAAGTATTCTTCTCACCGATTTTGGAAGGTGCGAGCTTGCCACAATAGCTGATAGCTACCCCGCCCACCTTTGCTCTTTCCTCCACCCCTCTACCCCTCTTGCCCTCTCTCGTGTTCGTTGCAGCTTGATACCTGCAATACTACTATCAAATATTCGCCTCATCCCTGTGTTCAGTGCCACCCTCCCAACTAGTCTCCTTTTCGAGCTTACGTCTCACCTCTCCCACTCGTTCGATATTCCTTTTCCTCTCCATCACTACCTATTTTTCATCTTCTTCCCATTATTCCTCATTTCTTTTCACGATTTATACGGTCTTCAACAGCTATTTGACCGACCATCTCAACCACCATATTAAAAAATGGTCCATCTCACTTCCATCGCCGCCCTTGCGCCCCCGGCCCCAGATTCGGACGCAGAATCCTGTGTCTCCACACGCCTTAGTAAGGTCCAGCTTAAACTCGCCAACGATGACGACTCGTATGCCACCAGTGTGTACGGATCGCGCTTTGCCGCTGAGGATTTGCCTCATCATGAGATGCCCGAGGGCGAAATGCCCCCCGAGGTCGCTTACCGCATGATTAAGGGAGAGTTGAGCTTGGACGGGAATCCTATGTTAAAGTAAGATTTTGCTAATATCCCGTGAAAGGGCGGGGGGGGGGGGGGGTGCTCCCGCTTGCCCTGTGCGCTGCCAAGCAATGCTAACCTGCTGTCTGTTTAGTTTGGCATCGTTCGTTACCACTTACATGGTAAGCATATCGACATCCAGCATCTTTTTCCCAGGATGGAATCTCACCTGAAATTCTATCCTGTCGTTTCGGCCCTCGGCCGCTCTTGAATAATTATCCTGACATTTCACAGGAAGACGAAGCCGAGAAGCTCATGAAGGATGCCTTTTCCAAAAACTTCATCGACTACGAGGAGTATCCCATGAGCGCCGACATCCAGAACCGCTGTGTCTCTATGATTGGCAACCTTTTCCATGCTCCCAAGTCCGAAGATGGAGGGGCTGTTGGTACTTCTTGCGTAGGCTCGTCCGAGGCCATCATGCTCGCCGTGCTCGCAATGAAGAGGCGTTGGAAGAATCAGAGGAAGGCCGCCGGCAAGTCCACTGAGAACCCCAACATCATCATGTCGTCTGGTGAGTTTGTTCCGAAAACCCTGCATATGTAGAAGAAGAAAAATATCCACATCCACACCTTCGACGTGAAATCGGTTGCTTACACACTCGTTTAGCTGTCCAAGTCTGCTGGGAAAAGGCGGCGCGATACTTTGAGATTGAAGAGAAGCTCGTCTTCTGCACACGCGATCGGTTTGTTATGGACCCTGCCGAAGCAGTTTCACTAGTAGATGAGAACACGATCGGCATCTGTGCTATCCTAGGTACCACCTACACTGGTAAGTCTCCTTCTCTACTGCCTTCAGCAGCAAACAAAACGGGCAGGACAACCAAGTATAATCTAACACCACCCAATTAGGCGAGTACGAAGATGTCCAGGCCATCAACGACCTCCTTGTGGAGAAGGATCTCGACGTCCCCATTCATGTAGATGCTGCAAGCGGCGGGTTTGTTGCACCCTTTATCGTTCCCGACCTCGAATGGGACTTCCGCTGCGAAAAGGTCGTGTCGATAAATGTATCTGGACACAAGGTATATACTTGTCCTACTACTTCCCTGCGCTGTGATGAATTGCCTAACAAACCTTCACAGTATGGCCTTGTCTACCCTGGTGTTGGCTGGGTGGTTTGGCGCTCAGCCGAGTATCTCCCCCAGGAACTCGTCTTCAACATCAACTACCTCGGCGCCGAGCAATCTTCATTCACCCTCAATTTCTCCAAGGGTGCATCCCAGGTTATTGGCCAGTACTACCAGCTCATTCGTCTCGGCAAGAAGGGCTACCGCGCCATCATGTCAAACCTCACGCGCATCGCCGACTACCTGAGTACATCGCTGCAGGTTCTTGACTTCATCATCATGAGCAAATGCGGTACCGAAGGCCTGCCTCTTGTTGCTTTCCGCTTCCCTGAAAACGAGGACCGCAACTACGACGAGTTTGCCCTCGCCCTCAAGCTGCGCTCCCGCGGCTGGGTTGTACCTGCCTATACTATGGCACCACATACTGGCGGCATGAAGATGTTGCGTGTCGTTGTACGAGAGGACTTTACACGATCACGCTGTGACAACCTTATCAATGACATCAAGCTTTGCATTGGCGTCCTAGACGCCATGGACAAGGAGTCGATCGAGCGCGTACAGGAACACATTCGCAGGAACCGTCTCATGAGTAGCAGGTCGAAGCACAACCACCCTCACTACCTGGTATGTCTTCATTCGTTCTTTTTCCACCCCACACCCCTTTCTCCCCCTTCTATCTTAATTGTGAGCTAACAGAAAAAAAACAGAAGGAAAAGCACTCCATCCAGGGAAAGTCTGGAAAGACTCACGCGATCTGTTAAGAGAAGGATGTGAAAGGGCTTCAAATCTGACAAGGGAGTATTAATTATTAGCGCAGACAATGATTGGATAGTTTCTACAAATAAAGGCAGATAATTTAGTACATGTGACTGCTATATCCAACTAACAGATGGGGCATCCGTCATACTAGACTATTCACGAGGCTGTAGAACTCGTGGAAAACGAGATGAGAAGAAATCCCTTTCATGTTCTAGTGAAGAGAGAAGGTAAATACTACAAGACTAAAGTGGGTTGCGTCTCTCGCCCAAGTGACGCAAAACCAGAAGAAGCGAACGTGTACTTGAAAAAAAGAATGGGAAGAGAAAAGAACTTTAAAAATAGAGAGAAGACATGTAAGAATGTCGGTAAACCTTGGCGAAATGGTGGAAAGTAATCAAGTGCTGCAAGGAGAGGGGAAAAATACATGCGCAGTGTTGTCATTGCTTCGCGTCCCCTATGGTATTACCCTGTATTCCAAAAGATCCAATAAACTCCAAACCCAATAAAACACCAATTATAATCACCGGAGACGATTGTCCCAATCGAGAATGAGGCCGATTGGAAACGAGTATGCAAAACGCAGGAGACAATGAATTTGTGGGCGAGACAGAACGGACATTCCGGGCCTACTCATATAATGTTCGCAATGCTGATGCGGTCTTGGTTTCTCGTTCGGGCTGAGCTAGACGGGCTATTGCCGGTACTAGCAGCTGTCAGGCTTTCGTGCCGTGCTTGGTCGGGGCTTGGTGGCATCGTTGAATAGTGGTGTATGGGTAAGGCCGGGCCTGAACTGGCGGTACTGAGCTGTGCTGAAGGCGGAAGCGGCGTGGCCCAGGTACCTGACGTGGGCGTTGGTGTTGCGTTTTCTGATGCCGAAGACCGAACGGAGGCCACCAAGCGATCCCAGCCTCCCCACCCTCGGACCTCCTCCTCCTTCAGCCCGGTTCGTTGCTCCACGCTGAAAAGACCGCTCCCAACTCCACCGCTGAATGGCGATGACATCAAACAAGCGCTGTCTATGGGTAATTGCGTTTCAGACCCGGACCAGACCCACGACCCATCAACAGTTGCTTGGAGATCGGCACTAGCGTACGCCAGGAGCTCTTCATCATGCAGCAAGGCGTCTTGGAGTGCCATCGGGCCTGTTCGTGCCTGGTGGTGGTGATGAGCCATGTCCATCGACTGAGGCGTGGTGCGTACGAGATAAGCAGCCATCTCGGTTCGCTTTTCATACAGCTCGGAGGCAAAGAAGCTGAGGTATTGACCACACGCAATATTAACGTCTCGGCGCGCATCGATGCTGGCTAGCGCGCCGATGCACGTCAGGGCCGGCTCAAAGTGGGCTGTCAAGAGCAAAAAAAGAGCAGATCGGAAAAGGTGAGTGGCGAGTAGAGCCGTAGCGCCCTCTGCGAGTGAGCCGTCTGTTCGGAGAATAAGTGAAGAGGTTTCTAGGCTCACATGCATGCATTGCTCGATGGCTGTTCGCCGGACAGCTGCAGGGCATTCGGGCGAAAGGTTCTGTCTGTGTAGGAGAAGGCGGGCGTGGAGGAGAAAAGCTAACGAATTCATGTATTGGACAGGAATCAAATCACTGCTGGACGGATCACAGGCCGGGGGATAAGACAGGAGACATGTTGAAAGGTGGCGATCAAACGTTGCTAAGCGAGTCGACGCAACGGGGCATGTCGAGAGCGACTTTCCCAGGGCTGGGTAAATGCGGACAACTTGGACGATTGCCGTGAGGAAATGAGGAGGGCCAGATCCAGGGCTGTACGGATTGTCTTGTTCTGGTAACTCAACATCGTATTCCGTGTCATCGATCACCATAGGTTGACCGAGCTCCAAGGCTAGGCTCCGGTCGAGAATGTACATAACCCACCACACTCTGCGACGCAATTCGGCACTGGGCGAGGACACGTCGTCAAGCTCACGATTCAGTTCCAACTCCTGACTGGCGCTGACAGCCCTCCCTAGCCATGACCGTGCTGCTGATTTGACGTTCATTTCGTTCAGGCATACAGCGATGAGAACAAAAGTCCGCACGTTGTCGAGCACAAATGTATTATTCCAGGGATCTATGAGACCTTTCGAGATATCCAGAAACTCAGCTGGGCGAAAGAACCGCCTCTCTTGAGAATCCGAACAGAAGAGGCTTCCGGTAGCCAGTACGGCGAAGAACAGAGACAGCCAGGTAGGGTGGATGTGTTTTGGGTTAGCCCTATACACTTCGTCCACTGCCCGTTCGAAAGCCGGCCAGTCAATGATGGGGTACATGCTATGGACTGTTCGACGATACCACTGTAAGAGGTCGTCTGTGATATGCCGCGAGGGAAGTTCTGGCCTAGGCGGGTCAAATGTCGAGTGACTTTCCAGTAGGCGATGCTGCGCCGGGGTGTTCCACACCCCTCGCGAAAACTTGCGTATGTTGGCCCGCACCCTGCCCATATCATGCGGCAGAGGGGATCTCTTGCGTTTTCGTGATATGGGGTTGGTATCTGGCAGGAGAAGGGAAATTTCGTCCGTGGCCTCGGTATCCAGGTCCATGTGAATGTCTTTGTCGCGCAATAAGCGTTGGAGGGATATGTTTTCACGACGTACGCGTTCAAGTTGCCTTTCGAGATCCTGTACCTGCTTGATCGACGACATTCGGCGATTCGTTTCCTTTGTAAATTGACACTTGACATTGCGACTCGAGCATTCGGAGCAGCTGGAGGTTTCTGTCGCATCGCATTTGACTTTGCGTTCTCGACACGCATCGCAGCTGGGGTCTTTTCGTCGCTGCCTGTAAGCCCTTTTTTGCCCGGCAGACCCGGAAGAGGAAAGGTGGGCGTGGGATGAGCCCGGGGTGCCGATCATATGTTCACCCAGAGACATCGGTTCACGGCTGAGTATAGGATTGGCGGTCATCGGCGTATATGGTTGGAACCCCGACTGGAGGACTGGAGGCAAGACTGGCGGGGGTATTCCAATGGGGTGCGGCGGCGGTGCTGCGCTGAGTCGACCGATGGGTGCCCCCATGAAAGGGCGTGGGTGGAGTGTGTTTGGGGAAGCCGCTGATGAGATGGATGAGTCGTAAGATCTTGTCGACTGGTTCGGAGACCGAGGATATGGGTTTGGAGGTAGAGAATCCATCGTTGGCCTGTTCGGGGTTCCCCACGAATCGAGTACCTTCTTGGGAAGGGTGTTCGTGAGTTCCCCAAGGGGATGTACCGTGAGAGGAGGTCTTTCGAGAAACATACAGACAAGTGTTTGCGGGGAGCTATTAGTATTCTAGGCACATTTGGTTTCTAGCAGACTGGAGAGAACACGAGGTGCTAGAAAAAACCAAAATGCGCGATGACGGGCGGGTGGTTCTAAGTATGACGGGCGGAGCAGCTGCCATCGATAACGTATTATCTCAAGCTCTCGCAGGAGGTTGATAGGAAACCCCAATTGTGAGCCGCGTGCGGGTTATTATCCGTAGATCAAATCGTTTCGTCGATCGTCGATCGTGGTCTAGGCGGCCTGAATGGGTGCGATCCAGAAAATCGCGACAAACAGACCCAGATCCACGTTGGATACGGTTTAGGAGATCATGCGACCGGTGATATAATCCAGCCGCGGGTTTTGGATGTTGAGTTGTGTTCGGTATCAAGGACCGAGTTATGATCGAGAAGAAAGTCCGTTACTCGAATAACGTGGATGCGACGAGACACCACGCATATGCCACCAAGGATATCCTTTTGGTAGGTGGGTGAGAGGAAAGAAAAGAGAGGGTGGGTGAACTCGGCTACTTAGGGCAGCATATGAGCTTCGACCGCTCTTGTGTAGGCTCAGTTGCGAATGTTACGTCCGCGGTCCTGGCTGGAGTTTCGTGATAATCATGAGTGGCACTTTCCGCACTTTCCCTTCAAAACAAAATCTATAAATGGTTAGAATGGCACCCTGCGCTGGAAGACTCTAAAGATAGAACGGCCGATCTTGATGCACGCGCATATGAGACTAGGGTGTGGGAGATCGTGGATTCAAGGAACAGAAACCCCGAAGCTCTGGCCAAGCTCTGTTTCCCTGGTAAGGAATAGCTGGCAACGGACGGGGTGAAGGAGGTGTTGGAGATGTTTTGACAATTATGCCATCGGCGAAGTGTTTGGGAGTAACAGCCATCCCACGAAGAGGGGCTCATTGGAAGAGGGCGGGTGTAGGACGGACCAAGGGTCTAGGGGCACCATCCACCCTTTACACCCATGTCGTCGGCACCTTAAAAGAGCGACATGGCGTACTATGGAGAAAGGTTGAGCTCGTGTGCCTCTGAGCGTCAGTGCTATGTGCGGGAAGAGATGTCCCTGTCCAGGTTTACATCACGGATGGGCGGCATGACATGGCAAGAGAGGGGGGTAAGGGTGTTTCGGAACGCCCATCCAGATCAAAGAAGGCATTCCATAGGGTGGCTACGTACTAGTACACGTACAAGTAGCTCCGTACAGAGGAATATCGACCCCTCCTCATTATTCCCCCCCAAGTAAGCCGATCAGTTGATGGGTCTGAATTATCTGGAGAACAATCCTCTTTGTTCCACTTTCCGAGTGCACGCACACGCACACGCAGCCAGCCAAGTTGAGTGGATTCGGATTCTTGTCTACTTGTACAGGGTTGAAGGGATGCCCCTTCCCCTTCAAATGTAATAAACCCTGTTATGGAAGACAGGGGGGGGGGGGCGTATACGCAAAGGAGGGTCGCGGGGCAAGCTGTTAAGGAAGCAGCTAATGATATAACCAAGGCGGATCCCCACCCAGGCTGAGTGGCGTTCACTCGGCGAATCCGTTTGGAGTGGAGAGGAAGCCTCTTGCCAGAAAGGATAACGAGTTCCAATCTCGATGAAGCTGTCTTTCGAATACACGTATACACGTATACACGTATTTGGCGAGATGGCTAAGGACAGAGGCCTGATTGAAATGTGTTTGCCATCAAAGCCAGGTAGCTGGACATGTTTTGGGAGAATCCCCTGTCGAGCCCCCCAATTGATGATCAAACGCACATCGTCAAGAGTTGTCGTGCTGAATATGCGGGCTAGTATGCGGGAGGATCTTATTGATGCACAGAGCCCTTCACAAAACCCCGGAAACTCCCTGCACCTGATATTATTGTAACCACATTGGCGGTGCCGAAAGGTGGTATTGGGTTGTGGTACGGAGTAATAGCAACGTAATTCCTGATGCACAATTCATACTTGTACTCCGTATGTGCTCAGGGTGGCTTCTTTTTAAACCAGGTAAGGCTTTGGGACAAATCCCATTAATTGATAGTCAAAACAACCAAGAGGATCTCACCCAGGTCAATACTACTTGTACCAAAGAACTTGTCCGGTGCTTTTATTACTCAGTGTGCGTGGGCGTGCTTGGTCCAAGCCTCCACATTTCCTCTAGTACTAGTTTACTACTCCGTACATCACTACTTCGTAAACCCATCATGACCTTCGGAGAGTATTTGACCAAATTGCCAACGTACCAACCCAAATCGGTGTTGGGCAAGCCGAAGGCAATCTGCCGGTTGCTTCCAAACTTCAGCCTTCTTGGGCTAAAACCACAAACCATGCGATTGGATCAGGCCCATGCAGAATAATACTCCGTGAATACAAGTACATCTGATCGTTTTTGTGCCTATCGTACCAGGGTACGACAAGAGTTGGGACGTGGGCCTTTTTTTTTCTTTTTTTCTGGTTTGGGGGAGGCTGGGCATGATGTGCAGTAGGCCAGTCCATTTTTTGGTAATTGCAACCGCCAGTATTCCCCAGCGGGCCGAGCCAGGTGCACTTGACGGCCAACCAGTCCACTGGCCTAGGGTGTCATCCGGGCCTTGATGTACCCTTCCATTAACTTAGACCACTTCATAGCAAGCTTGGGTCCCGATTCTCGATGACATGCTTAGGCCCGGCCATGAAGAAGGTCTTGGTCGTTCCAGGAACCAGTAGTCCGTGGTTGTGGGTGGGATAAAGTTGCATTTCCCTTATTTCTCCTACTCGCTTCCTGGCTTCACACCTCTTTGCCGTCTGACCTGGAAAATGCGTGCTTGGCTGTGTATCACCACACTGGCCTGGCCTAACCACGGGGCACCAGTCCCAACAAAGCCAAATTTCATGCAATGCCACCTACTGCTCATAGCGGTGAGGGCCAATCTCTACGGAGTAGATTGGGCCCTTGGCACTGTCTCTCAAACAAGTCGGGGATTCGTGAACAGAAATAGAACAATCGCCAGGGCATGCGTGTTTCACGTCTTTTAATAGAACTTGGTCGATTGACGGATCAGCAACGGAATAGCTGCAGTGAGGCGAAACAGTCAGCGAGAATCGAAACGCTGATTTGCGCCTTGAGAAACGCAGCGGCAAAAATTAAGTGAGAAAAAAAAAGCTGTTGCTACTCAAAGGTCTTTGAGTCCACAAGCAAGTCCAAGACACATGGAGAAGGCCAAAGACCAAAGCGATTTTGAGATGCATGCCATGAACAATAACACCAACATGATATGAGTCGCAATCCCGTTAAAAGTAATATTTTCCTCTTCTTTTTCTTCAGAAATGGAACATCATCAGTGACTCCTCGCCTCTGTTTCGTTATTGTGACGACGGGTCCTAACAGATGCTTCAGGTGGATGACAGGCCATCTTGCTGTCGTGCACGATGCGACCGAGTGTTGCATGGCCTGGCCAGCCAGCCAGCCAGCCAGGACCTGTCACTTGGGGGGATTGGGGGGATGGACCCTTGTTGACTAGGGTTGGTTGCCAGTCCCACATGGCGTTCAATGGAGATTGCCATGATGGGTTTGGAGGCAGCGCTATTATTGGAGGTTCGCAACCTGTCAAGCCGATCGGATGGGCACTGGGAGGAACGCTTGGCCAGTGGCCAGCCACCAGCCCAATCTGGCGCCCAGAAGGAGGAAATGCCAGAATACTTCCAAAATAAACTACTTGCAAAATACTCCGTACTCCGTAGACAAATGAGGAAAGAATGCCTTGAACGGCACTGTGCTCCGTACTCTTTAGGACCGCCGCACCTTCTCTCTTATCCCCTTTATTGGACCTCGCACCTTGCATGGCAATTGCGCAGGACCGTGACTCTTTCCGTTCGGTGGGTGCTTAATTTCACTCTCCATCAACCGATATGGAAGGAGACAAGGAGATTTCCTTCCTTCAGAAGCCCACTCTGGCATACGGAGTATTACGGAGTACTTGTACGTACTATCTTCAACTACCCCGGTACAAGTACGAGTACCTGTACTCCGTACACATTAGGGGAATTAGGGGAATTAGGGGGATTAGGGGGATTAGGGGGATTAGGGGGTTTGGCATCAACAAGTGATGCTCAGTGGAAAGACGACAACGGCGACAGGGCTGCCAGATGGAGCACTAATTTACTCCGTAACAGTTATTAGTTTTTTACAAGGCAACTTTTATTTTGCTTTTTCTTTTTTCTTCTTTCCTTTTTCTTCTTTCCTTTTTTTCGGTTGCGTGCAACACCAAGGCGAGGAGAATGCCCAACGGCCCCCACCCCCTACGCTACTTACTGTCCGCTGTACGGAGTAGTGTAAAGTATTGTTACTCCGTAATATTACAGGTAAGCTTGTTAGAGGAGCCGGGGGACTCATAGCGTACTTGTAAACTATGGGTGCGGTGCGCTTCGGCATAATGGCGCCAACATGAAAGAGGGGGGAGAGGCTCGGAGGACTCCGTTCTTTGAGCAAAGGAAACTACTCGGTATTTCATTCGCATTGCCAAGATTGCCAGGGATCAGTCGGCTAGACGGGTAGGTGTGCCCGTGGAATGTTCTTTTTCCCTTTCGTTTCTGGCGAAAATTGATAAACTAATATCGTTAATTATTACCAAAGACTCGACTCCTACTCCAGCCTGTCGAATCCGATCGCTTGACAAGTCAGAGGATTCAATAGAAATCTCCAGGCCCGCCCGATTACCGAATATGGACTAGGACGAGGGAGGGACAAAAATCAAAAGAAATATGATCATCACCGTTATCTTTTATCATGCAGTGCTGCAAATACTCCGCTGGGGGGGTGCTGCATGATTACCGCTATCGAACACTGCAGCACCATACTCCGTACTATGAGGCTCATAATTCGACTTCCAATTCATGGGCAGGCATCCTAGAACAAGTCATCAAGCGCCCTGCGCACAACCGAGGGTCAACTCAGATATTGCAACCAGCCAGCCACACCCCACCCCCCTTCCTCTTCGTCTCTTCAAGCCATGCTCAGGAAACGATGAATTCATCTGCAAATTTTGGACGTCAACTGAGTACTAATACTACTACTCCTTGCTCCGTAAATTGCAATGCCCACATCAGATCAGGTCCGCCCGCCTAGGCCCCTGTCATGTCTTGTCACAGACTCACACTTGTCCCTTCCTAGCGTACGGAGTACGGAGTAAACTAGATGGAGAGGCAAGGGGTAACCCCCTCCCCCCCTCAAAAGAGAGAGGAGGGAAACGGGTCTGAATATCTAAACTAGTTTACTATTAGTCTAGTTTAGATTGCACCCCGAAATGCAGTCTTCTCCACCCTGCTCCGATCCCTACGGAGTATTGCGTTTTACTGATGGATTCCAGGGGGAAGCGGAGTATCCCGTGTGGATGGACCAGTCAGCAATCGAGCAATGACTTGTGGCTGGCACAGAATGTCAGAGAGATTACGATGCTCCAAGGAACGAGTGTTCAAACTCGCACACAGGATGTTACATATGCCCGCGTGGATTTATTGGGCGGTCATGCTGGTATCGAGAGGCCTGATTATCTCGGATGCCAATGCGCCATTGGCGAGGTTAAGCGGTGCCTCAAGAGGAGAAGAAATCTGTAACAGATATTGAAGCAAATAGTAAAGGCAGTCTCGGTGCCATGGAGAAAACAATCCGTCAAGCACTAAGCACTCCGCATCTCAAGTGCTATTTGGCTGGCCACATGCACCAAGCCAGGCTAGTTCGCTTTTTTGACAGCCTCCCACCATACCATACCCGACACTAGGGCGGACAGTCGGTAAACTGCCCGTGCGAGCACTAGGATCCCGCCGATCCTCCTTTGCAGACAGGGACCTCTCGGCCCACGACCCCGATCGAGAAGAAAGGCCGCTCATGCTGGCTTAAATTGAAGATACTTGCAAACTAATACTCCATACGGAGTAGTCCAAAAAGGCCCTTTGCTCTACTCCGTACGTATTGCCAGGGATGGCTACGGAGTATTACTGTTCACTTGTCGCGCGCGCGCCAGGCGAGAGTACTACTAGGACCCCGAGTATTCAAAAAGGTACAAGCGGGCAATAGAAGATTGGCAGAACACTTCGCTTACACGCTAGTACTCCATAGGTCTTGCGACGATAGTTCCGTCAGCTCAACACTCGCAAGGACACGACTGAATGCACGAAACCCAGCAGAGCTGAATAGGCTGAGCTGGAATCGAGCCAGTTATCAGCGTCTCCAAAACTTGGAGCACCAAGCATTTACTCTGTCTCTTTCCTGTACCGAGTATTACTTTGTACCCATGGGGGAAAAGCCGCTTGTAGTTTACTGTACTCCGTACTTGACCAGGGATTCTGCGACTTGTGCAAAAGCCTCCTGGTTCCATCATGGTATCCCAATGTCACATTACTCCGATATGAAGCCCCCGCCTGTCAGCCTAGGCCGG
Organism: Graphium sp. VPRI43844; assembly: GCA_019925285.1. Taxonomy (NCBI): domain Eukaryota; kingdom Fungi; phylum Ascomycota; class Sordariomycetes; order Microascales; family Graphiaceae; genus Graphium; species Graphium sp. VPRI43844. The sequence goes on along the minus strand of JADHKT010000034.1, from coordinate 151,298 downwards.
GGCTTCCCTCCCGGGGGGGAGGGAGTACGGAGTACGTATTGGACAGACAAAGTCAAGTTATTGCGTGCCAATGCAACTAACGTAGTTTACTAAACTACAAGCGGCGGCAGGCATTTGTTCGAAGAGGATCTGTTTAAACAGGGCCACCAGTGCTTAGTGCCATATCGTGAGACACGGTGAGGGGAAGGTGAGATGAACGATAGGGAACCAATTTGGCTTGCACGCGCGTTGTTTGGGAGCCCGACTACCACCACTTTTTTCTCCAATGCCCGATGCGGTTCGTACGCTGAACCTATCTGAGTGTACTGTACTCCGTAATGGGACGTCCATGCATCTCGCCAGTCCCAATTCGTCTCTGCACGAAAATCTCCACGCGTCACTCTGCAAGAGACCGAAATCTTGACTGACCCGAAGCATTGGCTGGCCTGTGCGGAAGGCAACTCATCACTTGTTGCGGGCCACCTCATGTCACATTAACACACAGGCTCCCTGCGTTGGATGGAGAAAGTTCGTCTTGACGAGACGAGACGAGACGAGCTAGAGGGGTGGTCTTGTCAAGGGTAATGGGCTAACCAGGGTGGGAGTGTGTCATTCATGGCGGTTGGTTGGGCGAATGAACGACTCTACAAGTACTCCGTACGGAGTAAACTAGACCACACAATTTGGCATTTCTGGGCCTGTCTCGCTTCACAGTGTCGTCCCGGATGTGTGAGGCCAGCGGAAGAAAAGCCACCGGTTTCTGTGGAAGGGTCTCGATAGCTTCTTCCAGTGTTCTAGTCCTCCTGGCCCCCGCTTAGCCACTCGTACCAAACTATTCGTGGGTTTTCATCGAGTCCCAAAATCCGGTCCCATTATTTGATGGATTGAAGAGCCCGTCAACAAGACTCGCTCACATATCTCATGCATTATCTCATTTATCATCTCGTGTTATTATCTCATGGTGGCAAGGCCAGTTCTAGGTTTGGGGAAAAAGGAGTAATAGTGGGAGGGGTAATACTCCGTAAGCCTACGGAGTCTGTTCTTCTCTTGCCCTTGTTTGGGAGGGGGAGAAGGGGCACACTCGGCGTTAACTTTTAAGCTCGCTTGCATGCAAGTTGAAAAACTTGCTACGGAGGGGAAGATGCAATACTTCTTTGTTCGGTACCAGGCCCTTTGCCAAATATAGGCTATCCGCTTAGGACCTAAGATCGCAAAACGGAGGCGATGGCGGGTTTGCTGAAGGGAAGGGGATAGAAGGGGGTGAGGTGTACCACCCACCCCTCTCGAGAACGGAAGAAACTTGATCCAACAGAGGCACATGAGCAACACCCGTGATATGACAGAGATGAGCTAGTGTGTGCTGTTGGATACAATCCATCCTACAAACCGACTGTGGTTGGTTGACATCCCAATGAACCCGGCCGGCCAGGATAACCAACCTCTCACCACCCTGCCATCCCAGTCTGTTGAGAAAAATCGTTTATTGCGTTGCCCGTGCTCGACCATCGGTTCGGGGATGACGGGGGTGAGGGTGTGAGGGTGAGGGTGAGGGGGTGAGGGGAATAACACTGAAGCCGTTGGTCTTTTTTGGTAGGCAAGCCAACGGCCACCATCCATGTCTTTAAAGACGGTGCAAGGTTCTTTCAACTCGGTAATTCCAGATGCGGCATTCCTCGTCACAGGGTCACAGGCGAGGCGACGACAGAAACCTTTCCTTTTCCTACTCAATGCCAGAAACTGGGAAGCTTACCAAGCTTCAAATGCCTCTCGTCTATTATTATCCCCCTGCTCAATGGAGTTTCGCCCGTTAAGATCCGGTACCTACGCGGAAGATTACACTACGAAGTACGCTATCTCCAGTATTCTCCGGAGAGAGATCTATTCTGTCTTGTCTTGTCTTCAGTTGACTTTTCCCCGTCTTGTTCCTTCCCCCCCCCAACGTACTTGTAGAAAGTATCATGAAGCGACGGAACCAATCACAAAATGACAAAGAAAGAAAAAAAAGAAAACGAAAAAGAAAGAAAGAAAAACCCAGAGAAAGTCTACTTGCTTTGCTTACGGGTGCTTATGCGCAGTAACGAGTAAGTGGCTGGCCCGCATGCATTAGACCACTTAGACCACGAAGCCTAATGCACCACATGTAACATACTCCGTATGGTGCTGGGCTGTTTTTAGCTCATAAGAGGGATGGATGGGAAAATTCCCCTCGAAAATAGTTTACTAGGAAAAAGACGGTTCGGTAGATGATTCCGGTCCTTTTCAAAGTTGTTCGTTCTGGGCACTTTCGTAATTGGAGGGAAATTCGGGGCTGCACACCCCCAGGATCGGATGTGCAAGAGATTATTTTACTCCGTAGGCACTTTTATTTGCCCTCTCTCGTGGATTTTTTATCCCATTTGGTAATAATTTCTACTTATGTACCCCTCCTTTTCCAGATGTGCTGTCTTCAAGTCCCTCCTCCAAGACGCAGGTCTATGAGAGAAACACCAGTAATGCCAAAATAAAATGTAGTCAAATGTCTATCTATATACGAGATGGGGGCCACCATAACCACTGTGTACCCTGTAAATACAAATTCCAATGTCGTTCACTTCTTGTACTATCCTGAATCTCAGTCATCCTCGCCTCCGCCCGTTAAACCGCTCGTGAGACCCTTCATTCTGCGTCCCAGGAGGTCATCTGAACTATTCAACTTGATCAGGCTTTGTCTCTTGTTCATCCGTCTGCCCTTGCCCTTCTTTTTAGGTTTCCGGTTCTTCTCCTCTGTCTCCTCCTCTTCTTCTGGAGCTGCTTCAGCCCCGTTTGTGCCATTCAAAGTTGGAGGTGAAGATGGTGATGCGATGGGCTCTGGTGATCCGGGTGCTTTTGAATGAACGGCTCTAGGCGAATTCTCGACTTTTGGTGATGAGCGGTTGGCCCGAGTCAGCTTTGTCATGCTGATCTCGAGAGGCCGGTCTTCGTCACCGCTTGACTCGGCGCGGTAATGGTGCCGAGATCCCTGACGGCCAGAATTTTCCTTTTCTTCGTCACCATTGGGTTGGGTCACTGTTGTTGCAGTGCTAGCTTTTCTGGCGCTCGCTTCGGCCACTACTGCTGCTAGTTGTTGGGCGGTGCGGCGGTCTCTGTCACGCGTTGCCTGTGCATCAACAAAAGATTCCTCAATCCACTGGGCAGTTCGGTCGATGAGCTTCCAAGCAGGTGGATAGACAGTCGGGAACTGCATGAAGCCGTGAGAGATACCCGGAAGTAGAGTTACGTTGACGGAATTCTTCGCATCGAAAACAGGTCGTGCTTTCTCGTCCTTGGACTGGTGAATCTGGTTAAAGATGGATTCTTTAACGCGGCGAAGACGTCCAGCGAAGACGGCCGTGTCATCCACAAGAGGATCACGCTCGCCAGTGAGGAAGTACGTTTTGGGAAAATAGGCGAGCAGGGCATCTGGGGCGAGGACCGGTGAAAGATGGTACTCCTTGGAAAAGTCAGGTCGATTGTGCGGGCCGATGTAAAGAATGATCATGGCCCGCATCATCTCTGGTGTGAGGACCCGATCATTAAAATATGAAATCATGGACGATACAGCCAGACGAGTCTGAAGGAGGTGGGGACTGTATGATGTGCTGCTGTCGCCTTTCTGGGCTTCAAGTGCCGCTGGGGGGCCGCTGGAATCACCGAGGGCTTCGGGACCATGGTGAGAGAATTCAGGCTGTGGGCTCGTGGGTTCGCCCAGGCCCGGAGTCTTTGGGTTGACTGAAGGCTCCCCCCGCTCCAGCTTTCCGCCAGAGGTTGGGTCTTCCGATTGGCTCTTGTTGGAGGGGGTATCATCTTCATCATCCGAGGGCAGAGGCGTGCCCGCGAGTTCGCCATACTGCATCGTTTTGGTCCTGACAATGCTTTTGTTTGTTCGGCGCATTTTACGATCGCGAATGAGGCTCATCTGCTCGTCAGACATCCAATTCCCAATATTCATATCCAGTGCCGGGTACATCAAAATCAATCCGTCTGGCAGCGGAATGTCGATGACACCGCGGCGGCCTTGTCGACCGAGGGGATCCAAGCTCCGCTCAATAATCATCAGAGTGGTAGCTGTGGCCAAGTTACCGCCTGCACTATCACCAGTGATAACGACGCGGGGCATTTTATTTCCAGACATTCCAATGCATCGGCCACGGCTCTTCATGATGGTGATGTAGACATCGAGACACTCGTTGATGGCATATGGATAAGGGAATTCCGGGGCTTTCTTATAGTCAAGAGCCAAAACAGGATAACCAGTCTTGGCTGCCCACGCAAATAGTTTATCGTCGTTGCAGCGCGGGTCCATGGCTACGAAACCGCCACCTGGAATGTCAAGAACAATCTTATCGTGGTGCGCCAGATCAGCCAGAGGTCCATCGTAGTAGAGCCAAGCAGACACCGGCTCCTTGTAATCGCTATCTGATGGGCGAGGTATACGGATCGCTCGTGGGGGCCAGCGGCTGAATCGAGGCCGCATCAAGTTCTGGAAGAATCTAAGGTAGGGTGTGGTTCCCTTGTTCCACGAGACGCGCAGGTGTTCAACCGTGAGCATGCTTCGAACTTTTCTGACTTTCTCGTCGGCTCTCTCCGCCGCAAAGAGATAGAAAAGCGAGAAGACGATGCTGGCAATATCCCTTATCCACTTGGTGCGGATCCGCATGCCAGTCCAAAACCCAGCATCAAGCGCAGTCAAGACCCAGGTGGCGCGAAAGTACGAGGTGGTATACATGTTGGTAAGGGGATCGGGGCTCGACAATCCGACGAGAGAGCTAAAGTTGTGTGCTGCATACAAGTACAAAATAGCGGTCATTGCAGTTTGCCAGGCTGTTAATCTGCGCGAGAGGAACCGGGAGAGTTTCCGAACCACGGGCGGGCCATCCTTGTTACCCCTAAAGACACATTAGTGCGAGCCTTGGAAAATGACGGACAAAACGAAGGGCTGGGATATGGCACAACTCTCAAGGCGTATTTCTAAATCCTAGAGGGAGAGATGAATGGGGAGGGTTAAGAGGACTCGTACTTGAACAGGTATGCCGTCCAGAAGGCCAGAACGGCCAGGACCTGGAGGCGCCGGCTCTTGGTCGACGGGCGTCCTAGAACATGGTCTATCATTGCGGAGAGCTTTCAGTATTGAAAGAGGAGTGGATATACTCCGTAAGGCGAGACTCTCGGGTTGTAGCAACTATATGAGACTCGATTTATGATCGGCTGGGCATGGATTTGACGCCGATGGCACGCAGGCTGCCAGTGGAGGAACCCGGTAGGAGTCAAGACAATGCACAGCACCGAAGAGGGCTCAAAATATGTGAATAGCAGTAAGGACAAGCGAAATAAGAGTCGATGGGACGGCCAAGAAAACGTGGATAACTATTTCAGCGATATAGCCAGACAGCGTTAGGCCGACAATGTTGTCGCCCCGAGGGCTTCGATAAAGTTATCCGTTTTCGCTGTAGGAAGCGAAACCAATACACTCGATTCGGTTGATTCAGCTGATAGGAAGACGAACACCCAATATGACATTGGGTGGAAATTGAAGGTAGGAGAGAAAGAACAATGAAAAGATAGGGTTAGAAACGGCACACATGCTCTTGCACATGCCAATGGAAATCAGGAGGGTGGCATGGTTGGCTGGAACTGGATAAACAGTGGAACTGCACACACACCAACTCGGTCCAGACACGATCCAATCTGTCCATTGCTGGTTTTGTCGAATTGTCAGCAGGGTTTAGTGTCAAAACGGCGGTCTTGGTATATTGTTCTTTTTATTTCCGGCTATGCGGCGGTGGGTACAAAGTAGTCAATACACCAGCGAAAGGAAGCATCACAGTGAGTCCTTGATTGTGGTGGTGGCGCTGACATGTGAAAGTGGTGGAGCACAAGCATCATGAACGGACATCCTTCAATCCCCGGCACCCGCATGCGACAACATGGAGGGGAAGACAGCGGGTCCCATCTTTCGCGGAAAAGTACGAAACAGCTCCTAGAAGAGGGCATTCCCCATACTTCTTCGCCGTACGAAGCATTGTTTTTCCCTTTCCTTTTCTGTTGTCATTGGTGCCCCCAGTATCGTGAAACGGAGTTTTCGATGGCGCTTTGGTTCGGCATGAACAAGGGTTGTCTGATGGGCATGTCCTCGTGACTATCTTCTAGAACACTTGTGGAAAGATTTCTAGTCTTTTCGGCTCTTTGGGGGCACAGTTGGGTGTTTCCTCCCTCGGCGGGCGCCAATTGTGCTTTGCTGGTGGCTCGAGCACATAGTAACAAAGTCCAATGCAAAGACAATCAGAAGCAATTCTCGTGAAAAAAAAAAAAAAAGAGAGAAAGAGGCCAAAGTGAGTCACCAGTATTGATCGCTTCGATGATTCTATTAAGACTGTTGCTGACCCCTTAACTCAAAGAGTCAAAGCGCGCTTGGGTGAGTAACATTACTCTTGGCAGGGCGAGTACTAGAGATGAGATGAAGGCAACGTGAAACCGCGAAAAGGACGGGAGAAAGGGTACAGAGAGCATATATCATTTGAATTTCACAACGGTAGAAAGATCAGAGAAAGTGAGGACAATTTGTTTACCCAGAAAAGAGAAGAAAAACCAAGTACGTAGAAAAACACCCCTTTCCCCTTGTTCCTAGACTAGAATCGAAAGAACGACCCGTCTCATCAACATCGCCATTTCCAATTCCGAAATTCGGCCACTTAGTGCAGTAGTTTACTTGGTTGGGCCCACTCTCAATCTTATCGATAAAGAAAATGGTCAAAAATATCGCAGCGAAAACTGCAATTGTGACTCTTTGTGTGTCCATCGCCAGAAAGAAGACCCAGTCATAAAAGCTGCCATCATAAAGCCCAGTCCGAGTCTTTGCTGTTCGTTCGATTTCTTCTTTTCTGCATTATTTATACCCACGTTTCTTTGGCACTTTCCCCCCTTCTTTTATCTGTGTATATTACAGCGTACAATATATCCCAATGGCTGCTCGGGTATCTATCCGCCAACAATTGGCGAAGCAGTGTCTTGCGAACCCCGCGGTGTCGGGTCGGTTCCAATCGCGACAGTTTTCGGCTTCCGCAAAGGTAATTTATACGAAACATACAGCGCTAAAAGCCTCAGCGATCTATTTCCATGCCAAATTGACTGTGTTCATACATGAAGCTAATCAATACTTCACCTTGTCCAGTCCGAAGCCGCAGTCCCCAACCCAGACCCCAGCGAAGGTTCCTCGAGCGCCGCTCTCGTCGCTGAACATGCCCCTTACATGGTCTCAACATACGCCCGACCGCCGCCCGTTTTCGTCCGCGGACAAGGCTCCTATCTCTGGGATCTCGAGGGTCGCAAGTTTCTCGACTTCACCGCCGGCATCGCAGTCACCGGTCTCGGCCACAGTGACCCCGAGGTCGCTGAGATTATAGCCGAGCAGGCCAAGACCCTCATCCACGCCTCGAACTTATACTATAATCCCTGGACCGGCGCCCTCTCCAAACTCCTCATCGAAACGACCCTAGCCTCGCAAAGCATGCAAAATGCCTCCTCAGTCTTCATCTGCAACTCTGGTACCGAAGCCAACGAAGCCGCTATAAAGTTTGCCCGCAAAGTCGGCAAGGAAGTCGACCCCTCGGGCGCTAAGCACGAAGTTGTCTCTTTCCGCAATGCCTTCCACGGCCGCACAATGGGTAGTCTCTCCGCCACCTTCAACCCGAAATACCAAGCGCCCTTCGCCCCCATGCTCCCCGGCTTCCGCTACGGAACCTACAACGACGTCGAAGCCATAAACGAACTCGTCACCGAACAGACCTGCGGTGTAATCGTCGAGCCCATCCAGGGCGAAGGTGGTGTCTACGCTGCCACACCCGAATTCCTCGTTGCGCTTGCCAAGCGTTGCCGTGAAGTCGGCGCCGTCCTCATCTACGACGAGATCCAATGTGGCCTCTCGCGCACTGGTACCCTCTGGGCCCACACCACGCTGCCGAAAGCCGCGCACCCGGATATCCTCACCACTGCCAAGGCCCTAGGAAACGGCTTCCCTCTCGCCGCCGTCCTCGTCTCCGGCGACGTGGCGGCCAAGATCAAGGTTGGCGACCACGGCACCACGTATGGTGGAAACCCTTTGGCCTGCCGTGTCGGCCATCACGTCTTGACCCGACTTGCCTCACCGACCCTTCAGGCCTCCGTTGTTTCCAAGTCGACCATTTTCAAGAAGCGCTTTGAGCAGCTTCGAGAAAAGTACCCCGACTTCGTGGGTGAGAGCCGTGGTAGCGGCCTTCTTCTCGGCCTTCAGCTTTCCTCGGATCCTTCGCCTGTCGTCAAGGCTGCGCGTGAGCGCGGTCTGCTCGTCATCACTGCCGGAACCAACACACTGCGATTCGTGCCCAGCTTAACTGTTTCCGATGAAGAAATTGAGCAGGGGCTGGATATACTGGAAGAGGCAATCCGTGCTTCTCTATAGATTTATTAGAAAAGAGATCCAAAAAAGCAATTTCATTTACGTGTCCAATATCATTAGCCATTCGCATTATCCAAATCCACCTCGCTATGAAGGTATAACCCTAGGATTGATACGCTATCACTCCGTACATGGAAAATGATCCTGTCCTTAATGTTCCAGCGGACATCGAAACTGGCACTCTCTATTGCTCTATAAATATAGAAATATGAAGTAGGCTGGGCGAGTATGGACACTCCAACGAGCAAGCAGATGTGCAAGACTGAAGCCCCCCAGAGAGATACAACGGACAAGACCTGTATAAGAAAGCAAACCTGAACACCACCCCTAAAGTCATAACAACAGAACGACGAGTTTTAGCCTTGGGAATGCACCAGTAAACTGCGTAATCATCCACTCTTTGTTCTTTACGTTGATGTGGATGAAATAAAATCCATACCGAGCAAAGGAGAGTGCGAAAGAGGAAAGAGGCGAGAAGTAGTATATAGGAAAGGAAAAAAAAAAAACAAACAAGCAAGACGCCTCGCATCTAGCCTTCTGTTGTATCCATTGCATCAGCGCTGCTGGATGCTGCAGCGATGGCAGCAGCTTCGGCAGCTTCGGCAGCTTCAGCAGCAGCTTCCGTCTCCACCTCAGCTTTGGCTTGTGCAGCTGAGGCTTCCTTTAATTTGGCCGTAGCAGCTGAAATCTTTTCCTCTCGCCAGGCAGCGATGCGGGCCTTGAGGTCGACATCTGGGATCGCGTCCGCGATGGTCATGGGCTGTCTTGTAAATGGGTCCTTGGGGTCGGATAGAAGATGTTGGACAATCGTAGACCTGTCGACCACGTGCTTTGAGGGAAGAATGACTGGGTCTTTCATCAGATCGCCCATAATTGGGTCCTCAAACTCGGGAGGTACGTCACCCAAGTCAAGTTCGGCCTGGTCAGCACGGATTTTGGCCTCAAGGAACAGTTCCTTGCTCTTATTCCACTGCTGAATTTCGGCAGGATCCTTTGTCGTCTTTCGGGCTAGGATCATGGACGCCCGATCAAAAGACGCAGGCTTATACGACCGCCCATCGGCTGCGACTGCCTCGACAAACTCTGGCGAAGGGCCGAGGTTGACGTAGATATCGACGAGGTCGGAGAGCAGTTCTTTGGGACGGAACGAGTATTTGCTAGAATTCTCAACCCTGAGTTGACTGGCTTTGGGGCCAGCAAGTGTTTCAAGGTTGTAGTTCAACATGCTTGCCAAGCGATGGACAATCTCTGGCATTGTGAACGCGTCACGGAGTGCCTTAGTGAAGAGACGCATCATTTCGACAGTCTCGTTGGCAAGTTGCATATAGGACGTGGCAACGTTTTCAAGCGACGCCAAGTCTTCTTCCTTCTTTTGTCGTTCGGCTTGAGGTAGCCTCGTTTTGAGTTCGCCCTGAAGGGCTTGGATCTTGGGGAATTTGTCCAATGCTTCATCCAAGACGTATGTGGCATCGTTGAGGAGTAGATTGACGAAACGAACAAAGAAGTCTCGGTTCATGCTGGGGAGCGAAAGGGTATTAGCGAGACTGTCATCGAGAAAGGATTCTTTGCATTGACATACTTGCTCTCGTGTGTCAAGCGCTGGCTGTAAACCACATTGCCGCGCCACACAACTTTGATAACTTGGAAGATTTCGTAACGGATGTTGAACTTGTCGTAAAACTGGTTATGCGCTCCAGTAGACTCACACTCTATATAGAATTTGATGAGAGCGTGCAAGAGATGGTCGTTGGCGAATTTGGATGTTGTTAGTAGGTCAGTCAAGACACCATTGCGATGCTGCTGCGAGGGCCATGTGCCGGCGCATAGAAGAGTGACGAGAGACGATTTGAGGTATGGGTTCTTGATATAGTCGGAACTCTCAAGGAAGGCGATACAGAGAGCCACAAGCTCGTCCCCAGCCGAGAAAGACACAATCTGTGGCAGATATCTACAAAGTTGGTTAGCAAACGCGCTGACGTAAACGGTAGGTATAGTAAAAGCGGAAAAGCATACCTGTAAGCGAACTTGAAGTTCTCTACAACGTTCTGCAAGGCGTATTCGGGCAGACAAGCAAATACGGCAGGCTGGGCTTCTGGGAAAGGGAGACTAAGAAAGGTTAGCAAAGACAGTCCTTGCGCATGGCAATAGCTTTGAGGGTAGAAGAAACGTACTCAAGAGTCTTGCCTGGGGTGTACGACTCTTGACTCGCCACTCGAAGAAGCCAGACGGCAACATATCTCATGAAACGCAATGAGATTTCCTGCATCTTTGGGTCCTGGAGAAGACCCTCAATGGATGCTCTCAACGCCATGGCTTTCTCCAACGCGATCACATGTTTCTTAAACGTATTGTCAAAAAGTGCCAGCTGTGCAGCATTCTGTGGTGTTTGAACAGTTCGAATCAGTAAGAGAAAAGAATCGGGCGAAAGAGACAAAGAAACTAACATTGATAAACTTGGCCCGTTCGGCTTCCATAGCCTTGACATTCTTCTCAAAAAACTTGATCTCTCGTTCTAATGTCTTCAGTTTAGAAACGGTGCCCTCAAGGCCATAGTGGTGGGCGGCAAGAGTGAGGAAGAAAACTTCCGAGATAAAGTTGGGACTTCCCGGTACCTTCTCGGCGTAGAAAGCATCAGAGGCGGCTTGGTCGGCATTGAGCTTTGTCTCCTCTTTGATATCGAGACGCGGGCTCTGCCGGAAGTACTCGACATTGATTCGGTCTACCTTTGAGAAGGAGTTGTCCATGAACGGTTCGCAAAGTCGATCGAGGACGCGTGTGACATTGAGCATGAAGGCATCGGACGCAACTTCCTTGGGATTCACTTGTAGAGCGCGACGTTTGTGATTTGTGTTCATGATGTAAGCAAACCAGTCGAGAGTCTTCCCACGCGTCTCAAGACTTGCTCGGACGAAGGCGTTGGTGATGGTAAAGAGGTCATTCTGGTGCTGCTCGAGGATGGTCCGCATAGTGGCCTGGGAATTGGCGATGGCGTTGCGATCCATGGAGCGGGGCGCCCCGAAGAAAACTTGGATCGTCTCGGTACGGAGAGGAGACAGCTTGAAGAATGGTCCAAGTATGGTATGGTCCTCGATGCCGCGAGCGGACTGTGCCATCTGGAAGCAAGGGTGCTGGGCAAGGAGATCCAGGAGGACAGGGAATTTGCAATAGAGGAGAAGAGCCTGTGAATAGTTAGGATCCAGCCTAGCCCGTATAGGTTTCAGCAAATCAGTATGTGTGGGGAGTCTCGTACATTGACATAAGGTTTCACGTTCACTTCCATACTCATAGGATTGAGCTGACTGCTGATCGTGACCATGGCATCCGTGAAAGCTTTTGGTAGGAGCTCGTTCTCAGCAAACCGATTAATCGCTTCCGAAAGGAACTCATCGTCAATCCCCTCGGGATGGGTAGGTTCAAGGAGGAGATGTGGCACAAGTCCGGGTTCTGTAGAGTGTTCACGACTATACCACCAGGGTTAGCAACAGGAGCTTCAAGCGAGAGAAGCTCAGCGGCCCCAAGTTTCATCAAATCCTGAAAGAAAAAGGCTCATTTACCCAAATAGATCTGGCATGGTAACAGCAAATAGAGCATTACTGATGCACAGCCGTTTTGCCTCGTCGAGAACCTCGAGCTTTTCAGGAGAGGCCTGTTTCGGGGGGGCTTTACGCTGGGCTTGAGCACGCTCCCAGCACGGAAGCAGGTATTTGAGGAGTGGCTTGTTTGGCGGCCAGGCACTTGCTGCCTCCATTATGGCAGAGTCAAAGTTTCCAGCAGTCAACTTCAGGGGTTCTCCGGTATCAGCCAAATCCTGGCTGAGGGAAGGGAGAAAAGCCAGCTCATTCCCTTTGCTATCAGTCAGTTTCTTTGGGTCGACCGTTGCTCGCAGGATATCGGTAAGGACGCGGTCGGAGAAATCAGCAAGGGACTCGACTTGGACAACGGGCGTTCTGCGCGGCTTCGCCTCGCCCGCGCCGCCATTCTCCGGGGCACCCCGTTTCAAGCTCAAGGCATTCGCAACATTCTGGCCGGGGGTCGATGCCTTGGGAACCAGCTGGGCGAAAGGGTTACCCGTGGCTGGTGTAGAGCTACGGGACGAGTTCGCCGTAGCCTGTTGACTTAGTGACAGGTCGCCGGGTGCTTTAGCCTGATCTATAGAGGGCGCTGTGGAGGGACCTGGGGAGCTGGCGGGGCTTGCAGGACCACTGGGTGATGTGGAAGCTTCGGCGGCGGGCTTGGCTGTGTTGCCAAGTTTTGCTAAACGTCGTAGACGGATCTAGAAAGACAAGGAGACATGACATTAGAAAGCGATGCACTTCAAGTTTGTGGAGTCTCGTATAGATGCGAGGCATGGCCGGCCCGGTACTGGACAGCTTCGGAGACAAAGCCGGAGCTTGGGGAATGAGCTCAGCCCCAGGTGCTCACCTTCTCTTTCGCTTCATGATCGGGAGCATCGGGCATGGTAGATTCAGGAGCTGCTGCTGGGGGCTCCTGCGGGGGAGGGGGGGTCTGGTCGGGATCCATGGCTGGTGTGTTGGAGGTGGCGATGATGGTAGGAATGGATATCGACTCCTCCTAAATTGCCGTTGAGGGCGAAGTTGTATGGGGAAATCAAGAGGTGGAATGTAGTTTTGCCGAGGCCAACCATGGAAACCCCTGTGTTTGTTTTGGGAAAATACGGGAACCGGTACAGCGGTAGAGATAAACAGGTATTACAAATCGCCGAGGCTGAGAATGGGGTCCGGATCGTGGGATCGTGGGATCGTGGGGATGCAGTTGTGCGGTGGAGAGGAGAGTTTGTCCAAATCAAGTTGCGGCGGTAGGGGTGCTAATGCTAATAATCACTGCCACTGCCTAATATTCCACCAAACTACAGTACCCATAGGCATTTTTTGGAGGGGTTCATGGGGTTCATTATGTGATGACTTAAGCCGATTGAGTGCTCTGGCGCCATAATAATACTCCGTACCGTACTCCGTAGTACCTTGTCGAACATGTCCGAATTTGGATGAGTCAGCGGATGGCAACCATATCATAACTCCGTACAGGACAGACAAGCAATGTAACAATGGGACAGTGAATAATTTGATGAATCAATTCTTTCACAGAATGGAGTAAATATTACTACGACGGTGCAATAATTGGTAGTGCTGTCATAGGAATACCTAGGTGCTTTGCCTACAGCGCTCTTTGAACTTGGTTCTTTGGAAGCCACATCCCCAAGCCACATCCCCCAGCCACCTTTGAATCTCGCAATCTATCTCGATGAAGCGAGCGTTGGTTGGCGATGCCATCTATCTGTTGGACTCTCCTATTCAGCTCTCCATCACCATGGGGGTGTGCCGTCTTTACTGGATTAGCCTCCGGGCCTCTTACTCCAAGTGTCCCCATTCAATACCACCTGTCTGACTACGCCTAATACAATGCCACCTACCTCACCTCCACCACACCTCTCTTCCCGTGTTCTGTCAAGACGGGCACCATCATAAAGTAGCAAAGTAACACCGTACAAGTATTCATAAACACCCCCACTTGTCGCAGTAGCCCTGGTGGAGGAGAGGCCCAGTTTCATGGCCAACTCACCAACTCGCCCCGTCCAACGCCGTCATCATCCAACAGCAAGGATGTCCAATGATCCTTTGTGTGTCTCTATCCTTTGCCCAACCACCGAGTTGCATGGCCAGGCCATATGCGGCGCTTTACTCCCGCAGCTTTGTGCCGTGTCCGACTCCCGCACAGTGTGTGATATCCAACTAAGGCATTTGCCAACCCCCTCAACAGAGCGTTTCGGCCGCCAAAGGACATCTCACCCAACTCGGGCTTGGCATCGGAAAGGGAGAGAAAGAAAAGAGAGATAGTTGCCTTGGCCTCTACTCCGTACACCGTATCAAATGTCATGCGGAGATCCTACCATCCTATGAACCAGAGCGTGACACTGTAGGGGTGAACAGCCACAAAGTCAACTATCCAGATATTTCGTGCATCAAGGATCATGCAGTCAGAAACAAGGTTGCAGATGCTACTGCAGGCGACATCTACGAAGCATCGCGTAGCAAGACAGCCAAAGAGTTAGTCTTTTCACCTGGTTTCGGAATCAGCCCATGATTGCATCGTATCGTGGTGCTGGGATACGGAGTACGGAGTACGCCCAAGAGAATAATGTCCTACGAATGAACCCTTTTGCCAAGAGTGTCCAGTTGGATGAAGCCGGCTTTGCTATGAACATGACAACGGGGTCTACCCCCGGTCCCTCTCATCAGCCCTGTGAGACCCAACCACCACAATCAATCAGTCCGCCACGGACCCCTGCTCTATCCTTGTCTCTCTCTACAAGTACGGAGGAATAGTAGTACTACTCTGTATGACCCTCTATTCGGTCCCGTCCCACCCAGTCAGCTATGCAGCATAAGCGCTAACTGCAAAGTATCACGGAAATAATCTGCAAAATAATCCTTATTGTCCTATCAGCGAAGAAAGACGGGGTCTTGTCTAGTCCCAGCCGTCGTGCCTTTCTTTCTTTCCACCTTGGTTAAACAGTGACAGGAAACGGAAAAAAGAAGGATTTGTACACAGTACTTCTCGGAAGTGAGCTAGGCTGCCAGCTTTGTACGTGTATTGGTATTGGTAGGCAAGGGTCTGGTTGAGTGACCAATACGGAGTACAGGTCGGTGTGCGATTGCGAAAGGAGGGGAACACCTTCCACACCCATGTCTGGTTGGCTCAATCCGGAGTAGGGAAGGTTCCAATATGTACTCCGTACTCTGTATGCAGGTGTGTGTGGCTTTGCCCACAAGAAAGGATTGTTATGCCTGCTTTTGAAACACCATGAGGCGAAAGGGTGAGCAGCTATCAAACCAAGTATATATGTCCATTGTCGTTCCTCCTTATCCGCTTGCTCCCAGGCGCTTGTCTCTCCTCTGTCTCTTCTCACCGAGATTCTTTCTTGATAGTCCAGGGATAATATTGCCAATATCTTGCATTACCTCAGGCCAGCCTAAACTCATCCCCTCTTGGCTATCTGCCAGCCTGCTTCCCTCCTGTAAGCCTTCAGGGAGGAAAGAAAATTCTCGCAATCAAGTACAACAAAGAACCATACCAGACCAATCTGCTACTCTACTAGAAACAAAAAAAAGGTAGCAAACTTGCAACATGCCTCGACGAGACGACTCAACCTCGACTTCATCCCGCTCTCGATCTCGGTCGCGTTCACAGTCTCGCCGCCGACATCACCGCCACCACTCACATTCTCGCTCGCGATCGCGCTCTCGTCGCAGACAAGACCGTAATAAGACACCCCAGGAGCTCCTCTCCGAGTTTTGGACCCGTTTCCATGCCAAGAAGCTAGGAAAGGTCACGTCCATCTTCCCACGCACGCTTTATGCCTCGCTCCTCCCACCTCAGCCAGTAGGTCTTGTCGAACAGACCGAGACCCTTGTTACGCGCCGTGACTCGGCCAGAAACGCACAGGAGAGCTACGAGGCCGCAGCAAGGGAATGTCGTGGTCGCGTGCGACGCATTGTCGCTGAGTGCGAGCGCACCAACGAGAAGTTCACCGATCCTGATTTCGACATCGAGCAGGATCCCTACAGCAACACTCTGTATGGCTTGCAGAGATGGTGGTGGGGGTCTTTTGCCTCCAAGACTGCCAGTGAACAAGCCAATCGGCCCAAGCAGCTCTCGCGCACTCTCTTTGACAATGGTCCGCGTGGCCGGGTCCGAACCTCCAAGCCATCGGCCCCCGAACGCCGTCTTGGTAGTGACACTAGGCCCGAGTCTGGCGAGAAAGACAACGCCGAGCGAGGTCGGAAGAAAGGCGTGGGATGCGGTTGGATCTCTGGCCCCGGCTCGGTCCACCGCCTCGACTGGATCTTCGACAGCCCTCAATTCACCGTCAACGGATTCTCGAGCTCGGACATTAAACAAGGCCAGAACGGAGATTGTTGGTGGCTTGCGGCCGTGGCAACCATTGCTCATCGCAAGGATCTCATGAACCGCGTCTGTGTTGCTCGTGACGAGGAATGCGGCGTGTATGGTTTTTGCTTCTTCCGCGATGGCGAGTGGGTGTCGACTGTAATTGACGACAACTTGTTCCTGAAAAGCCCTGACTTTGATTACTACAGTGACATATATGATCCCTCGGGGAAGAGGGCACAGAGATACAAGCAGCGATACCAGACGGGTTCCGAATCACTTTACTTTGGTCACTGCGAGGACCCGAACGAGACTTGGCTTCCTCTTCTCGAGAAGGCATATGCAAAGGTAAAGTTGATAGAGCATTCCCCTGTCTGTCTCAAGTTATTCGAGTTTTTAGCCTGACCTCTTTCTATAGGTTCACTGTGACTACCAGGCCATCGAAGGTGGCTGGAGTGGCGAAGGTGTCGAAGACATGACTGGCGGCGTAACCAACGTCATCGCGTCGAACCGTATCCTTCGTAAGAATAAGCTTTGGAGAGAACTCACCAACTCTGACGGTGACTTCGTCTTTGCCCTTTCCGCCATGGGCACCGGGTGGGACTGGGTGCGCAATGGCCTGGCACTCGGGCACGCTTACTCACTCCTCCAAGCCACTGAGGAAGTTGGTGAAGACGGCAACAAGGTCCGACTTGTCAAGATTCGGTAAGACTCAATAGATTTCCCCTTTCACATGAGAGAAGATGCAATGCTAATTTGTTTACAGTAACCCCTGGGGTGAACGCGATACCTACTCGGGCATGGGTGAATGGTCCGGCCGCTGGTCCGACGGTTCCAAAGAATGGACACCGTACTGGCTCAAGAAGCTCAACCACAAGTTCGGCGACGACGGCGTCTTCTGGATGTCCTTTGAAGACATGCTCGCCACCTTCTCGTGGATCCACCGCACACGCCTCTTTGACGAGAAATGGACCGTAGTAAACCAATGGACCTCAGCCAACATCTCCTGGGTCACAGGCTACCTCAGCACAAAGTTCGAAATCCAAGTCAAGAAAGCCGGCCTCGTAGTCGTGGTCCTCTCCCAACTCGACGACCGCTATTTCCGCGGTCTCGAAGGCCAATACTACTTTGAACTGCACTTTGTCCTCCAAGAAAAGGGCAGCAAGGAAGGCGAGCACATTTGTCGCGTGCGCCAAGGCCACAAGTGGGAAAACCGCTCCATCAGCTGCGAAGTCGAGCTCGAACCCGGAACCTACGAAGTCCTTCCCAAAGTGACGGCGACGCGCAACAAATGGGAAAAGAGCGTGGAAGAGGTCGTCCGCGAATACGCAGAGTCCAACCCGCAAAAGGTCCGCCAGATCGGAATGCAATACGACCTAGCGCACGCGAAACCAGGAGTGCACGACTACGATCTCGAATTAGAGAAGAAGAAGGCCGAGGAAAAGAAGAAGAAGGAAGCCAAAGAGGCCAAGCGCAAGGCTCGCAAGAAGAAGGAAAAGGCTAAGCTGCGCGCCGAGAAAGAAGCTGCCGAAAAAGCAGCCCGGGAAGCAGAGGCAGCAGCCAAGGCCACAGAAGCAGAACCTTCAAAGACCGAAGAACCAGCCAAAGAAGAAGAGGCCAAGACTGAGGAACCCGAGAAGAAGGAAGAGGAAGAGAAAGATGCTCTCGCCCCAGAAGACAGAGAAGAACCCGAAAAGGAAGAAGAACCCAAAGAAAAAAAGGAAGACGGCAAAGAAGCTGAAGCCGATACCGAAACGGAAAAGTCCTCAACTGCGTCGGACGAAGGCTGGACTCCAGTCAAGAAAGCCGACGTCCCGCCTCGAACCCAACGCGGAACGCACAGCGGCGGCGTAAACGAGGTTGTCGTCGACCTCGACGACGATGACGATGATGACGAAGACGAGCCGGAGACGCCGCCTGTTGGTGATCCTGTTGTCGAGGTCGAGGACGAGGCTGATGCGCTGCCGCCTTGGAATGCTGTTTGCGTTCTTGGGTTGCGGGTGTATGCTTGTGACCCTGAGGTTTGTGTTACTTTGGTGAATACAAAGAATGATGAGGAGGCTACTTCTCTGACTACTGATGGTCAACCTGCTGGGGCTACTGCTTGATTAGGCTTTCGACTTCAGGCAATGAGTGCTGGGTTTTAGGGAAGAGATGGGTCTGGATATGAATGGGCATTATTACGACGACGGCTTTATTTCACGGCCACCATGTTTCGAATGTTGCGCTATCATTAATTACGAACAAACTGGCATTTTCTACTCCGTACTATTTACTCTCTTTTCTTCTTCCTCTTTTTCTTTATATCCCTTCTTCTCTCTAGCTTTACGATTTTATATGAAACAACTTCACTCCCATTTCAGCAGCATAAATCGTTCTTGCAGCATCTTTTCTAGCACACCTTCATCCTGACAATAGTGTGCCAGGTTGATGGCTTTAAACGCCCAGTTCTTGCTTTCTTCGTCTTGGTGTATCCCGTACAAGTCTACAGAATGATTGAAAGACATTGTCGCCAGCCACTCGAGTTCTTCATCAGGAAATCTGGTATCAGCCTGTATCACCAATAAGATTAGTTTCTCGATGGAATCTATTACTATCGGCTGACTTTGCGGGTGTGCCTACGTGCGCAAGTTCTTTGGCGATACTAATTGCTTGATCGACTAGTTGAACAGCCATTGATGACTCGAGTGGTAGCACCCGGTGAAAGAGACATCGAATGTACTTGGCTAGCTTCTGAACACCGAAGGACTCCAGTGCCCATATTTCGTTGACTGCCAGCTGTAGACATGAAAATAGTGCTGAACGGAACGGCTCGTGAATGCGTCAGCACAATTCCATGACAATAAATGGGAGAGCAATCGTCTTACGCTGCGCTGGTATGCTAGGTGAGGTCAAAAGGCAGTCTGCCATGGCCTGAAACACGACCTCCTCCCCACACACGTCTGCCTTTTTGATAATTTGTCGGAGGCTGTCCCAATCTTTCAGGTATATGGCAGCTTCAAGGTCGAATATGAGCAGTGTCCCCAACTTGGATCGTAGATCGGTGGTTATCGAGGAGCAAAACGACTTCGCGTGCATCCCGAATTGATCGTCAAAGAGTGAAATATGCTTCCTCGCTTCAGTGTAGTCATCCACCGGATCTTGATTCACTCCCTGAGAAGTACGAGCAAGCGAGACCAAAGCACAGGCAATGACAAAATGGCAACACATGGATCGCAAAGCCAGGTCGTGGGAATCTTCAAGGGGCATGTCGTTAGGATAGTGGGATATCATCTTGAGACAAGACGAAAACAATCTCACTGTTAATCTCAGATTCCAGTTTTCGCAATTCTGAAGGCCAATGTTGTACGCATTTTGGCTGAACCAATTCAATTCCTGTATGTCAAACATTTTGTGCGCCGGACCTCCTTCAACATCTTTCTCGATCAGCTTCGCGGCTATAATTGTTAGCTTTTCCTTTGGTTCGCAAAGGCTGGCCACCGCCATGGAAATAACCAACCATGTTCGAAAGCAGAGATGATATCCTCCGCTATTTGTTGCGGAGAGTCAAAATCCTTTTCCTTTTCTCTTAAACACAGTAACCGAATAGTACATCGTATCAATGCTGGAAGATGTACCGAGTTTGCCTGGCTTTGGTCGTACCGTCTAGTAAGTGCTTGTAGGGCTGTGATGGCACATGCACGATCACCCACTCGCTGGGCATCCAGAACAGCAGCATGCAATAGCTCAAGGTTACTATCTTTGTGGGAGCACATGTATTCCAGGTTTGAAGCTGCAAGTTCATGGTCAGATGTGTGAATGGCGGCTTTGAATACCAGTAGTCTCGTCATTGGGTCGTTCTTGGTCGATTCTTGCATATTGTGAAATACCTCTATCGCCTTCTGGTAGTCATTTTTCCCCAGCGCACAGAGGATGAGTCTCCTGCCTCAGGGTGTTATCAGGATAGTTACATGGGCCTGAAGCAGATAAGTGAACCCACCTGGATATTTTGCTTTGGTTATTCGTGCCACACCCTCGAAACATGTCGTGTAAGGCGAGTAGACACCAACGTTCACACAGTTCATATTCCGTACTCGTGTATGAAAGTTCAATCTGCTTCCAAACAAGCTTTTGTCTGTGTGAGTTTAAGCAGGTATCTCTATTCTTCTCCATTGTCAACTCACCGACTGGGCTGCCAAAATCGGGTCGCCTTTGAGAGATTCTGTGATGTGAGGCTGTAGCTGGGAAAACAACTTTAACGCCTGATCAATCATGTCGCATGAGGGAGGGTTGCTGGTGAGCATCCAGACTCTTAGAACGATAGCCCTCTCTGTCCATTCAGCCTGGTCCGATGTAACTAGCTTTGTCCTCAACAACTCATCAAGTATACCGCAGGCCAGGGCGGAGTTTCTCTCAAAAAGGCGTCGGGTGCGATGCAAAATTAGCTTGAAATGAGTGGGCGTTAGTGATGGGCTTCGAATCATGCGGTATAGTATGTCAGAGTAGTCTCCTGCATTGAATTCTTCTTCTGGGGAGAGTTCGAGAAGTTCAAGGCGTAACAATAAGACCAGAGGCCTGTCGCCTAGCTCTGCCTCGACGTATGCTACCAAGTCCTCTGCTCTACGAATATTCATTGGGTCTTTTGTTCTTATGAAGGCATGAACCAGGCATTGAGAGACAGCAATCCTGAGCTCGAGTCCCTCCCTTGAGAGTTGCTCGATCTCTGGGGCGCAGATGATATCATGAGACCTTCGTAGCCATTTCAAAGCGAGAGCATGCTCGTCATTGTCTAGTGCTTGCCTCCCAATATCAAAGAGAATTTCTGAGAATTTCTCGGCCGAATGAGGTTTGAGAGTATGATCAATCGATTCAGACTTGCTAAACAAATGATCAGCCACATCGAGTCTGTTTTCCTTCCATGCCTGAAGATCCCATCAGTTTCACATGTTGAAAAGTCACACCAGCGCTCTCTTGTGCAGGGAATTCACCATACCAAGGCTGTCCGAAGTATGAAATACTCAATCTCGAGCTCTTCATATTCGCTTTTGATATCTGGGGGCACTCTTTGTTTATGGTTCTCCGCTGTAAAGTCCGCTGCTCTTTGGAGACCTAGAAGCGCCAGCCCAAGGTCATTCTCTTCTACATAGCAAAGGCACTGTCAGTGAGTGTCATCTGGACCACCAGTCCAGAAGGGTGAATAATACGTAGACAAGATTGAGACGCCTTGAGTGCCAGCCTCAGGAGATGTAGCAAAGCAGGCGTTGCTAGGCTAGACTCTTCCACCCCCGAGCTTGTCTTCGCTATATCAATAAACTGAAATGCCAAAAAGCGGCAATTGACCAACAGTTCTCTTCTCCTAGGGACCAAGTTGACATCTTCTAGACGTCGAAGCTTTGTACAGAGATTCCATAGAAGTGTCGCATGCTCGTCAAGGTCAGAGCAGATCTCTCGGGGCGCGACCCCAGACTTTTGGCACAGTGCCTTACTCTGCCCAATTTGATCCTTCACGGCGGCGAGGAGTGTCTCTGTTGTGGCCGGATCGATGGAACTAGGTAACTTGAGTTTGAGGTCTTTGCAGAACGCTGTCGTGTGTTAGTATCCTGGATAACCCTAAATCGAGTGCTGCTAAACGAACAAAGGAAACGAGTCAATCGTTTAGCCCTGGTATTCATCTCGAGGGATGGAACGTCCTTCCTTGTATTGTCTGGTTCGTGTAGTGTGATTTTTTTTTTTGCAGCGCGGTGTAAGAGGCGTAATATTTCATGAATAGTGAAAGGGGGTGGAATGAATTTGATGTTATCTCTCTCGACACACGGGGGTGTAGCATGAACGAAAGACGAATCCACATTGCAGTTTGCATAAAGAACAAACGCCAGGAAATATCCAGGACAAGAGAAAAGTTTTCAATGTTTCATCTAGGAAGTCACGATTGGTCATAAATTGTTTCCGGCAAGAGCATAACGTCCTTGCTTCTTTACGTTTCGGAGGGTCTGTGCCGAAGGCAAAGATCGGGCGTTCCTTCTCCTGTCAGGACTTTCCCGTTATACTACCAGGTCACTCGGGGCTCTTCAACTTATAACACGACTGGATCTATCAAGTTGCGACAATGACCTCTTCAAGTCTCATTTAATTTTTTTTCTTTTTTACTAGACACATCTGCATCACTCACGCCCACCGACTATGACCCTGATGTTATACCGGCAAGGAAAATGGGACATAAGATTCAAGATGCGGTCAAGCTCACTTTGTCCCCAAACCAGATATTCCCCAAGCTATCAGGCAGGATACGACTGATTTTTTGAGCTACTCAGTATACAACTGATTCAGCCCCCAAAAAGGAAATAATAAAACGCCCAGCATAAACATTCCAAACAAGAAGAAAAGCTAGTAAGAGGCAATGACGTCGTGTAAACAGACACATGCCCTGCCTTGACGAGCTCAGCAATGCCTTCACCTACCACCCCTAATGCCCAGTCTCGTGTTCCGGCTTACGCCCTATCTTTATACTTCACAAAAAAATTTGAAGACACAATGCAGGGTATGAAAAGAGACGCTTCAAGACTGGCGTATGCAGTGCCAAAATGAAAGCCAACAGCAAAACTCACTAGTCCTCGTTCAAAGGAGAAGGATCATGCGGCAAAAAGTTTCCCACAATGATGGTTGGCCTATTGGGGTAGATGTAGATGTTAGCCGTCGAGTAGTCCTGAATCAATGCACGAGGGGCGATTGCTCTTACATTTTATGATTGTCCTTGTGGATCATGAAGGAGAATGCACAGTTCACAATGGGTGCATTGCCCTTATCATCAGGATTCTGGATGGCAGAGGCAGTAAGGAGGCTTTCATGCTCTGTATCGAAGGCGATGGTTCCAAACTCCTCCCAGTAACGGACTAGCGACTCCTCCGTAAGGATTTCATGAAGAGCCACCTTTCCCTGCACGTACAACCATATTAGTAAACACAAATCAATCTTCGAAAGGGCGCAGCCTGTTGAGGTTGGGCATACATCTCGCAATCGTTCTACGGGAACACGAAGCAACTCTGCCATTTCCTTGTTGCCTCGGTATATTTCACCTGTCCTTCGCCAAAGACAGGATGGGATCGCCATACTGGCGAAGACACGGTCGTAACTGGTGAGTTGCTGTTCAAACCACATCTCAACGTACAGTAGTTCCATGTCGGTCAAGGCTTGGGCAATCTCCCGGAAGCGAGGCCGGAAGCGATCTAGACATCGTAGGATCTTCTGCTTGGAAGAAGGCGCAATGTGGCTGTCGAGATACTTGGACAAACGTGCATAACCCTTGACGTAGTTGAAGGGTTTGAGAAGGCCAGCGTCGTACTTGGCTTTGAGAACCCGCTGCATACGCTCTTCAGGCGTAGCGTTTCCGGACGGATCAGCGGCTTGTAGGTAGTACTCGCGGGCCTTGTCCTTTGTATTTTTGTCATCTTTCTCGGCCTCGGCCGGATCGATTGTGGGCAGGCCTTCGCCAGGACCGCTAACGGTGGTGTTCTCAGTTGGGGGTGCGCGGACGAGTGGCTGCTGAGATGGCTGAGACTGCCGCTGCTGGAGTCTAACGGCCGCATTGGGATTCACAAACCCGGCCGTCATGTCTCCCACGTTATTCGGCCTTCCTATAATGGGACTGTTTTGCGATGCGTCTGAAACCTGGCCCCCATCGTCTAAGAGGCTCGTGTGAAGAAAGTTGTCCAAGAGGGTAAACTCGTCCGTAACCTCGGGTGCGATCATAAAATTGGAATTGTAATGTTGCAGCTCGTGAAACTGGTTTTGGGCCATCAACCAGGCGTCGGAGAAACCAGTGACTAGAATGGGGAAGTATATATGATAACTCAGCCGGCATCCATGATGTGTTTTGCGTGATAGAACGAGTGAAATAACAACTGTAGGAAAGAAGAACATGGGGGGGGGGAGGGGATAAGGAATGCAAGGGCACTGGAGAGCATGGAGAGGGCGTACATTGATTCATATTGGTATTGTTCAAGGCGGATGGGTGCATGCGAGAAAGAGCCTGCTGTTGCACGAGCTGGAGCGGGTTACCCTGTGGCAAGACGTTCGCTGGAAAATTCGTGGTAGAGGCCTGGCGGGTATTGGTCCCGTCGAATGACGGAGGCGGGCCCATGACAGACACATTCTGGATGGAAGGCCGCGCCTCGGACTGGGCGTCTGATTCGTCCATCGTGGATGTAGCCGCTACGCTTTTTGCCTTTTTGGAGTCGGCGTCCCGCGGCTCGTCATGGCATAAATGGCCAATGTTGCGTTTGATGCATCGGGTACAAGGACGTTCCTAAATTGAGAGATGGTCACGGTTAGAGGAAATCTGCTAGTTGGCCGGCTGGGTTTGGTGGGGGGTGAGAAGTAAGAACGAGGGTGGAAGAAAACTCATCGACGTACAAGATCACAGGTCATATGCTAAAGAGTGCCCTCAGCAGGGCAGCTTTTGTTAGCCAAACTACACCTCGACACGCCATGGCAGAGAAGAGGAAAAAAGCAAAACGAAGTTGAGGGGCCGGAAGAAGGAGGACCCAGATGAGATGTGGCACTCAACAAAGTCTCCCAGTGCCCAATATCGTTGTCTCGGAATGGGCAGCATTGGGCTTCAAAACACCCATGTCTTTAGAGAACCCAGCAGTTAACCGCATGATGGATGGGTAACACATGCCAGGGGTACAGCGCCAATCATGAGTGTCGTGGTAAGTCGAGTCTGAGACGTCGAGCCCACCCTTGGGCAGGAGTGTGAGTGTGGGCGGGGTCTACTTACGGAACGGCGACAATATACGCAAGCTACATACAAGAATACCATAGTCAGCAAGTAGATCTTTCCTAATTTCCCTGGTTGCACTTGGGTATCGGGCATCTACACCCCGCAGCTCTCTATCGCTTCTTCATTTTCCTGAGCACTGGCAACGGGTCTTTCCACGACTCCTCTAGGAAGGGTTGACATGCCCATAGGCAAGAGTGGAATTAATCAAAACACGGGGCCGTTATAGGCGGCGTGAAATTTGTAGAAGAAAAGGAACTCAAGCACCGCAGTGGGTTGAGGGGATGTCCCGACGCACCGTGGTTGACCTTTCTTCTCTTCTTAGGAGCTATGGTCTCGGACTGAGAACCAACATCTTTGGATTTAGGCATTGTGTCACGCGACTTGTTGGGCGTCGAACTCTCGGTGCTTCGTTTCCCGTCTGTACAAAGAGGGGTTCAAGTGACTCAGTAATGTGCGCACAAGAACGAGTTGGCATTGGCGTCTCGGGTTACACGACGCAATATTCGCAATCGATTCGACAGGGCGGGTTGGAAAGGGTCGGGACGTGTGCACGCGACAGGGTACGGCGGGTGGCGGTTATGGTTGCGATTATGGCCGGGGTGTGCGATGTCGATAATCTGTTGTCTCTGTCTAATTCGAAATCAATCTTGGATTGGGCTCTGGCGAACAGGACTAGGAATCGAGAAAACGGGCTTGGTGGGGTACAGGTTTCTCGGTCGATTCGAGCGAGGTTCGGTGTGCGGTCGAGGCGACGAGAACAGAGTCAAGGCCGATTGAGGGACGCCGGGGCTCAGAGGCGATGGGTCACAGGACCTTGCATCACACTATGCAGTGCGCCAAATGGTTCGCGGGCCATAAAGAGGGTCTCGTTGAGAGCATGAAAAGGAGCGACAGAGCTTCCAATTGCGAATCGGCCGACGGGTAGACCTGAGGCATAATTTTTTTTTGGGCCATACGGCGACGGAAAAGTGGCCGGGCTGATGGGTTTTGGTGGGGCCTTCTAAACTTATTATTAGGACCAACAATGCATAATTACAGGGACGCAATTCGTGAGAAATTGCCCCATATGTAGAATTCGGCATCCGACAGAAGATGAGACACGTGAACAGGCTCACACCACAAGAGCGCTGTCTTCTTCTACAATGGCTACGTTGGCTCCTCTGCGGTGGAAATACGGGCTTTGAAAATTTAAAGCAAGTAGTAAAATTAACAATCAATTGGAAAGAACACTCCTCATGTCCTCATGGAATTCAAACCAGCTCGCTCCTTTTCTTTCAAGTTTAGTGGGGGTGAGCGGGAGTGATCCCTACAGGGAAGGAGGGGTTGGAGGGGCTCTTCCGGCTCTGGCTCGGCTAGGAGAGCTACTTCTGGTACGGTATGGGGGCAAGAATGGGCTAGCTGTGGAGAATTCTATCCGAACTGCTTGCTACATTACATATCATTGGTCACCTTTCCAACCCCACTTCTTTATCGGAAAGATTAAAGATTTTGACACCCTTCACCGCCCTACATATTTAGAAACCAACAGAGGTTTACGAGTACGGAGTACTTTCGGTCGAGTATTAGGAGTGTCTTAGAATATTGAATCGCACACTGCATAGGGCAGTGGAAGAAAACGGAAAGAGCAGGGGAAGGACCTCCAGTCGAAAAGAAGCTTGTAAAGCTGATCTGAGGAAAGTGCAATCGAGTGATTCTGTAGCCATCTTATTACGAAAAGGTGGGAAAAAAAAATCTAATTCTTCATTTTTCCATCGCTCTCTACTCATACTAAAGCTACCGTTTATGCACCAATCCGTTCAACTCCAATCGCACAACCCAATCGAAAAAAGCCGCCTCCTCAGCGCTGCATATTCCTTATACATTGAAACCCGAACCCTTGAAACCGTCGTCATTTCCAGTCGTCGGCTTGCCATACGCACTTTGGCTCGTTCAGTCTCGTACAGGTGTCAATATTTAAACTTCAAAACGGTCGTAAGAAGGCTTCTTTGATGGAACGAGAGAAAAGTGGAGAACGTTGGCTAATCCTAAGACTACGTACGAAGGAACGAGAAACCTAAGCCTATATATAGGCACAAGAAGGAGAAGAAGGAAGGCCTCCCAGCGTATGCGTAAGGGCCGATCCTTGGCTACAAGAAAACAGGGGTGTCCCTCCGGATGCCTCAGGCAGGCAGAATGAACAGTGGGTACACATCAGTGGGGGCTCCTCTCAACACACCCCCGCAGCTTCGAAGAAGCTGGAAAACAAAAACGAGAGGAGAACAGAGAAACCAGTAGTGATAGCTAAGAAAAAACAGGAAACCCAGTGAATGTAAGAAAAGATGTCCTAGGTTTGGAAAGTTTAAGTCTCAGAAGAAGGTCGAAGTCCAAGACAGATGGTAAAATCCCAGAGGAAGATCGGGAGGAGGCGGTGCCTTGTAAAGGTCGTCAAGGCGCGGGCGCGTGAGGGCAGCGAGTGCAAAGCGCCTGGGCGTCACCTTGGCTGCGGCGGACCGTTAGGATCTGCGCAGCACCCCCGGAGCTGGCAAGGGAGCTGGTGGAGGCGGTGCGGCAGCCGGCTGGCTGGGACTGGGAGATCCGTGCAGATCCTCGAGGTTTGGAGAGGAAGCACGGGAAGAGGTGGTGGCCGGTCCGGGTGCGGGACGCACGGGTCGAGACGGCGGGCTGTTGCGCAGCTCTCGCAGGTCTGGCACGGGAATGATGGAGATGCCGTGCGACGTCTGGTATGGAGAGGCTGGCGCCGAGATGGTCGTGATTGAGGAGGGTGAGCTGGCCGCTGGCGTAAGGCATGGCGGCGATGGAGGCTCAGGCTCAGCGTTGTTGACCGGAGTAGAATGGAAAATGCTACCGTTGTCTGAGGGGGGAGACATTGGTGTCACCAGCTGGTCCTGTGCAGAAGCGGCGGGTTTTGCCAGGCCATGCTGCGGAGGGGCTGGTGGTGATGGAGGAAGGACTAAGGGAAGCGTCAACACAGTGGTATTAATGGCGTCAATGTGTTGCTGGTGTGAGGTAGGGCCACTGGCAGGCACCGTGGCGAGGGCAGGTGGCGAGAGCTCTGACGGAGGGAGAGAAGAGTACCCGAATTCACCTCGTCGACAAACGCCACGTCTGTATCAACGCCGTTTTGCGTGGCGTAGAGCCGGAGGGTCTTGTCATTGTAGTACAGACCGCTCCGCCGCAGGCGGTAGCCAGAGACCAGGTTGATATCGAGGGAGCTGCACAGGAGTGCGTCGCGCAGCAAGATCGTGAAGGTTCCACCCTTGACGTGGGCCAATTCCAAAGCGGCCGTGCCAACGCCGTCGGGGTATAAGAGCCCATTGGCGGTGGTGACTGGATCCCCCGTATATGGCCTGATGTCGGTGAAAAGGTCGGTGGACCGCAGCATGTGGGCCGTGGCGCTGGTGTCGATGATGAATTGGCTGCGTAGGTCTGTAGAGCCAGCCGTAAAAACGGCAAGCGAGACTGGCGGCAGCTTCGCAGGAGTGGTGATTGCGGCAGGGGCGCTCCAGGCGGAGCCTGGTGCTGTGTTGTCTGATGACGTCGCGGTGTTCTGCGCAGACGCCCGGAGACTGGTGATGTAGTCGGTGACTACCTTCCTGTTAGTCGCAGAGCGATCGATCCAGGCCCTTGCCTCGGCCACGGCAGACTGCGACGTGTAACGAGGCGTGTTGTATTGCCTCGGCACCACCGAGGGGTCGATGGCGGCAACAGCAGCCCAGCAGGGGGTAGAATTCTTGCGCGGTCGATGTTTCTTCCCGCACATAGGACAAGAATCCTGCGTATAGTCCCCTGTTTTGGGCCTATCAGAGCCTTGGCCTAGGAAGGCTGCGTTGGTTCTGATTGAAGGCTCGGGCTGTGGAAGATCAAGAAGCTGGCTGCGGTATTCGCCCAGGATGTTGATCACCGAATGTGTTGGTAGGGTCCGGCCATGGAGTTGGCGGTGGACCTGGTGATAGAGTGCGTCATTGAGGTGGTATAACGGCTGGATAAAGCTGAGAGCTTCGACCGTTGGCGCCAGTGGTGACGTATCGCAAAATGATAAATACTGCTCTAGAAGGGGAAGAGCTGTGGTGAAGTGTTGTTGGAGATCTCGGTGGTTGACGCTTTTTATGAGCAGAGACCTCCAACGTTGGTGCAGATGTGTCTGCAGGGGTGCCGTGCTTGGGCAGACGTCTTGTTGAATTGTCTGGACAAGCTGCTGGGGGTTGATGATGTGCCCCAGCTTCGTCCCTTTGGCGGGATAATCGGCAGATTCGCGGACTTCCATCATAAGACGGCGAATCCGCGTATGCGTACGCTCCCAGTCCGTGGACTCAAGCGTATATGCCTGGGCAAGGAAGGGGGAGGAGGCAATTTCATCCCTTGTTGGCATGACTGGACGCGGCGGGATTTTGTAGGCGGGGCCCTCAGGATCGAAAGCGGGCCAGACTCCTTCCATGGTGGCTGCGTTGTGCAGCGCCTGGAGCCAGGCAGGCCATTGTGTGATGTTGTTGAGGGCCGGAAGGCCATATTCGGAATTGCGAGAGGCCATTGTTGTAGAATGTGCAATGGACAGCTCGATAAGGGTGAAGAAAATGACGTAGTGTGAGAATGAAAAATTGATGAGACCTGCGTAGAACTGCCAGGTTGGTTAGGCAGAGTAGGTGCAGGGAACGCCTCGAAACACTTGCTCTAGTCTCTTGGTGATTCGCAAGGTGCGAGAGGAAGATCGTAAGAATGAAAAAGGATCTGGTGATGGTTTTTCAAAAAAA
The DNA here is from genome assembly GCA_019925285.1 of Graphium sp. VPRI43844. Classification (NCBI taxonomy): domain Eukaryota; kingdom Fungi; phylum Ascomycota; class Sordariomycetes; order Microascales; family Graphiaceae; genus Graphium; species Graphium sp. VPRI43844. The sequence continues at coordinate 121,456 of JADHKT010000034.1, read as the reverse complement.
TGAAAGGCAACCAAGGAAGGCCTCCCAGCGTATGCGTAAGGGCTGACCAAGCGCACGAGAACGCGTAAGGGCCGATCCTTGGCTACAAGAAAACAGGGGGTGTCCCTCCGGATGCCTCAGGCAGGCAGAATGAACAGTGGGTACTCTCAACATTCTTTGGACGTACGGAGTATCTCGGCCCCACCTACCGTACTACTACCCACCTCCGAACTGGACTTAAAATAGACATCATCTCTGGCCAATGTGGAGATTTAAATACACCGCACGCCTGGGTATCGACTTCACACGCGATGGTTCAAAGGCCTATATTGGTTTTCATGGCAACTGGTTGGTTTTCGTTTTCTTTTTCGTTCCTAGACTGAAGTCTCTTCTTGCTTGCGTCATGCTAAGAATCGCAACCCTGCTGATGGATGTCGCCTTATGCGAGTTGATTTCAAGGACGGCAAGCCGATCGCCGCCAGCTGCCAATGACGCTGCAGTCCCCATTCTGGAAAACCAAAACGCCGCTTCATACCCGAACGGCTGTTTTCGACCTGTCTGTGTAGCTGTCGACGAAGAGGGAAGAGTGACTCCACAGGTGAAGTCTGGGTCATCACAGAGGCCTAGATAGTGGCTGTGATGGACAGCAAATCCGATGACCTTGTTTTATTTATGTCTTTCTTTTTTTCTGAGTCACCCAAACAGTTTGATAACATGTCTGTCTATATGAACAAGTTTATAGGATACAGAGTAATTCATTGTGATTCTTTCGTCATCTCATGCATATAGGCAAATTTTTGATACCAAATGTTAGCCGGTCTCTCGACTTTGAAATTAAGATCTCGACATACTGGACTTGTAGCAAAGCATAGAAAATCACAACAAACTTTAAGACAAGCTTGAAAATCCTGTACAATCTGTAATTTCATATCCAAAACATGTCAATCCAAAGCCTGCATTCTGAACCTGCCGTCAAGTCTATCCAATATCTGACGGCCATTCAACCCTGACTCCTCCCTTCCTTCAATTCCATGAAGAACCATATTTCAACATGACTAGCGCAAAGAGCGGCTCTAGAACCACTTGACCCCTGAAAAAAGTTAGGACACCATCGTATACCAGTCAGGAAGAATGTAAACAAACAGACTTACCCTTATCTCATCATCCCCTCACACCCAACACACTGGCCATTCTTCCTCATCCACAGCTCAGTATCATCCATAGGGCACTCCATGATAATATGGATTGACGACCGAATAAACTTCATTCTCAAGGGTCGAAAAGGCCTGGACGTCATTGCCCGCATAGAGACCAGTGACATCGGCGTCTTCACCGTCCCCGTTGCCCCCTTCAAATGCATCGTAAAACAACTCTGCGGATCGAGACTCTTGAGTCGAGAACCCGGCGCAAATGCTGTTAAAGTGCAGGTCATGGGGGGCCCAGCAGTTGCCCATTCCCGGAAAATATTTTTCAAAAATTTTCGCGGGATTCTAGGGCCGCGGGGAGAACGCCCTCTGGAATGTCATACATCGAAGCTTGAGGGCTGAGTTTTGGCGCAATGACCAAGTTGCATGTTCCTTGGTCAAATGCCAGGTGTAGACTCGCTGGTTCTTGGCGGGGAGATTGAGGGCTTGGTGGAGGTACGTAGAGCGTACCGTCTAGACGCTGCCAGGGGAAATCATCTGTTTCGATGTCTGGAATTGCGTCTTTTGAGTGGAAGGGGTGTTGCCTCTTTGGGCCTTCCACGGGAGTGAATTCTCTCTGCCAATTGCAGAGGTTTGCATAGGCGTGGATGTTTGCTGCCGAGCCCATGTTTATCATTGCTTGGTTGGCAAGGGCAATCGCGATTACCCTTCGTTCGAAGTCTCTTTGAGCTTGGACTTCGGGGTTTTCTTCAACTATCGTGGCACGGTCAGTTGGGTATCCGAAATATGGACCATTTGGCTATACAATACTTTGCTCCATACCTTGCTCTAGCTGGTTGGTCGTATCTTGGATACGAGGCAATACTGTCGATGCCTCTCCAGCCTGTTCAAGTCTTCGTAGTCTTCTCTGTTCATACACCCTTTCCATCACCTCGTCAATTTCTCGGTCAATTTCTTCCCGTTCTGCATTGTTAGTGGCAGGTTGGCTGTTATTGCCGTGACCCTGTCCTTGTTCTGCAGACTCGTAGCCCGTTTGAGAGAGTGCCGAAGGGCCCTCGTGATCATAGACGGGAGAAGACATTTTGGAAGGTGTGTAGTGTCTTGAGTGGTTAATTCTAGAATGTAAGTGATCAAATCTGTGCAGAGATGATATGATCAAATGAGTTGACAGTGATATCAAGGCAGAAAGGATCATGAAAGACAGATGGAGAAATCGGCAAAGTTGGGAGGAGTCCGAAAAGAGGTAGGGACGGCCGTTTTTTATAGTCGATCAATATCGAATAAAATCAACGCGAGTCGGGCCCTTGACGTAGGTCATCGAGCAAGACCAACGAGGCGGATTGTGGCATGAGCATAGACGAGAAAACAAAACTAAAAATTGAGCTATCAGCTTGACAATGAGAGTGGGAAAAGTTGTTGCGTTGCAGCCAGTCCTGAATGAAGTCTGACAGGCAGCTTGAACCGACGGCATGACATTCCTAGATGTTCACGAAAAAGTTCTTTTCACCAGCCCTAGCCGCCACCATGCTCTTTTGCAAAATTGGGTCCCCGCATGCCAGTCGAATCCTTTCTGTCGTGGCAGGACTTTCGAGTCTCAGGAGGCCGTCGTCCGGAGCACCTTGCCAGTCTTCTTCCCACTCCCCTGTAGGCCCTATAGTCTTTGGTGCAACAGCATGTTCTTTCCTAGCTGCCTTGAGTGCGTCGCGGATAGCAAAGAAGACGACGCTTCCCATAAACAGCGGGGGTTCGCCTACACCACGAGAGCGTTGAATTGTTCGCAGATTCTCCCACGTAACGCCCTTGAGAAGACTGACTCTCCAGTCCTGGGGTACGTCTCGGAACCCAGGTATCTTGTATGCTCCAGGTCCCTTGGTGAACAAGTTGCCTGCACCCCCACCAGACCGCAGCCAGAGACTTTCCTCCATGGTGAAAAGCCCCATGCCTTGTACAAATGCACCTTGTATCTGACCGTAGTCAATGGCGGGGTTGATCGACCGTCCTACGTCCATCTTGACATCTGCACGTAGGCACGTCCAACTACCAGTCAGTGTGTCTACCTCGACTTCGGCAGCTGCGACGCCCTGGGTAAAGTAAAAAAACATTTTGCCTCGGTTTTCCCCCCACACGTAGCCAATCTCTGGCGTTTTGTAAAATCCTTGGGCCGACAAGTTGACTCGATCCAGATACGCCGCATTTGCGAGATCGTGCATGTTTGGTTGTTTTCCATTTTGACTCAAGCGTTTCCGATATGGTTTGAGTCGTTCGTTGAGCTGGGCACAAGCGTTGGCTACTGCATAGCCATTGAGGTCGGATGATGCGGAGGCCGCTGTTGCGGATGCATTGGCAACTGTGTTTGTGGCCGTCTCCGAAATGAAGACGCTATCCAGAGGGACACCAAGTGCCTGCGCCGCAATCTGTGTCATTTTCGTGTGTAATCCCTGCCCCATTTCCGTGCCACCATGGGCCACGAGAACTGACCCATCGTGGTATATGTGTACTAACGCGCCTGCTTGGTTGAGAAATAGGGCCGTAAAGGAAATGCCGAATTTGGTGGGTATAAGCGCAAGGCCTCGTTTCCGCCACTTGTGTTCGGCGTTGAAGCGTGTGACCGCCGATCGCCGTTCTATGTATTGTGACTCCTCTTGAACTTGCTGATACATGAGAGGGACATGCCAGTCTTGAAGTGGCTGGTTAAAATGCGTCTGCTCACCCGACCTGTACATGTTGATTTCGCGAAGTTTCTCAACCGGCATATTGAGTCGGTCTGCCACTTCCTCCATGATGCATTCGGCCATGAACAGGCCTTGAGGGCCGCCAAAACCACGGAAGGCAGTGTTGGACATTGTATTCGTGCGGCACAAACGTCCGCGGACCCATGTGTGAGGGAAGCGGTAGCATCCATCTGAGTGTGATAAGGCCCTCTCTAGCACCGCGGAACTGAGATCGAACGACCAGCCAGCATTGTTGTAAAGGTCCATCTCAATTGCCTGAAAGACTCCATCGCCATTTAGGCCAACTTTCCATCGTCCAAGGAATGGATGCCGTTGGCCCGAAGTCACCATGTCCTCTTCACGGGTGAGCATACAACGGACAGGCCGACGCGTCTTCTTGGCTGCGAGTGCCAGTGCGCAGCTGAGCGGAATAGAGCGTGTTTCCTTGCCCCCAAAACCGCCTCCAAGACGTTTTACTCGTACGACCACTCTGTTGGCTTGAACATTACAAACGCGAGAAACAAATAGTTGCCTAGCATGGATATAGGTTAGTTCTTTGGTATGAACAAGAATGAGGGCAACGATTAGCAAAAACGAGCCAGGGGGTCTAAGGGCTACATACGTCTCGTTCGGATTCTGGGTACTTGCAAAGACCTCAATCTCGCCGTTTTCGGTCTTTGGGATCACAACAGCAGCCTGGGTTTCCAGGTAAAAGTGTTCTTGTCCTCCCATCCGCGATTCGCCCGAGAATATAAACTTGCTCTGGGAAAAACCCTCAGCAGTATCGCCTTTGCGAATCTCCGGACAATGTGGATGGAAACTCCCCTGCTCTATTGCCTCCTCGATAGTCATGATAGCTGGGAGATCCTCATAGGTGACGACCACAGCGCGCGCGGCCTCCCGTGCACGATTTGCAGATGTGGCCAGTATCATGGCAATTGGTTGGCCGGCTGTGTGTACTTCGCCTTCGGCAAATAATACTTCGTCGAAATGTGGTGCGCCAAACCGATTAGCTTGACGACTAGGCATGTCAGATTGGTCAACGACATCCACAACGCCGGGCATCGAAAGAGCCGGTTCGTAGTCGACGGAGATGAGTTTGGCATGGGCCCGTGTTGATAATACGTAGCAGCCATAGAGCTCGTTTTGAAGTGGCGGGATATCATCCGTGTACTGAGCTGTACCAGTCGTTTGGTTGAGAGCAGCAACGTGAGAGTTTGACTTGCCCACAATCTCCTGGGCATATTCGGCAGATGCATCATTGTCTTCAAAACCCGTGGAAATGTTCCGCTCAATCTCTCCAATGGCATCTGTATCGACATGGGGGTGATCGCTATTGGTATGCTTTTCACCATTTCCATCACTGACACCCTTGGTCTCGCCTCCTAACTCTGTAAGAACATCATGGAAGAAGCGGTAAAAGAAGCTGAGGGCAAGAGTTCGGCGATACGAGGCCATACCGCCGGGCACGCTAAATGGGAGGTCGAAGTCGGTTCCCAAAGTTCCCATGGCACCTTCGAGAGTGTCGAGGTCTGCAAAGATTCTTCCAGTTAAGAGCTCTTCGGTGCCTTTTGCCGAGACCGTCATGGCTGCCATGCCGCCATAGGCAAGGCTACACTCCTCAACATACCCTGTACTATTGATTCGGACGCGGAATGCCGAGGTGACAATGGCAATATCGTCATCCTTTCTCTTTGCCTGTTTGTAAGAACGAATGAACTCTCCCTCAGGGTGTGTCAACGGAATGCGAACTGCTGCAATGACGCCATCAGCAGGAATTGCCGTCTTGCGGTAGCCCTTGAAGAAAGAATGTATTGGAACTAGCTTTTCATTGAAGCTCTGGCCATTTTCTTCCTCGAGCGACTTGATGACAGCAACTGCACCAGAAGCCCATAGGACTGGATTGAGATCCGATATAGGGGATGCTGTGGCTAGATTGCCTGCTACGGTCCCGACATTGCGGATTTGACGGCCGGCAAAATACTCGAGTTGTTTCCGTATGGCAGAAAAGGCTTGTCCTCGAGTAGGGCCGTATCGCTCCAAAACCAGATCGCATATGGCTTCGAGGTCAGAAAGAGTCACATTGCCACCAATATCAACATGGTCAGGTTCGAGAGAGTATTGACGAAGTTCAGCAATATCGCCTACAAAGACTGATACCGGGTATTCAAGTGCCTTGAACCTGTTTTCGATGTGCGTCTCAGTGCTTCCGGCAACGATCTTCGCAGATGGGTAGACCTTTTTGATCTCGAGAAGTTGAGCTAGGGTGACAGGGCGATACCACCGCTTTCTCTTATTTCCAAACGATAATGGGCGCAAAGTGTGCTTCTTAAGGGCTGGTGGGAAGATCAGTTCCGTGTCCGGATTGTACGGGATCAGACCGGGTGGCGTCAAGGGCTTCACCGAGGGCGCCTGATCTGAATCCTGAGAAGTACCACGAGATTTGCAGCAGGATTCTGAGTTGCCGTTGGTTCCGTCCATGCAACAGCCGGATCCGCCGTTGGTCTTGGCCTTGGCACACCCCGTGCTTGTGCTAAATGTCATGGCTGCGTTAAGGATTGAGCGATAACCCGTGCATCGGCAGAGATTGCCGTCAAAGGCCTCTTCAATATCATGATCCGTAGGGGTAGCATTATTCCGAAGAAGGGCATAAAGACTCATGACGATGCCCGGGGTACAGAAACCGCATTGGCTGCCATTACTAAGAGCGATTCGTTGCTGGGTGGGATGGGGGTTGGCGGCGTTTCCGATACCCTCAATGGTGATGACATGTTTTCCTTCGAGGCTGACCAGAGGTGCAAGACACGCGTTGATACTGGCATGGTAAAACCGGCCGATGGTGGGGTTGAATTGGCCCACGACGACTGTGCAAGCACCACAACCACCTTCACCACATCCTCTATTATGGGGGCGCGAACATATACAAGGTCAGCTGGAGAATGTACTGTAAAAAAAGACTGAGGGGGGTTATGCATCTTTTTTTAAAAAAAAGGAAAGCAAAAAGAAGAGAGACAGGGATGTGGATAAAATAGAAGAGAAAAGGTGGAACGATCAGCAGAATGAAGTATTATCGGCCAGACTTACAGCTTTGTCCCAGTGAGTCCAGTCTGTCGAAGGTACTCCAGCAAGGTGATTTCAGGATCCGGGTCGTCGAGGAGAACACGAGTCCCGTTGATGTAGAACAACAGGGTATCCTCGTACTTTGTCGTGAGAGAAAGAGCAGGAGCCGGCTCGCGACGAGGGGGGACGGAGGCAGGTGCAGCTGAGGGGGACATGCTGAGCTCGGTTCGAGTTGATGAAGAAGAGTAGCTAAAAGGGCACACAGGTTATATCGCTATTTATTTCGGAGGCCCGGGATGTGAAAACCCGATTCTCACATTTCCAGACAATCGAACGTGACAGTTGTTGGTCGGAACTTGGGATGAAGGATCAAATCAGTTCGCCTTTGCTTTTTCTTCTTTTCTGTTCGGGATGAATGTGAAGGTATTGCGGATAAGAGTGGGTAAGAGAAGGAAAGAATGGAGCTGATAGGGACTGCTGTGTCACCGCGATATGAGTGGAATCGAGGCTTCGCAGGATATATATGAAGCATGGACAGACTCCGTTTTATAAATATGCCTCGATAACAGAAACTCAAGGATGAAAAAGAAAGATAAGAAGGTGAGAAGGGTAGGGAAGGGAAGAGGCCTATCAGAAATGCACTTGTATGCGGATTAGGGAAGCTACAGTGTACAAAAGCGATCGTGACGTATGTAAAAAGGAGGTGAGACGGTGGCTCCTCCCTAAGCGTTTGTGTGGTCGCCACACGGTACTTTTCCATTAATTTTCTAAGCAACAGAGCGGTGAAGGGCGTGGATATTTCACATGTCTCTTGACCCTCGATAATGGATACTGCCCTCTTACGGCCGTCGGCGATCGGCGGTCCCCATACGTACTCCGTGTGGCTGGCCCTCGCACTCTTGTTACCTTGCACACCTAGTGCAACCATGGCGGTAGTGTCCGGAGGAGGGGGCGGTCATCGACGGTGCACGGAGTGGTATTACTTGGTACCCCCATAACGAAACAGGGGTCTGACTAGCTGGAGCTAATCAATTGATAGCGTTATTCAATGAATTTGAAGAGCCAATCGAGCGTTGTCAGATGATAAGCTCAATCTACGGAGTAGTACGGAGTATTATGCGAGGGTGCGGGGTATAAAATTAGTTGGTCCATTAGTCCACATGAAATGCCAGCCGATTGCAGCTGCCCAACCTTGAAACAATCGAGTCGACACATTTCAGCTACAGCTCTCCTTCCAACAAAGTCCAGAAAAAGGTGCGTACATGGACGAATTCTCCTCATGCAGAGCAAAGGGGCCATGTTCAGGCTTACCTTGCATTACCCTTTACTAACCCCACCATGACCCTCCTCGATGCAACCTTGTGATGCGATGCTAACCACCTATTGTGAAGAGGGATCACAAAGCCGTTATTACGAGTCGGAAAGTGTACGAGAATACACCGTCTTTAGGAATTTATTAGATCCAAGATTCAAGATTTGAAGAAATCTATCATAGCCAATCTGCGAGCGAGTAATCGCCCGCCCGCCCCTGACAACGAGCCGCCACCTTTTGCATCGCTGGAACAGCAATGGCTTGAATATTCTAACACATACGAAACCGAAGAAAAAGTCAATCACTTATTTAATCCATGTACTTTTTCAGCCCCCGTAGCCTCTCCTTGGCCTCCTCAAGAACATCATCGGGCTTGCACACAGCAAACCGGATATAGTCCTCAACAATCTTGGCATTCTCATCTGTATAGAACTCGGAGGGAGGGATGGCCGCAACACCGAGCTCCTGTATCATGAACCATGCGAGTTTGAAGTCACGCGGCCTCGATGCGATATGTGGGGGAAACGGGTAGTCAGCCGGGATGCGCACTTTGCTCATGTTCACGAGCACAAAGTATCCGCCTTCGGGCTCCGAGTACGGCAGGTTGAGTTCGTCAAAGACCTCGTTGAAACGGTCGACCTTGGATTTCATGTCCTTGACTGTTTGTGTCCAGAATCCAAGTGCTTCGGCGCGTTCGAATCCGACGGCGCAGGCTTCTTGAAGGGGAGAAACACTAGAGTAGCAGATACGTGTGTGGGCAGCAGAGACGGGGCCAACGAGGTGGGGAGGTCCAATTAGCCAGCCTAGGCAATGTTAGATGTAAAAGCTCAGTGAGGAAATAATGCAAAAGGGAAAACCTACCAACACGCCAGCCAGTGGCGTAAAAGTTCTTTCCAGCAGAACCAACAGTCAAGGTGAGTCTCTCGATTTCCGGAGAAAGCGTGGCGATGCGTGTGAATGGAACGTAGTACAAGCGATCGTAGACCTCGTCGGAGAGAATAATGATCTCATTCTTGACACAAAGATCGCCAATCTTCTGCAGTTCTTCTCGAGAGAATACCTTGCCGACAGGGTTGTCTGCAGAAAGAAGTGGTTAGCTAGCCTCGTTTATTGAGCCAAAGGAAAACTAGGAAAAAAGAAAAAAAAAGACTTGAAAAGACTTGAAAAGACTTGAAAAGAGACCAACGCACGGGGTGTATTGAGGACAATCATTTTTGTCTTGGGCGTAATAGCCTTCTCGAGCTCGTCAAAGTTGATGGTCCAATTTGCGGCAGATGAAGTAGTGGTGGCACCGTCGGCGGGAGGGTGAAGGGGCACGTATACGATCTTGCCGCCAGGCATCTCAATGTTGGAGATGTATCTTAAAACAGGTCAGACAATATCCAATGAATTGATTCCAATTAAGACCAATTGTAAGATATAAGGGCTGTGACCCGACGCATAGAGCCGAAGTCGCATCCTATGCGCAAGCCCTTCGGTAAGCGGAACAAGGGTTCAGCACGTAAAGTAAGACTCACTGATCGAAGAAAGGCTCAAAAACAATGACCTCGTCTCCTGGCTCGATGAAGGCCATGAATGCGCTGAGCATGCCCTCGTTGGCACCAGTCGTCACAGTAACCTCGGTCTTGGGGTCCAACTGGCGTCCCCAAAGCGGTGAGTAAGCATCGGCAATGGCCTTGAGAAGGCGAGGACGGCCCTTTGTGGGCGAGTACTGGTTGCATTCGACACGGTCAAGGGCTTCTTTGGCGGCATCAAGAATGAAGTCCGGGGGGTTGTAGCCGAAGAAACCTTGGCCCATGTGGGCAATGGGCTGCTTGGGAGCGGCTGCGGCGGCCTCATTGATGATGGACCTAGAGAAGTGTCAGTTCGATGAACTCTTATTAGAGCAGTGGCATTGCCGGTCATTCCTTACCATACGTCTTGCCGCCGGCCGGAAACGCGAGCCGCGGGCCTTAGCTTGTCGGGAAGCGACATGGTAGTGCAGAAATCCCTTTGAATCGGAACTGAAGCACGCCGGAAAAGGCTAATATGAAGTGGTGACAGTAATGTCTTTGGTGAGATGTGAGAGCGTAAAAGGGAACAGCGCATGGCACTCGGGAGGGAGCGAAATCCAATTGTTTTAATGGAAGGGGGTGTGGTTCGGGATGGTGGTGGGAGGAATGGTGGGTGCCAATTGAAGCTTTTGGCGGGGGGGGCGGAGGGGCAGGCGCGCGCGTGGAACCAGCTTGGCTCTGGAGCTCTTCTCAAGAGGCCGAATGAAGAAATCGAAGAGTTTGCTGGGTTAGGCCAAAAGGGTTAGGTTGGTAGTAAGTACAGATCTACTTTTATTTAAGGCGGGCGAAGGACAAGATTCTCTCTCGCTCTCAATGGCAAATGCTGTCGAACTGCGAACTCGGAGAGGGTTGCTGGGCAAGTGATTCCTAATCTTTTGAGAGCTAAAATACAACACTTCGGCAATCCAATGCTGCACATCTCGGGCTGGCCTGGCCAGGACAGGGGCTTCACTAAAGAAACGATGCTGGGGCAGAGTCAGTGACCCCGTGGCACTAATACTGCTGGATTTACTGGGCTAGGGAGATCTTCCTGTCTGACTCATCTCCTTTACCGGCCACCTTAATGAATGCTGCCCAATTACGCCATCCTTCTTCAATATTGTGAAGCTGAAAAAAAAAAAAAAATACGTGTAAGCCCGCAGAACTGCTGGAGACAGCTGCAGACAACTGCACACGAAACGCCCACCTACCCATTCTCTTGTGTTTGTGAGAGCCGAATCGTAATGGTCAACTTACAGAACCGACATTAAATTGCACTCACTTGGCTTTAAGTGAGGGGACCTTCGTCGGGCCTCCTTTTCTTTTCGATCTTTGGTTTACAATCACCTGAGAAGACTCCCATATGTTCTTCGAATGACATGCCGCTCGTTCAGCAATCCGTCTATATCCATGTTTTGTTTGCGATATCGAAACAAGGGCCCTCTATAGAAACCGGCAAGTCCGAGATATACTGTGCTGTTTGCCACTATGTGAAATTCCAAGCATCTCATTGTCGTGGCACACGAGGGGGGGGGGGGGTAGTATGGGATATAACAAACCAGCCCCGACTCACTCACTCGCCCAGCCTAGAGCATGAAATGCTTCGTGCCTATGCAGCAGCCCCCATCAGATTTTGTGCGGCATAAACGTCTCAATTGTCATGGCCACACCTGCCTGTCATTGGCTCTCATGGTAAGTGCCAATTTCCAGACCACCAGGTTCCAGCTCTGCAAGGTAGTCATGGCCCAACTCTGTTTGGACCTCCGTAAAAAGCACAGTACAGAGGTTGTTGCTGAATCAAGAGCCATATGCCCAGTATGTGTGTGTGTTATCTATCAGCGTGTGAGTCACAGACAGCAAACACCATCTTCTGTAAAGGCATGAAAAGCAATCACATGGAGCTTCCTGTGTCCCAGCACACTGAGACAGCAAACGAAAGAATTCCTGTTTAAACAGCAATCCGTCCTGGCCTCTCTATAACCCCTTTTGTTTGATAGTCTTTCTTTGCCGTTGTTTGCACATGGAATGTCAGTAATTGCCCCTTCCATTTTAAAAAGGCATGGACACCCCAGGATTCTCTGATCTTTTACTCATTCACTCACTTCCATTTACATGGTCATCTCTCACAAGTCACCTACTTCCGTCCTGTAATATAGCTACAGACTTCTTCGCTTCATTCTCTTAGTCATTGCACATATAGTCACCCCCATATATACACATGAACCAATTCATAACGACACCAAACTCATACTCTCGGCGGGTCACGCACCACGTAAAGAGAGCAGACCACTTCATCATTATTCTATTTCATCGAAAGGCGAGACATTGACATCGACATCGTTCTCCTCTGACTAAAGATGCCCTCACATAGAGGTAGAACGAGAGCCATTGACCTCAAAACTCAAGAGCCGACGGTGAAAATTTGTCCATTCATTGTTTGCCCAAGACATAAAGATTCACTGCTCTCCAACATGCGCATCTTCTTTCTATATAAAAATTTTCATTTTCGGCATTCAGCGTACTCTCGACATCGACTCTTTTCCCCCTTCAAGGACCCATACCAAAACGACCACTTCGGCCAGGCCCCCCTTCTATATAACCCAGCTTTTCTATCAACAGATACAGACCGATGGAATATATATTTTCAATCACATTCAATTACATTGTTAGCTGCAACAATTCCAGGACAGTCACGTCGAGGACCAAACCACCACTATGTGGGACACGGAATCCCTAAGTGGGCAAGTTTCGTTGGCAGCTGCACTCTTGTTGATGTTCGTTTTGGGCACACTTACTACCTTTATCACTTTTGTCATGATCAGAGTATGTAGTGGCAGGCGCGCCGGAAGTAGCCACACTTGGCCGAGGCTACGCAGCGATTCCTCCTCAGAAGATGCAGAATCCGTGGTATATCAGCATCACGGAACTGGAAACAGTTCGATATTCCGAGATGAAAATGGCTCGGCCGAGCTTCAGAGATTGGAGCCCGTTGCTCGACGAGAAGCTCAGTAGGATATCCGCTTTTAACGATATCATAAGCGTCGGAGCGGCTCGCCACAATGCAATCCTTCGATGACCGAAATTACACTCTCTCTACTTAGTATCCGCCAGGGTGGTAATGGTATGAGTATACAAGAGGACCCGGACCTACCCAGTAAAGACTCGCTGCAGCATACTGTCAACAAGATTCTTTCGATTAACACGGGCGGGGGGTGCCAAGTCTACACCGAACTCAATAAACTCTGGAAGAAGAAGTTCCATCCCAAAACTGCAAATGCGGGAGAGCCGATTGATCGCCCTTGAAAAGGCCTGGCTGGGGAATCGGGCCAGCTCTCGGTCGGCACATCTAACCCTAACTGATATCACCCGAGAACCAGAACCAAAACTCTTCGACTATTTTCGCAATTTGGAGAAGCAAGTGTCTCTCGCAAAAGAACTCGGGAGGCAATGAGGATAGGTTCTCAAGAGATATTGCCCGAATCAAACCTAGCTAGTCCCTTTATCGAGGAATTCCAATTGATATCAGGACTAGGTCGTTTTGTTTTGATCAGAAAGTGGCGATTGACGAGCGGACGTTTGATTGGCACACTGTTTTCATGATTATTGAAGATAGAGATAGATCAATGGGTCATAAGTCGCCGATTGGCAAAAGAGCCAGAACGCATTTCATGTTATATCACCAATCCTCGGCCTCGTTACCTCTTCCGGCAAATAGCGATACACCACGATTTCCTCTGAGATAGGCGTCGAAGAAAAAAAATGATAAGATTACGAAGTCTCATAAGCCTCGTTAACCACCAAAATAGCCCTCGGCCCTAAAAAATTGGAGGACAGCAAGCTGCTAAGCATTGACAGCAGAGGTTTGTGGTCAGGGCAACACAACGGTCAAAGTTTGATGCAACATTCACGCCGTGGAAAACACAAACCAGACGGTTCGGTATCTCTGAAGTCCCAGCCAGCACCCCGAGCCAGTCCCAAGGATGATGACACGCTCCCCGATATGTCACGATGTAACACGGCCCGCCCGTATGTTTGTCACGATCGCTGCTTGTGCTGCTTATTGTGCTTTCTCAACATACGCCCAGGTTCCCTTCTCCTGGTATCCATTGCCGATCCTGTCTATGCCTTGTTCTCTCGCCTACCCCTGGGCCCCCCAGCCATCCTCAGCAGAAATGGAAGTAATAGCGCCTCACTCTGCTGAGGAAGATGTACTTTGCCTGAGCCTGCAGTGGCGAGATAGCAGATAGGTCCGACGAGCGTATTAAACTTGCGGTAAAGGTAGGCGAGTATTACCACGCCCGGACAATCATATGGCTCTGCAGGCTGCCATCGTTTTCCATCTTCGTAGGATGTACGGATACAAAGACAGGAACGCGGCCATCCAAAAACATCAACTTAGGATGTGCGCTTCTCAACTCGGCTATCAAGAAATATATTGCAAAGACTTTAAAGCTCTGTTCCATGAACGATACGCCAGGCGCGGTAGTGGAATAAAGATGGACAAGCGATGGAGGTGTTTTACCCCGACGAAGACATACAAGCTGGCCAGTACTCTTGTACGAACATAGTCGTGATTCGGGACAGGAAATGGATGCTCGTGGCGATTTGACAAGGTGAAAGGTTAGTCCATCGTGTTTTTGAATGGAAATAAAAGTAATTCTAGCCGGGGTATCATGGCAACAGAGAAAGAAGAAGAAAAGCTAGATATATCTAAAGTCAAGAGTAAACTGAAGGCGGCTGCGCATTTTAATCTCGGCTACTTATCCAATCCTTCCAAATCCCTGGCTTCTTAGGCCCAGCATACTGGTCCCATCCCCGTGTCTCTCCAAAATCAGGTAGCGGCACCATCGATGGTCGTCCGTGGGCGCATTGGAAAGGGAATGAGCATTTTGCAAGTCTAGCCAGTAGATCTTCGCACTCCTTGTGTTCCAACCCGTCGTTGAACATGATGGCGCCTGGAACCTCGTTAGCCAACGCCTACGAACTCTTCTTGTGGAAAGAATTATACTCACTGCGACATGCTCGCGAGCTCAACAGATCCAGGATTCCCTGGGGACAATTTCTGAACAAGGAGATGGGGTCGTGCTTCGTCACATCCCCTCGCCTGTGAGCACCCGGACCTCCCTCTTCCAACCGCCAAATCTCAGTGCGCATAAGATTGACCAAGAGGCGTGGTTCCTGCCGACACCTTTCCAAAATACTCGGCGGGAGGCTAGTCACTCGTACTTCAGAGTCAACATCCTTTGATTTACCAGAGCTGCTTTGAACAACGTGCTGGTAGTGGATGCCCCAAAACTCAAAATGATGCCGGAAACGTTGGAGGAGTTCCGACTCGCTGGCCGTCACTTCGAAGTGGATTGGCGAATCCAGGATTGTTGACACAGCCACCATGTCCTGCGGTTCAAAATACTCGGCCATCATCGATTCGAGCTGACACCTCTCATCTGCTGCGTGCTGGTCCACGATAGCTAGGCTGAAATTCGACGGCGGGGATGAGTTTTGTCCCACCTCGTTCGCCTCGTTCGGGGGAAAGTTGATGAGAAGAAACTTTTTGTCAACTTGTGAAACAACAACTGCCCTGGCCAGGCTTGATTTGGAGAAATGACTTCGCACCTTGCCCGAAAGATGTCCCAATCGATCCATGTCGGGAAGGGGTGACAGATGCGGAATGGCTGGTTCGGTTGGTTGAAAAGCGGGATTGTCCCATGTCCTCAGCAAGTCTTTAAGCCAAGGGCTGGGTTCACGGCCTCGACTATCCACGCTACTGATCTTGCCCTTCACAACGCCTTGTGATTGAACTAGTGTTTTCTCCGGTGCGGGCTCGGGATCAGATGGCCGGGTTTTGGGTTTCGACATGATAGCATCCTGGAACTTCTCGGTTCCTAGTGCCATACGTTGTCCTTGTGCATCGTCAAATGGAGCACGGAGAAGCTCACCCGACGGGCTGACCAGTTTTCGACTTTTTATTTGAACGTCGGTTTTCGAAGGATTCTTTTCTTCCAAAGTGGGTGTTGCCTTCACGCGGTTCCAGCTGTCGAACGGATTCTTGAAGCGAGGGTCCATCAGTGGCGGGCGTTGGCCAGGCGGCTGAGCTTTAGGTCGTTCAGGTTGCGAGGCTCCAGAAAGGGATGAAGTGCGTGATTGGGATCTTCTATTTAAGCGTGAAGAGATTGCGTATTTGTGCTTCCTCAGAAACTCTCGACAAATTACTCTTAATAAGTTGGAAATGGCATCATAGCTTTGTGGGGAGCCAAGCATTTGGTCCATATCACCATGGCTAGCATTTCTAACATTTCTCATATCGGTGTTGATGTCAATACGCAGTGCAAACATCGGCCACCTTTCCACGTGCTTTTTCACTCGCCAGTCCTTCAAAGTGAAGGTGCGCGTGTGTCCACGGGGTGCTGTTCTTTCACGTTCCTCATCGACCACTCCGAAACTTGATCGATTGAATTCATCGTTGATCTCTTCGTAGAGATTATTTGATCCGGCCTCATTGGGTATGGTTTGGAGCCCAATGCTGATAAATTGGCTTCGACGGGAAGCAGCGGGTAGGCTTGAAAAGCACCCACGAATGGATATGGCGCCAGAGGATACCTCTACATCTTCCCATGATTCTCTATCTCTCTTTTCCGACAATAATGCTTGGGCCAGCAGTCTGGGGATCCGATGGACTTCGTCTTCGATACTCGTCATTCGCTGATCACTCGATATATGCGGTTGGAACGGCGGTTTGAGACAAACGTAATGGCGATGTAAATCCTCACGAATAGAGACCGAAACGGATTTGGGCCAAGCAAGTAATAATGCTACAATATCACGAATAAGTTTGGACCACTCTCGCTCCACGAAAGGCTTGTCGGAAGCGGCTGCCCGCTGCTTCACGCGGACGGCCATGTTGCCGAACAAATCTCTCACAATAACGCGTGTGCCGTGGTCGTATAGAATGTACCTCTGTTCCTCTAGAGACGGCACGTTGCGGGAAATGACACCAGATCTATGAATGGTAACGGAAGCATGCTGTCCAAACTTGTGATGATGGGAAGTGATGGACAGCAGCGAGAGAGCACCCAAAGAGGCCAGAAATTCTCCTTTGCTGCCAAATAGTTCCCGACTAGAATCAAACTTGGAGGTATCTTGAAAAAAATGTTAGGTATGTGGTCAATTTGGTTCTGTTAAGAGAAAGGTTGACAAACAGTGCCGCTTTCCAAGCCCACCATCTTCTCGAAACTCGGCCGGGGGTATCCCAAGTCCATCATCTTCGAGAGTACAACTACCACGACTGTAGTCAATATATATGTTGATTCGTTTTGCCGAAGCGTCCAAGGAATTCTTCAGCAGGCCGCATACTGCCGAGTTCAGCGAAGTGATGATTGTCGATGACTTGATCTGAGAAATAACATCCTCGGCGAGGGGGCGAATTGACATTGCTGTTGGAATCAGTGACAAGTGATGACAAGTGATGTACATCAATATGATGATTAATTGTATTGATCAGAGAGAGTTCGATGTAACTCGGTAGTGGAGGTTGAAATAAGCTAAGTACAGCGTAGATCGGAAACGGAATAACATTTATTCCAACACTCCCCCGCGACCGAGCGTCCTAGCGCCTTGATCGTTAACCTCCAGAGCTTTTATGAAGCTCTCCCCCGGCCTCGGTAAAACCCCCGCATGGGAGGAAAGAGCGCCGGATTGTGTGATGTATTTATTGGTTTGCTAGGTTTTTAGTTAAAGACCTCGAATTAAAGAGAGGGAAGCCTTGGGGATGGCATCTTCGAGTCCCAGAGCGGTGCGGAATGTCTCAAAGGCGATTCTCGGTAGCAGTTTAGTCAGGCCGTCGGCTATCTGCTTAGTGGTGCTGACGTATTGCATGCTGACTTCTCCGGCTTGCTGCAGTTCCCTGACATAGCAGTGCTGGGTGTGTATATGCTTAGATCTGGGATGGAACTGTGGATCCTTGGCGAGAGCAATGGCACCTTGGTTGTCGCCGAAAAGGGTGGTGGCGGTTAGTCCTTCCTTGTAGGTGCCAAGTTCGGTGAGCAAGCGCCGGAGCCACACAGCCTCTTTGGCGGCTTGTGTTTGTCCCATGAGTTCAGCTTCACACGAAGACAGGGCCACGACTGGTTGGCGCTTAGATCTCCAGCTGATTGGTGCACTGCCAATGTTAAAGAGGTAACCAGCTGTAGATGTCCTCATCTCGGGGTCGCCTGCCCAGTCTGCATCTGTCCAGCCAACTAGAGGACGGACGTCTCCGCGATACACTAGTTCGAAGGTGATAGTGCCTTTGAGGTATCTGAAGACCCGCTTGACCGCCTTCCAGTGCTGTTCCATCGGGTTGGCCATGAAGCGACTGAGGTATGCGACAGCAAAGGCAATGTCTGGTCGGGTGCCGAGCATTACGTACATGAGTGAACCTATGGCTTGGGCGTATCGATGACGGAACTCGTCGTTTGCTTTGTAATTGTCGGGGGTTGGTTCCATCTTCGTCGTGGCCATGGGTGTTGTCACTGGTTGGCAGTCCCACATGTCGAAGTCTCTGAGGATTTTCTCGATGTAGGCGTGTTGGTTCACGTACAGTATGCGGGAGGCTCGGTCACGTCGTATAGCCATGCCTAAGTAGTAGCTGCAGGGACCCAGGTCTGACATGTGGAAGCGCTTACGGAGGGCTTCTTTTACTGGTCTCTACAGGGTTTACCCGTGAAGCTATCGTGAAATGAGATGAGCTGAGGGGTTGCCAGGGTAAAAAGGGGGTTGATTTGGTCCTCCTTTTGTCTGCTTTTTTCTGCTTTTCTCTGGCCGCTTTTCTCTCGCTTTTTTCCCCTCACTTTCTTCCCTGTTCTGAATTTTTTTCCTCATTGTGCTTTTCTCTTTTTCTCTGACTGATTACTATCATTTCGTGTGCTTTTCTCGCGTTTACTCGCTGGGTTTACCTGTGAAAGTACGTAAGTAAGCACCTGTTCACCGTTTTGATCGATTTTTTTCTCATTTTGTTCTGCTTTTCTAGGATTTACTCACTTGGTTGACCTGTGAAGCTGTCGTGAAAAGAAAATAAGCTCACGTTTGTCAGGGTAGAAAGTAGGTAAGCACCTGTTCACCATTATGACAGGGGAAAATTTTTCATGCACCTTATTTTCCAGCAGCATCCAGGCGGCCTCCGGTGGACTGATATACCGGAAATGCAAAAAGGTGGCGATCTCGTCCTCGGCAACAGGAGCGGCAGGGTCGTCGCGGGTGCGAAACTGGGCAGTGATCATGTTGTGGCCTTTGTAAATATACTTGTGGATGTATTTCACAGACCTCGACGTTGATGTGTGCTCCGAATTTTCGCAGCAGAAAAGGGCTATAGGGGACGACATGGCGATTATCGTACACCACATCACGCCCCTGTTTCCGCACCGTAGTAGTACGTCCCGGCCGACGCCGGTATTGTCCGTGAGGGCTGTGAAATACATCCACAAGTATATCTACAAAGGCCACGACATGATCACTGCCCAGTTTCGCACCCGCAACGACCCTGCCGCTCCTGTTGCCGAGGACGAGATCGCCACCTTTTTGCATTTCCGGTATATCAGTCCACCGGAGGCTGCCTGGATGCTGCTGGAAAACAAGGTGCATGACGAATTTCCACCTGTCATGTCCTTGCAGGTGCATCTGGACGGTGAGCAGTTGGTGTCGTTTGTCCCCGAAAACGGTCCCGACGCCGTGCAGGACCGCCTGAGCAATGCCGCCGCCACGACCCTCACCGCGTGGTTTGCCTATAATGCGGCCCACGCCGACGGTCGCGCTGTGTCGTATCAGGACTTTCCGGCTCGCTACATCTTCCATGCGAAGACGAAAACGTGGCGTCCTCGACAACGGGGGTTTTCCATTGGTTGCATGGCTTTTGTCCCCTTGGCTGCGGGCGAGAGGTTTTACCTACGCCTGCTTCTCACCGTTCGTGTGGGCGTCACCTCTTTCGAGGATTTGCGGACCGTTGACGGACGCCCATTCCCGACTTTCAAGGCTGCCTGCGTGGAGATGGGCTTGGTGGGAGACGACCGCGAATACATGTTCGCCATGGACGAGAGTATTTCCTGGCAGACTGGCGCGTCGTTGCGTTCTCTGTTCGTCACCATGCTGCTGTTTTCGAGCGTTGCGGATCCTCTGTTGCTCTGGGAGAAGTTTTGCGAACCTCTGTGCGACGATCTGATGCGACGGTTGGACCGCACAGGCGAAATTCGCCTGGCTCCGCCTGCCTTGGAGCGGCCGCATCTGGATTTCGGCCTCTTTCTGATTTCCCGACTTCTTGCCGACGGCGGGAAGCGCCTCGGCGACTTCGGCCTGCCAGAGTTCACGGTGCCGTGGGGTCGCGTGCAGGGCAATCCGCTCATCGCCGAGCAGCGCATGTTCGAGGGACAGGTGGAGGAGGCTGCGCTCTTATTTGGCCAGTTGAATCCGGGCCATCTGGCGTGCTTTGACTCCGTTCTCCACGCCGTGCAGTCCGACCCCACCACCGCTCACTTCTTCCTGCAGGGCCCCGCAGGCACTGGCAAGACTTTCCTCTACCGGGCGCTTGCTTCGCACTTCCGCGCCCAGGGGAAAATCGTCATTTGCGTGGCGTCTTCCGGCATTGCCGCCCTGTTACTGCCCGGCGGCCGCACGGCCCATTCCCGTTTCAGCATCCCCATCGACTGCAACCCGGACAGCTTCTGCGGCTTCTCGAAAAACTCGCAGTTGGCTGACATGATCCGGGATACCGCCTTGATTATCTGGGACAAGGTCCCCATGCAGCACCGTTTCTGTTTCGAGGCCGTAAACCGCCACTTGCAGGATGTTCGCAGCAGCGATTGTCTTTTTGGCAGTGTCCCTGTGGTCTTGGGGGGTGATTTCGCCCAGATTCTCCCGGTCGTGAAACGTGGGAGTCGTGCGACCGTTGTCGGTGCCAGTTTGCGGTCTTCTCCGATCTGGCCACAGCTGAAGGTCCTGTCCCTGACGCAGAACATGCGTTTACGGGGCCGAGAAGGCCCGGATCGGCCTTTTCTGGAATGGATCGGCGCGCTTTCCTATGCGCCGGCCCTTCAGGATCAGTCCGTACCGCTGCACCCAGATATTACCGCCTTCTCCGACATGAAGGATGTCTTTGACTGGGTGTATCCTCCTGCCGTTTTGGCCCTGGATAGGGCTCCTGGGGCTTTCAGGGATCGCTGTGTGTTGACCACGCGTAATGCTACCGTGGTGGAGATCAACGCCCGTATGCTCGATGCGTTTCCGGGGGAAACCTGCGAGTTCCTCGCCATGGACTCCGTGCAGGATGCCGAGACCACCGTTTCCGGCCATATTCCCACGCCTGAGCTTCTGCAGTCCTTTGACCTTCCAGGACTCCCTCCTGCCCGTTTGCAGTTGAAGGTCGGTGTCCCTGTCATTTTGTTGCGGAATCTACGCCCGCAAGATGGCCTTTGCAATGGGACCCGGATGGTTGTGGTGCGGATTGCGAAATGGGTGATTGAGTGTCGCATCCTCGGCGGTTCTTTCGATGGCCAAACTCACGTAATCCCCCGCATCGATGTATCCTCCAACGAGGGCGAACTCCCCTACATCATCAAACGCCGCCAAATCCCTGTTCGCCTTTGCTTCGCGATGACAATCAACAAGTCACAGGGCCAGTCGTTTTCTGTTGTGGGGTTAGACTTACGGGCGCCGGTCTTTACGCACGGTCAGTTTTATGTGGCCGTTTCGCGCGTAACCAGTGTTTCCGGTCTGGCTGTATGCATGCCACCGGAAGCTGATAAGACGGCAAACATAGTCTACTCGGAGGTGTTGGTCAGGCAGTAGTGAGCGTAGGTAGGGTCAAGCAGTCCTGAGCGGAGGTACGGCCAAGCAGTCATGTTTTGGTCAGCCAGCAGTCGTTAGGGTACGTTATTAAATTGGAAAAATTAAATTGGAAAAAAGTCCTAAAGTGATTCCACTGACAATTGATAACAGCTGTATGTGGGTCCATGAGAAAATTTGCTGTTGAACTAAAATTTGCTGTTGAACCTTCGTCGCACCGACGAGGACGAAGCGCCTGCGTAGTAGCAGGCGCTGAAGACCTCGTTCTAGCATACGATCCAGGATCAGCATCAAGGTCTGTGTTTGAGGCATATTAGTTGGTATTCATCTCCGCTCTCGGCTTGCTCTTGAAGGAGTTGGATTGTGCCAATATATGTCAGAACCATCCACTGAGCTGGAATGCCAATCAGATATTTCCACTGTGGTGCCAGAGCCCGCTTCGGGCCATGTGGAATGCTACTCCGCATAAACACTGAAGAAAAAAGGTGGCAATATTAGCCCTCTCTACGGAGTACAACTACTCTCTTGGACCCATTATTGGATCGGAGCAGGGGGTTGACGACCCATTATTGGCGCTGAAAGGCGAACATTCCCACCCCCTGGTCCTGCCTCAGGTCTGGATCATGCCGCCGCCTCGTGCCTGGGAGGCCGGATCAGCTAACCGAAAGTGACAAGTCAAAGGGCAGGGTATGAGGATTGATTTGCCGGAGTAATCAATAACACAACACCCCAACCCATGGGCCTCTTAATACTACTACTAGTTTAATACTTGTAGTTGGGATCCAAAGATGAGTTTGTTAACCAGATACAGGAACTTCTTCCGAATGCAAATACTACTCGATAGGAGAATGAGCCTCGGAGGCGGCACTCAACATCGTTAATTCACTTTTGCGAGGATCGGAAGAATCAAAACCGATGTGTAGGGAGTAAAAGGATTAGTTTTCCCCTCTGAAATCAACAGGAGACAGCCTGTGGGAAAAGCACGAACACGAAGCGGAGCGAAGAGACAGAGACCCTCATTTGTTGACTGAACTAAAAAAGACCAGACAACGAGGCAAGGGGAAAAGCCAAAGCGCAGAAGAGAAGCCTTATTACCTACTAAACTACATACTCCGTACTGTGTCTGGCACTTTTAGGTAATTATTGTACTCCATAATACGGAGTAGAGTAGGAGTAGGTTATTAGTTTAGGCGAAGAACGGAACAGAACAGCTATTACTACTACAAAGTATTGCGAGGGGTCTTTTCTTTCGTTTCTAGGCCACAGGGGTGATCGAGACATTCCAAACCCTGAAAAGCTCTCCTCTCTGCTCCGTAATATAACTTACTCCGTACGCACTAACGAGAAGAGGGTGGTCAGGAAAAAGAAACGGGAATGGCGGAGGGAGGCGGGAGGGCTAACCAAGCCGTCCAAGACATTGCTTTACAGGCCGTTTTTTTCTCTCGAAGGGTCAAGGAAGCCAGAGCTGATGCGTTATCGAGTTGTACTCCGTAGTGTCACTTAGCAATGACACGGTAATAGTATTTATTCATCGTCTACTCCGTAGTGACCAACCAACTTCATCTCTCTACGTGTAAAATAATGAGAAGAGATAGAAAAGAAAAGCCCATGAAACTGTAGTTTAGTAGTTTACTCCGTATCCAGGTACAGACTGCTAAACTACATGTAAACTAAACTAGTTTACGTTGTTGCAATCCTTTGCCCTCTTGGCACATTACCAGCCGCAAGGACCTGAGCGAGAAGCATAAAACAGGACAATACAAGGTACAAGTACTCCGTACAGTACATAACTTTAGCACTCTAAAATTAAGAGGGGCGGGCGTTGGTTTACGGAGTAGTTTACGTAGTTTAGTTTAGTTTAGATTGGCTCAGGTCAGGCCAGCATGCATACCCGGGGGAAGTTTGATTCGCGACTCGAAACCCCTGGTCAACTGAGAAAATTGGGGTTGACGAGAGAGCCAATAACAACAGCAAGCCCTCATGTCAGACAGAAAATCTAGTGAATAGTTTATTTAGTACAAAAGCTGTGTGAGAGATCCTGCCAAGTGTTGGCAATCTAGAAGAGTTGACACTTTATGAAATGTTGTGACAAGGCTGTCAGAACTGTCAACCTGCCACCTACGGAGTAATAAACGAGATGGGGAAAAAAGAGAACCGATAAAAGATGGAGAAAGGACGGTGATCATCGGCTGTCTCCCCGCAAAGGGAAGAGAAGCGAGGGAGTTTAGCGAGTCCATTGTAGTAGTTTAATAATACGTAGTAGTACTACTCCGTAGTTTAATAGCACTACCAAATCCTTGCTCGACTCCATAATTGACTCTGGAGGGCCTGGCCTACGTACGTGCAGTAATAAAGCGAGGCAAGGAGGGTCTAGGGTCTTTTACCCCGATTCACGGGACCCGGAGATCCCAAAGACTCGGTACCCAGGTTGCTACTTGTATGTTTCGTTGGAAGAGTGGCACGATTTGCGGTAAAAGGGACGGGCAGTTTTTCTGTCTCTTATTACGGCAAAATATATCGAGTGTTGACGAGGGAGAAAAAAACAAACACAACTCCTCCCCTGCATCTTGCATGCAATAATTGACCAGGATGGCAGCGGCATGAAAAGTGGTGCAAAAACAAGGTTCATTCAAGCCATCACGCCACGCGACATAGGCACCGGCCTTCGTTCTAGCCAGAGTCTACGGAGTACAAGTAAACTAGTTGCATCCAGTTAGTACAGAGTCCTCGGGAGTAACGAGTAACGAGACAACCCTGCTAACCTATTACCTGTGAAAATGAGCCAAGCTCCTGGGCAATGAGCCAAGCTCCTGGGCAATGAGCCAAGCTCCTGCGCAATGAGCCAAGCTCCTGGGCTTGGGGTAATAAAAAGTGTGGCCTGGCTGGCGACGAGCCTCCTCCCCTCCCTTTTTCAAGACTATTACCGATGCTGATCTTGGATTAAAGTAGAATACGGAGTAGACCAAGCACAGTTTTCATCGAGTTTGCTACTAAAGTAAAAAAAAAAAGTAAAATGATAATAATAGTAGAAGAACCAATGATGGAAGTGCACGAAGAAGGACAAAAGAAACCAACCGCCGTCAAATCGCAAAGGCCCAAAAGCCTTGCTCCCCCTCTTTCTCGAGAATCCTTCCCAGTGATATTAACACGCACGTATTCCTCCCTCCCAGCCCTAATGGCCAGCCAGCCAGCCAAACACCAGACTTGTACTACTTTTTCACTGGAGCCTTCGAGAAGCAAGAAGCGAGACGAGAGCAGGCTTGATGGGAAATAGTACAAGTACGGATTCCCTCCCCTGCTCTGCTTTCAGCCAAGCACTAAAACACCACTAGCCTTCTTGTGTCTTTCTCTTCTCTCGTCCAGTTTGGCGCCAGCCTTTCTTGGGTTACGGTGTTCCAGAATAGCGTAATGAACACCCCTTCCACACGTGGTTTGTGCGGATGGTGAAAAAAGCAAACTAGCATTGCCACAAGGGGGGATCCTGGTCTGGCTTTGAGAAGAGGGTGTTAGTTATTATTACTTGTATGGGCTACGAGTACGGAGTACGGAGTAGATTCATGGATTCAAGAAGGACTCGATGATGAAGTGAGTTCGTAATGATCAGAACATGCTTCACGGCGAAAGGGAAAGGTGTGCAACCCGAGAAAGTAGTACCAAAGACGCTGCTTCTCATCTGTTTCCCGTCTTCTCTTCCCCCAGGGTCGTACTACAAAAACACGACATGCAGTTTACTCCGTAGATGCCGTCATATCACATCCATGGACGCACACCACATCTTGTCAATCACTACTCCGTAGGAGCCGCTCACACATACACACACACCCCTTCCCAACCATACACTCCTACACGCCGCCATCGTGCGTCTAGTCCCCTTGCAAGTCTAGCTCGCCCGTGCATGAAGGACAGAAATCGCATCCCATTAACCCATCCATGCCATGTCAAACCCCGTTGAACCGGGATCCATAGAAGCCAAAAAAGAAAGAAAAACAAAAAAAGGAAAAACCTAAATACACGAACCCTTCAGCCCTGAAAAGGATTGAGACCTCAGAAACCCCAAAAAGGCCTGCTCTCCCCATTCTACTTCCCCGCGCGCCCCCTCGTCTGTCTCCCTCTTTCTTTCTTTTTGTACGGAATACTCCATCTGTCGTCTTGCCTCGTCAATTCCGAGACAGCTTCGCAAGAACCCCCATGCGTAGTGCATCTCGTCAACACCGAACTGGCGTCGTAGCCAGTCTTGTGCGTTGACATCACTTCTCGACACAAGAAGGGAGGGGCGCCATCTGTCGGCTTGGTTTCCTCGGTACAAAGGAGACGATAAAAGACTGCTACTTCCAGCAGCGAGCGTCGTAAACGAAGCGAAGGAGAACAGCAAAAGATCTACCGCAATGTCCGGCATCGCCGACAGCTTCCCCGTCTACTACGAGTCCGGTTGGGCCATTCTCAGTACCATTGGCATTGCCAACGCCCTCTTTGGCATCGTCATCATCGGTATCACCAGCTTCTCCAACGTCGCCATTGTACCCATCATAACGTCCATAGCTTGCGCCCTCGCCAATGGACTGTGTTACTACTCCTTTTACCGCCCCAACGTGCCTACGACTAGTCGGGCTATTGGATCTGTCTTAGGAGATGTCTTCTGGCTGGTATGTGCGACCCGAGCTTGTTTCTTCTTCTTGAGGTTTCCTGGGTCCATTGCCATGGAACTACGGGCGAGCGCGCCCCCTTGACTAGAACGTGCATCTAGAGAGGGTTTCGTGCCCGTAGTAGTAAACCGAGTCCATTGCGGGAAAATGGTCCACTCAAGACCTGAACACAAGTGCGCGCGTGCCTTTCTCGGCAATGGTTAACATCGCTCCTTTCACTCTAGATCCAAGAAGCCGGCCTCTCTTTCTACAGCTATGCCATTCTCTCTCGAGTCCTTCGGGCGAAGAGTCACCTCGTCTTCATCAGCGGCTTCTGGACCCTCATTGTTGGTATTTCCGCCTCCCGCGTCGTCATCGCCGTGATGCGTGCTCGTTCCATTCTCAACGACGACGAGTCGCTGCAAGATACCATTAGCACCCTGCATATCGTATACTTCACCCTCATCGCCGTCGCCGAGTGCTTCAGCGCCTTTTTCCTACTCCGCATGTTCGGCTCGGCCGAGAATACCTCCATGAAGGCCGCCATCCAGACTGGCCTCTTCCGCTACCTCATGCGAAGCACCGAAGTTCGTCTCGCCTTCCTCGCCGTAATTGGTGTCATGCGCGCCGTGACCTACTCGTCCCAATCAGCCGCCCAGGCCGCCACCTCGGCGGCAAGCCAAGTCGATCGATTTGCTTATACAATGGAGTGCATGTTCCCCGTCATCATGTAGTACGTATTCTCTGACTGTTTTCGCATCCACGTCCGACACTGTGCCAACTATCGGGCCAATGTACAACGCATATAAGCTGACAAAAACGTTCCCACCTTCTAGCATCGATATTCTGGCTTCTAAACTGGCCTCTATGAACTACCAGTACGACATGTCGTCTCGCAACAGACACCAGCAAAAGAACTACGCACGCCAATATTCTTCGCATCGTGGTGCAGAGCCGGGCTTTGCACTCACTACCATGCAAGGTGAGCACAAGGTCGAAGTCCAGGGCGGTCGTAGGGCGAGCTCCCAGGAGCACATTATGGAGACGGGCTCTATCAACGAACCTTCTGATTTCGCCGATGCCGACGGCCACTACCCCCCCAGACGCGGTATCAACAAGACGGTCGAGATTGAAGTCAATAATAGCATCGTCCGAGATCAGTAGTGCCGCCTGTGACACTACTTTGCTTGGTACTAGGGGGAGATGTGATTATGTACATGGATAACGCGCGTCATGGCTTTCCAGGATTACGAACAATCCCTTAATTTAGATTTTCTCAGCTCGCTGCATTTGTTGGAGAGGCAGCGTCCCGCACAGCACATTCGACAAATTTCCTGGTGTTAGATGTTTGCATGTGGTCGGCCCGATAATACCCTGGAAGGAGGGGGAGGCGAAGTTCATGCGAGCCTGTTTGCCCTTCCATTTGATATCTCTTGTTTAAAAGGATAATAATCATAACAGCACCAGCCAATGAAAAGAATCTGGTATCTGGTACCTGCAATGGAACGTGACCCGAATGTCGGATACGTTGTTACGCCACAGCCGCCAAGGTATCACGAGTCGACTTGTGATCTGTCGTGTTTGTACCAAGTGAGCGCAAGGCTTAATGGTGAGGCGGCGAGGCCTGCATATGCACGTGTATGATCTGAACCCTCGTAGAGCATTCTGGGGGGGGGGCTTCGGCGGTGGCTTTTGCTTCCTTTTCGATTCGTCTCACGATATGCGTGTATGTTTCCCCCATGTGTGGTGTGTGGTGGCATGTGCATCAAGCCTCTGCAGGATCTCGGATCTCGCACACTGTTTCAAAAGTGAAAAGGGGTTGGCTTGTAAAACTAGGATTTAAGATTATCGGGGGCTGAAAATTGCATTAAACGCGGCCAAATGCCCCATCTAACCCACCAAATCCAGACTCCTACCCGCTGATAACTCGCACCGATTAGTGCATACACCCCTCCAAGTGTGCTAAATTTGTGCCGGATTGTGCCAATTATGCTACTAATTATGCCCAAATGATGGCTGTTGCGGCATAGCATCCTGCCCCCCCCAAGATACGCCTCCATTATGTCACTGGATAAATCGACAGTACCCATCGCCCATAATCACCTTAATCATCGCGACGCCATCCGCACATCAGCACATTCACCAATGCTCCTTCTTCTTCTTTCTCTACCACTCTCGCTTCGTCCGTAGAAACCTTATTGTCGCTCGTTTCCAACCCAATTCCTGATAGGTGTTCTCGTCGTCCCGCTGACGGCCCGCGGAATGACGACCACCAAATCCTCGTCCCGCCATTCGTCAACCCTTGCTTTTGACGATAGCAGTGTGTCCGACACCAGCAATTTCGAAGACATCGGCCTCGAAGATGTAATTGTTACCGATTCTCGCCACCTACGCGATACCCAAATTCTCCCGCCCGCTCCCAACCCGTACTCCGCCACATACCCTTCCGATCTTCGCGCAGCCGCCTCGTTGAAAATTGGCGTTTCGAAAAACGGCCGCCCCCTAGTCGGAGTACGGGACGCCCCCAAGTTCCGTCCCCAGCGAAATGTGACGCCCATTACTGGCCAGCGGCCTCGTCCTGCCCTGTCGACTCTACACACGAATATGCGTGGAGGAGATGTTCGCAGCCTGAGTGTAGGCTCTGTGGGCATGCCCCCAAGTCCTCGACAACCACGTCTCTCCAGTAGTCATTCTACCACATCCCTCCCCTTCCACGGTGGCCGACCGCGAAGTCCCAGCCCGCACACATCTTTGGGTCCTCGTGACCCCAACCAGATCGTCCGACCGCGAAGAAGCAGCTGGCAATCGAATCGCGAGCGAAAGACAACCCTTGAACTGGAAAAGGAATGCGATGAAGAAGATGGCGACGACATTCCTGAAGGCTTGATTCTCGACAACGTGCCCATCTCGCCTCGCCATACGCGGGACCGCTCCGTGAGCAGACCGTCTTCCACCTCTCCCTCCCCGAGTCGACCCCCTAAGCCCGTGGGCAATGGAACACCTGCAGTCGCCGCCGCCCAGGGCTGTCTACGATCACCGAGTTGGAAAGCGTCATCTTCAGCGGCTACCAGTCCTGTCAAGGCCCGTGCCAAGAGCTGGAACGCGGCCATGGCGACCCTGAGTCCAGAAACACGTGCTCTGACCGAAAAACTGGAGGAGCACTCGGACGAAATGGAGCGGGCTAGGGCCGGCACGGGAGACAAGCGAACCAATGCCTGGGATGTCAACCGACGCTCCCTCGACCACCTCTTCTGGGAACCTGAGCAGCGTAAACGTCGCTGGTCCCCTCTGCCAGAGCTTCCCAACGTAAAGCAAGCGAACGTCATGATTGACCCCTTACCAATATCCAAAGAAAAAGAGGCTGTATTAAGTAGGACACGCCCCTCATGGCTGCCGCCAAAAGATCCCGCAGAGGAGAAACGACATCTGCGCGAGTACCAAAAAATGATGGCCAGTAGTGCTGAGCTTGATCGTCGGAGAGATGCTGCTCGTAGTGCACGGACGGCCACCCGCGACACCGTTGCCGACAATCTTCAACATCTGTGGGAGGACGAGGTGCTTCCTAGATGGAACGAGGCGGTGCGTGAGTGGCGCACCCGAGAACTTTGGTGGAAAGGTGTTGCCCCTCGAAGCCGAGGCGCCGTCTGGACCCGAGCCATTGGCAACGAGCTCGGTCTTACCAGCACATCGTACGAAGCGGCCCTGAAACGTGTGAAAGAAATTGAAGGCCGGCTCGCCGATGGTAGGGGTGACCCGGAGGATGTTCGCCGTGTGGCTTGGTTTTCTGCTATACGAGAAGACGTAGCCCACAATTCTTGGCCTGACCTTCGAATATTTCAAGAGGGTGGACCTTTACATTCTGGACTTGTTGATGTGCTTTCGGCATATGCTGTCTATCGCAGCGATATTGGCTACGTCAAGGGCTGTAGTGTAAGGAACAACCCCCCTTTTTCAGGTTACGAACTGTGGTACTAACCTCAACCTCCTCCTGTTCCTCATAGACCATAGCAGCCCTGCTACTAATTAACCTCCCGAATGTCACTGACGTTTTCATTGCCCTTGCCAACATCCTCAACCGGCCCTTACCCCTCAGTTTCTACGCCCTGGACAACGGCGCAAAGGCCTCAGCCTACAATCTCGTTCTCCAGACCCTCAAAGCCAAATGCCCCAACCTCCACGAGCACCTAACCAAGTCTCTGACCGATCCCGACCCAGACATTTACCTCTCCGACATTTTTTCCGCTCTCTTCACCAATTGTCTGGCCATAGACGAAGCCGCCCGTCTCTGGGACGTCTACGTGTTCGAAGGCGATACCGTCCTCATCCGCGCAGCAGTCGCTTTATTGGCCGAGCACGAAATGGCCTTGCTAGGCACCTCAAAGGTCGAAGAGGTCAAGGCCATTCTACACGGCGGCTCCGGCTCCAGCTCCAGGCCTCGGGCTGTTGGCGAAGTTGGGTCCGAAGATCGCTGGATGCGCGCTGTTCGGGAAGCCGGCAAATCACAACCCTCCCACTAGGACACACTCAACAACCTGACCAGACCACGTTCCTCGGACTCAAAAATCATCCTCCATCTCTCCGTGTCCGCAAATGTTCTCATTTAGACCATTTTCACCGACTCGAGGTTTCATCCAGCATATTGACTAGTACACGATTTCGCTCTAGGTTTTTAATCTTCCAATCTTGTTGGCTTGACCATTTTCGGTTCTTATTTTCTTTCTTTTTGGATTCATAATTTCCAAAGCATTCGGATGGTGTTTGATTTTATAATGACCATCCCTTTTTCTTCGTGGGAGTTCAGCCATTTTTGTTCAACATTTACATAGAGTTGACTTTTTTTTCTTCTTCATTTTCGAGGTGCCCCTCTTGATCAATGCCATTTCGTTTCTCCTATGTTTATTCCCCAGTAATGCAACTCAAGAATCAGGTAAAGCCGTATACATATTGGCGATATTTTGTCATGTCTGGTAACACATGCTGCCAATTTCTTTTTTTAATATTTCACCAAGATTACACTACTAGATAAGTTGTCGGCACTCTGTATCTAAGCCCTAATTTTTTTTGGTGCCGGCATGGAAGACAAGCCTTTCTTTCAAGAGTGGCTTATCCTTGCACTATAAGATTACAACATCGCTGGGATCATGAAATAAGGGTCGTTGGGTTCCTCCTTGCGGTATATCTTATCTGTCAACTCTGAGTTGGTTCATTTCAGTTACTTTTTACCATCTATCCTTCTCTCCTTCGGGGGGCCGCGCGAATAATGTCGTCGACACGGAGCAACAACTAAATGGAGTGTTAGCTCGGGGTACGGAATGAGAACGATGGTGAAGAAAGAACAAACCTCTGCAGCCTCGCTGGCCGAGGACACCACTGCCTTCTTCAGCTTGTAAGCTTCAACGACGCCAAGATCCCGCATGTCGGCAATACCGCCACCAGGAGTTGTGAGATCGAGGCCGTATGTAGTCATGCCGTCGTAGATGGCCTTTCGCAGCCTTGCAACGAGATCGCCCGAGTCAAGACCCGCATTGTCGGCAAGGATAGTAGGAAGCTGACGGAGGGCCACAGCAAAGCTAGCCACGGCCACCTGGCGCTTGCCCTCCACGCGGGTAGCAGCTCCTTCAACGGCCTTGGCCATGAGCATTTCGGCGCAGCCACCACCAAGAGTGGTTCGTGGCTCCTTGACTGTTTGTGACAAGACGGCCAAGGCGTCATGAAGACTTCGCTCCGCCTCGTCAAGAAGCTGGTCTGTAGCACCACGAAGAACGATTGTGCAAGCTTCGCCGGCAGCAACGCCAGAGAACTTGATCAAGGTATCCTCGCCAATGATGACTTCCTCGATAACGTCACAGTGACCGAGCTTGACCTGCTCAGGGTGGTCGAAGGTGGAAGTAATCTCGCCACCAGTCACAAGCGCTAGGCGCTCAATGCCATCGAAGTCGGCGTGTTCAATCGACATGATGCCAGCGTCTGTGAAAAGCTGCTCGGGCCAGTTGTAGATGAGCTGCCGGTTGATGAAGCAGTTGATACCGTGAGCTTTGATTTTCTCAACCTTGGCCCGCATCTTTTCCTTCTCGGCTTTCTCAAGTTCGGCCAGCTTGGCAGTGGAACCAACCTTGACTCGAGCGCCAAAGATCTTAATCTTGTCTGTGTCCATAGATGTGTTTGCCACAAGAATCTTGGCCTTCTCTAATCGCTTCGGTTGGTTGACGCCAATCTTCTTGTCCAAAATGAAACCTTCATCTAAATATGAGTCGCAGAGTTTGCCACCAGCCTTCTTGATAATTTGGATGTGGCTTAAGTCGCCAGTGCCCTTGAGGCGTAGAATTGCGTCGACAGCGAGCCGGGCGAAGTGGTTTCGGTCTTGCGCGAGCACTTTGGAGCTCAGGGTAGTTCGGGCAATGGCGAGAAGATCGTTGCGGAATGCTTCGGGGTTCTTGCTGTGGTCAACTGCGGACTGTTCGAGCGCTTGAAGGGCGGCCCGGGACGCTATCCGGTACCCCTCGATGATCGTTTGTGGGTGAATCTTCTTGTCGACTAACTTTTCAGCCTCACGGAGAAGCTCAGCAGCTAGAACAGCAACTGATGTGGTGCCGTCGCCGACTTCATCATCCTGGACCTTCGAAATATTGACTAGAACCTTTGCCGCCGCATTATCGAGAGCAATGGCTTTTAGAATCGTGGCTCCATCGTTGGTGACCATTATTTCGCCGGTGGACCTGTTTAAAATTAATCATGATGAGTATTCATTTCTTGACGTTTCAATGGGAGAATTGCACAAGCACTGTCTTATCATACGCTGATTGTAAAATCTTGTCCATGCCTTTCGGCCCAAGAGTGCTCTTGACTAAGTCACCAACAGCAATAGCTCCAACAAACGCCGTGAGACGCGCATTTTCGCCCTTCTCCTCTGTTGTTCCATCCTCAAAAATCTGCGTCGGACTAAAAGAAGACTGTGAATAGGTGTCAGTTGGCCGGTTTTCGTCATCGTCCGTTGTGCAGCGCGGGGCATCCTACCATTTCGCCTGCAGATGTTTCGCCTGTATTTTAGAAGGCAACAAATGCGGAAGAGGGGTAAAAGAAAATCCTGGCAGAAAAATGCAAATATGCGAAATATTCCCCTTTAGAAGAAAGATTCCGATTTATAAAAGTTAGCTTACTCGATCTTCGCCCGTGCTTCGTCGTTGTTCACCGTTTTTCGTGATGCCTATTTCCAAGCTAGATATCTCTGATCACTAAGCTATTCAAGGGGAAAGTAGCTTTTTTGACACTCAGCCGAAGATTTTCCATTGCCCCACGTTCACTCAAAATTTTGTATGCGATGGCGGGGTCTTGCGCCCTCTCCACCCACATTTTGTGCCCTCTACTCTTTGAACGTGAAAAAATTCAGCCCCACAACTGCAGCAACTATTGGTCAAAATCCCAGGGCACACATTGTTTCGTGACAATTCCACCTCAGCGTAGATTCTGTGAACTCGACCCTCAAGCCCCGGTTCTCGCGCGATCCCTCCAGCTGGTGACCCCTTTACCAGAATTTATTCAATATTTTTCCTGGATCTTTTTTAGAGAGAAGAGTTCCTGGCTCATAATTCTCGAGTCTTAACCACGACTCTTGGCCTTCGTGGTCACCTACATTCCTACATACCGACACAACTTTACGCTGCCACATCACTATGCCACCTCCATCATTTGACCAACTCCGCGAGGCGGACCTTGACGACGACGACTTCAGCGAAGATGAAATCGATATTTCAGATCTTAGAGAAAAGTACCAAGTTCAACTTGAGCAGGGATATGACACCTTCGTTGTCGTCGATGGCCTCCCCCAAGTCAACGAGGACCAGAAGCCCAAGCTGCTCAAATTCTTGCTGAAGAAGCTGGCTCAGGCGGGTAAGGTCCGCGAAGATGCCATCTTCATGCCAATGGGAGACGATGGACAATCATTAAAGTCAGTCAGCCCAAGTCAATATTGCAGCTAACCCCTTTTCGCCCAGCTATGAACCCCGCCCTCCTAACAACTATCTCAATAGGTTTGCCTTTGTCGAATACTCTTCCCCTAGCGAAGCCGCCGCCGCTGTTCGTCAACTTGACATGGTTCCCCTTGACAAGAAGCACACGCTACGAGTGAACAAGCTCACCGATATCGAGCGTTTCGGTCGCGAAGGCCGCATTGAAGATGAATTCCAGCCGCCGACTATTGAAGAGTTCCAGGAGGGTGAGCATCTCCGGTCATGGCTCAAAGACCCAAGAGGACGTGGTCGGGATCAGTACGCTATGTATCGTGGCGACAATGTCGGCGTCTTTTGGAATAACGAAAAGAAGGCGCCGGAGAACGTCGTTGATCGGCAGCACTGGACTGACACCTTCATTCAATGGTCACCATTGGGCACATTCCTTACCTCGGTTCACCAGCAAGGTGTTCAGCTCTGGGGTGGCCCATCTTGGGGCCGCATTCGTCGCTTCCCTCATCCTTTTGTCAACCTAGTCGCATTTTCGCCCAACGAGAATTACGTTGTCACTTGGTCCCACCGGCCGATCGCCATCCCTGACGAGGGTCACCCTGTATTGACCCTCGATGACGATGGCAAGAACTATGTCATCTGGAGCATCGAAACTGGAAAGCCTCTTCGATCATTTGCCAACCTCGACATTCCTGCGGAGGACGAGAACGCAAACCCTAAGCAAGCGCCACGGAAGCTGCCATGGCCCGCCTTCAAGTGGTCGGCTGATGACAAGTATGTTGCCCGACTCACACAAGGCGCTTCCATCTCTGTCTACGAACTCCCGCGCATGAATCTGCTTGACAAGACTACAATTAAGATCGAAGGCGTCATGGACTTTGACTGGGCCCCAGCCACGGTCAAGAGAGAAGGCGTCAAGACATATGAGCAGCTCTTCTGTTACTGGACGCCTGAAATCGGCAGCAACCCTGCCAAGGTCGGCTTGATGAGCATTCCTTCCAAGGAGGTCGTACGAAGTCTCAACCTTTTCAGTGTAACGGATGCCAAACTACACTGGCAGTCGGACGCATCCTATCTTTGTGTCAAGGTTGACCGCCACTCAAAATCCAAGAAGTCGCAAGCTACAACTCTCGAGATCTTCCGCGTTCGTGAGAAGGGTGTGCCAGTTGAGGTTGTTGATACCATCAAGGACACCGTTATCAACTTCGCTTGGGAGCCCCACGGCGACCGTTTTGTCATTATCTCTACGTCTGAACCCGTTGGCGTGACGGCGGTGCCTCCCAAGACCTCGGTGTCTTTCTTCTGCCCCGAGAAGGCCAAGGGTAACACAGTAGGCAACTTCAAGCACCTCAGGACTCTTGAGAAGAAGAACAGCAATGCCATCTACTGGTCGCCTAAGGGACGCTTCGTTGTCATTGCAACTGTGCAGAGCCAGCAGAGCAGTGAGCTTGAATTCTACGATGTTGAGTTCGAGGGCGAGAAGCCAGAGTCCGACAAGGACCTCACTGCCAACCTTCAGTTAATGAACACAGCCGATCACTACGGTGTCACGGATGTCGAATGGGACCCGTCTGGCCGTTTCGTGGCCTCTTGGTCGTCTGCCTGGAAGCATGGCGTAAGTTTACTCCCAGCCTATTTCAGCTCTTATCTTTTTTTTTTTTTTACGTGTCACGAGAAATCGACCTATTCTCGCAACAAATGACAGAAAAGCCCCAAACACGAGTGGAGTGATATGGCTGACCAGGATGCAATATAGATGGAAAACGGATTCCACCTCTACAACTTCAGGGGCGAAGTTTTATACGAGGAACATATCGAAAAATTCAAGCAGTGGCAGTGGCGCCCAAGGCCACCTTCCCTCCTTACCAAAGAGGAGCAAAAGCAGATTCGCAAGAACCTCCGACAGTACGCCCGCGAATTCGAGAGACAAGACGAGGAAGAAGAGGCGTCTGCCGATCTCGCTGTTGTGGAAGCTCGTCGTCGCATCCTTGAGGAGTGGTACGCTTGGCGAGCCTCGGTGGAGGAGGAGCTTGCCGAGGATCGCGCGTACTATGGCATCCCAGATAACGTTGTTGAGGAGTTGTTACGCGCAAAGACGGCGCTCATTGGCACGGATGGCCAGGCCGACAAAGTAATCGAGGAGATTGTGGAGGAGGTGCTGGACGAGACGGAAGAGATTGTCGCTTAAAAGATTATTGGTTGCTTGTAGTTTTGATACGGGTTTGCGCAGGGCAGGGCGCACATTTCCATACAGTTTTGTCACTCTTCATTTTATGAACTTGATGTTATCCGAGGCAGGTAGATATTAGCATTGAGACAAAATAACAGGCGCTTGGTAATAGGCATCTGTGACTAGGTATAAAAAAGATGGAAATAAAGGACAGTCTTGATTCATGTTTCTTTCTTCACTTCATATTCTATTAGTTTGTGCATAACACGGTCGGTGGCTTGCATGACTTTCAGTTCTCTTGACAGTGTAGTGCTTTCGGGCTGGCAACAAACAAAAGAAGAAAAGGAAATGGACCAATGAAGGCCCTTGAAAGTTGTTGGAAAAACTCCGGGGAAAATGTCCCTGGTTTTTTTATGTCTATCTATCGAATGAAGTTAGAGACAAGGACTTCCTCGATAACACGCCAGACGAGAGGCTCGTAAGGCGGCTCGGAGAGCTGAAGAAGTTAGCGGACAGAACTCGGCGGGCTTACGAAAATGCCGAGCCTGGAGGCATGTGGCTAAGGTCGTAGGTGGCTGGTGGCTGATCACACTCGATGGTCTGTGCTGCTTTTCTTGGAAACTAAACTATTCTAGGTATTTAGTGGATCTAGAAAATAACGTTATTCTATTGGACAAGGCCTATAAGTTCTCCATTTCTTTCCGCCCAGCGGCTGGGGGATCAATCACGACCCAAAAAAAAGGTGCACGTGACTTAAAGAATTTCCTAATTCGTCGCGGGGAAGTTTTTACGGGACCTACAAAGCACACACACTTTCGTTCCGAAAGCATTTGCACCTGTCTTTCCAAGTCCAACCGCCCTTGTAAAGTAGGACGAATAGGATGGGGACGCGGATGATCATGGAACCCAGCATGTTTCTGTGTGATGGTACTCGCTGACAATGACACTTCAGTCCTTAAGGTTGCCTTGCATGCTAAGTGAAGGAGCGAGTTGGTGGTCGCGGTTCGGCGCCCTTCAGGTGCACATCCTTCCACTGGACACACGCATACCCGAGCGGTCAATGGTGTCACCCACCCACCTGAAGGGCGCCGAACCGCGACCACCACGGAGAGAATGCCCGAACCACCAACTCGCTCCAATTCACTCAGCATGCAAGGCAACCTTATTAAGGACTGAAGTGTCATTGTCGGCGAGTACCATCACACAGAAACATGCTGGGTTCCATGATCATCCGCGTCGCCATCCTTTCGTCCTACTTTACAAGGGCGGTTGGACTTGGAAAGACAGGTGCAAATTACGCCCGAACTCCCCCGTTCCTCAAGTATAACTCCGATAGAAATACTCTTCGTTACGCTTCGCTCCACTCCGAGTAAAAATCCTCCCATCTCTCTAGTAATCGCCAACGTAGGTCGGGCTTACATAAACATAACATATTCTATTTGCACCGCTGGCGGTACATGTAGGGGTTGCCAGCAAAACCAGTGTGACTAATGAAAAACAATTACTTAAGCGCGAAAATCATCTGGTCGAGAAAATAATAAAAAACACCACCCATTTTTTGTGCCGCCCATTAATAGTCCTTGACAACTTCTTTTAGTACGGAGTACATATTTCTAAAGTCTCCACAACCCACTTGCCAGCAGTTGGCACCCACACATGGAGGTCAAGGAGGCATACTAGCTTGAGAGGCAAATAAAATAGAAAGAAAGAAAGAAAGCTAGAGTGGCGTTCTGAAGAAGTGTGGTTCCGGTGCCACGCCTACTCCTTCCCAGTATCTGCCCTGGCATCTGTCTCCAAGTATCACCGTCGCCTTTTGGAGGCTACCAAGCTCCAGGGATGATGCCTTCACGCCTTAGCGTTAAGGAAGGTCAACCAACCTCGGCCCTCGATGATTGAGATGGAATTCTCATTTCTGGTCTGACATGAAGACGCTTGGTTATCTACCATGGCATGATTGTTCATGAATTGTTGCATTGATTGGGAATAATGAGCTCTGATAAGGCATGTTCTAAACTAGCTGGGTGTACTCCATACTCCGTAAGCTCGCCAGTGGCGGCGAGCTGTGAAGAGGGTTTTACAAGGGTGGGTTCCACAGGACTATTTTCAGTGGTGTTGTAGCGCTTTCCGATGGTAACTGGCCAATGGGTGTATTGACGATTGTCGCTGATTCAAAGTGACATCCGCCCGTCAGTACTGTTGGAAACAATCAACCATGTCCCGTTCTCTGCCCCTTGTCAGGGAACACGATTTTACAACAAGGCTTGTCTTGGTTGTCTTGGATGTGCGGTCGAGGTGGGGCCATTACACGGAAAACGGAAAATGCCAACTTGTTGGGGCAGATTTTGTTGAGAAGATGGGACACCCCTCGTCCAATCCATCAACCCCTCCAAAATGCCCATTGCGGTTCTTTTTTTTTTTGTGCAAAGCTCCCGAGGCTCTTTTAATAATCATTCGGACTGATGGGCAATCGAACACGGAAGACATTTGATTATTCGTACTTCTTACTGAATGGGTTCACGGGGATTTTATCGTAATATCCCGCCGCCCGGGGGGCGGCGCGGGC
>JADHKT010000034.1:0-82586 GCA_019925285.1 Graphium sp. VPRI43844 | reverse complement strand
TTTTTTTCGTAATTTTTCCTCATTGGGTTCCGGGGGTTTTTTTGGTAATTTCCCCCCCCCCCCCCCCCCCCCCCCCCCCCCTTTTTTTTTTTAAGTGGTGTAGGGTCGCATATTTGTATATCTTGTCTTGATTCTTTCACGTGAAGACCGGGAAAACATGGGTAGTGAGATTGACCTCGTGGGCTCACCACTGGCTATGTTTAACCAATTACTTGATGTTATTTCCAATTGTAATACTTGTACGGAGTAGATTTACCTATCCTGTTTTAATTGCATATAAAGCGACGCATCACTGCCAATCTTCGTAGGATCGAGGCTGGCTGACCGCTCAGTAGTACTCCGTAATCCAGCCCGTCGGCTCCAGTTGTCCCAACAAGGCACTGTCGGGATTCTATTGTGGGCAGACGTACCGTCCATGTCAACTGTAAATAATTGGAGAGTCGACCCATTGAGTTCCCGAGATGTTTAATTTGCCTCCTCACCTGGTCTAGAAGGAAAATATGAGAACCAGAAGAAACATGCACGCATTGGCTCCGCTACGCAGTCGAGAGCAGTGGCTGATCTAGTCCATCGGAAGACCTAGACACCTGAGTCGAGTTTACACCATCCAAGATTATTCAAGATTAGATACTTGCAGCATCACTACTTGTACGTAGAAAATCAAAATTTGAAGTGGTCGTTACTTTCGTAGTACCATACCTCCACAGGGAAGAACCCGGGGAAAAGAAAACCCCTTAGTGTGGCTCTCGAGTCACTACCTCTGCACTTGGCTGTCTTCACGGGCGGTAACAAACTCCACTAAGCCCCCTTGGCCCCTTATTGCTAAAGTAGCTGGCTTCAGGGGGCTGCACTACGATCGCCCCCTGGACGCAAGTCAGTCTCCCCACTCTCGGACGCCAGCAATTCCGTTGATCAAAAATCTTCCCACTTCGTTTTTTTTTTTTGAACCCCAGCCATTTTAGCCACTGGTCTTAGAAGAGAGTAGGCTTACAACTTGAACCGTAACCTGGCCGTTTCCCTCCCCCCCACACACAGCTTCTTCAATCTGATTATTATCTCCTCCCCTTACTCCGTCCCTTGGTTTCTTCCCGTTCTCTTCCCGGGCTTGATCTTCCTTCCCTAGATATCCTATAATCTTTCCCTAATTTTTCTCTTCACTTCTTAGTGCATCTGTGCTGAGGTCCTTCTTACAACCGGGCAACATGTCGACTGCCTCTGCTCGACCCTATCAAAAACCCGTCACTCGGCGGTCGGCAGCAGCAGCTGCTGTAGAGGCCGAAGACTCTTCTCCCTCGACAGCCGTCGCATCTCCGTTCGATTCGCCCCGGCAGTCGGCCTCGAGCGCTTCGTTGACCTCGCTATCATCGGTGGAAAACCTCGAAAAGAAGGACGAGTACGGTGTTCTTCTCGACACCTATGGAAATCGTTTCCAGCCCCCCGACTACACCATCAAGGAGCTCCGCGATGCCATTCCCAAGCACTGCTTTGAGCGCTCTGCCTTGACCGGATTCATGTACATCGCCCGCGATCTCGCCGTGTTAGCGTCCGTCTTTTACGTTTTCCACAACTACGTGACGCCCGAGACTATTCCGTTCAAGCCCGCCCGAGTCGTTCTCTGGGCGCTCTACACCTTCATCCAGGGTCTCTTCGGCACCGGTATCTGGGTTATCGCCCACGAGTGCGGCCACGGCGCATTCTCCCCGTCGCGAACCCTCAACGACGTCGTAGGTTGGGTGCTTCATTCGTCTCTCCTCGTCCCCTACTTCAGCTGGCAGATTTCCCACAGCAAGCACCACAAGGCCACCGGCCACATGGAGCGTGATATGGTCTTCGTTCCCCGAACTCGTGAGCAACACGCTACGCGGGCTGGCCGTCTTGCCCACGAATTGGCAGAGCTCACCGAGGAGACACCCATCTTTACCTTCATCATGTTGGTTCTCCAACAACTTGTCGGCTGGCCCAACTACCTCTTGACTAACGTCACCGGCCACAACTGCCATGAGAACCAGCGTGAGGGTCGTGGCCGTGGAAAGCACAACGGCTTAGGCGGTGGAGTGAACCACTTTGATCCCCGCAGCCCCCTGTACGAGAACCATCAAGCCAAGCTCATTCTCTTGAGTGACCTCGGTCTCGTCATCGCCATTTCTGGTCTCACATATCTCGGCAATCGGTTTGGTTGGGCCAACATGGCGGTTTGGTACTTCATCCCCTACCTCTGGGTCAACCACTGGCTAGGTAAGTTGCGTAGATGGGAAAAGACGCATCTCTTTTTGAATCTCTGTCAATCCCTGCTTCGGTGAAATAAGTGAAAACAAGTTGACAAGTTTCTTCTACAGTGGCCATTACCTTCTTGCAACACACCGACCCGACTCTCCCTCACTACACAAGCGAGCAGTGGAACTTTGTCCGTGGCGCCGCTGCGACCATCGACCGTGACATGGGTTTCGCCGGACACATCATGCACGGCATTGCCGAGACGCACGTCTTGCACCACTACATCAGCACCATTCCTTTCTACCATGCCGACGAGGCATCCGAAGCCATCAAGAAGGTCATGGGCAAGCACTACCGTTCCAATACCAAGGGATCTTTCCTCGGTTTCATCAGAGCCCTGTGGACTGCTGCCCGTTTCTGCCAGTGGGTTGAGCCCAGCGAGGGCGCCAAGGGTGCTGGAGAGGGCATCTTGTTCTTCCGGAACCACAACGGATTAGGCACCAAGCCTGCAAAGCTCGCCCCGGTTCAGTAAAGACAGCCGCGCAGGCGCCGGGATTGTCATCCCTGAACCTTTTTTTTTAACGATTTGCAACCACACGATGCCGGATGAATGAAAACAAGATCAACTCGACGAGTGTCTTCTTGAGTTACCGCCTCCACGGTTCGACGGCCAAAACAAACGCGATGGAATTGTCCGGAAACATGGGTGATAGACGACAATCCTTCGAGTGGGAAGAGGAAGGGAAATAGACATAAAAAGGGAGAAGAAGCCCATACGTGTGTTCATGAAAGATGGTATTTCAAAATAGACCAATCGAAGCAAGGAGATTGATAAAACAAGGAGGGAGGGGCCTTTTATCTATCCAGAGTGGTTGGGTGGCGGAACGTGACCCTAAATCGTGCGGGGTTGAAACCCCGGGCCAGCCGAGTTGGATGGGATGATCAGACAAATGCATCATGTTTTCTTGAATTTATAACACGTCTTTCTTCTGCACTCTCTACTCTAATTAACCTTTTTTATTTTCTTATCTCGGTGACAGCCGGCTCGTCGTGATGCATGCTTTTCCCACTGTTTGGCACAGTCAAGTTAGGATCCTCATCACGATTCGGTATTCCGCGTCGTTCTAGGGAAAGTGCTAATTACTGATCCCTGTTGTATTCCTGAACAGTCCTGAAAACCCTAAAAAATGTGCTGGGTCCCCTGTGAAAACGTAGCTATTTTGCTATTTACACGTAACTTGCGGTCCACGCGCTTCGGGGGCCTGCGAAGCAGGCCCTTCACCACAAAGACTCGTTGAATTTCGGAGGGGAAAAAATATTATCAAGAGCTTTTCCAGCTTGCCCATTTTATTGATTGGATTTTTGCGATGTTGCTTTGACCCTATTGTCTTGCTTCTCAGCCTTTCAATTGGTGAATGTCAAAGTCTCCAAGTTCCTCTGAGCCAGGGCGGTGAGAATACTGCCAACTCTCTCTCCCCAGAATGCATGTCTATTGCTACGGCACAAAACTTCGTCCCTTTCCCAACTTTTGGCTCAATTGGTGACTTGGAACCCTGGTTTTTTTTTCTTTCGCAACTCCCATCATATGACCGCCCACCTTTTTACCTTCGATCCTCCTTCTCCCCGTTCCTCTTCTGCCGTTTGCATAACCCAAATCTTCTTTTTCCCCAAAAAAGTCGACCGTGGTCCTGCCTACGCCCATTTTTTATCGTAGAGCCCAGATCATTCATTTCTCATCATGGGTACCGTTACTATGATCTACCCTCCTTCCTTGTGAAGTGCTAACCAGTTGGTAGGCCCAAAAAAAACAAACGACAAAGTATCAAGCAGCTCTCAAGCCCCGGCTCTCGCAAGCACGGCAGACGATCAACTCGAGCCATAGCAATCTCTTGTGCTAGGGTCAGAACCATTCAGAGAAAATTGGATGCGCGGGGCCTCCATTGCCGAGGCCTTGCGCCCCTTCTATTATCAGTTCGTTTATGTCCATGTTCAGGCACTCTTCGTACGTCTCAAGGCACAAATAGACGACTCTGATGCATATATGTGGCCCTATACCCAAGGCAAATCTCTCGAAGACAACACATCAGATGAACTCTTCAAAATTCTTACCATTCTCACGGCGATTGCAGAGAAAGGCATCACCTTGGAGCAAATCTTGGAGAGCAGCGTTGTCGTCGAAGTTGTAATTCGCATCGCCCAGGGGTTCGTCCCCAAACGGGATCCCAACCCCGCTGCAGCATTTATGCCAACACAACAACTGGCAACTTCTGCATTCAAATCGCCCCAGCTCACTGATAACACCGGTATGCGCACCAGCGCCAGACTGAGGGATAGATTGGTTGAATACATGGGCTTGTACTACCGGCAGCGACAAAATATCACAACGGGCGCCCAAGACAAACAGGAAACTGGCCCGGATGTGACATATCATTCGCCTTACACTTCGATTGTTGGTCCTTCTGGCTCCGGCAAGACTTTTACTGTGAAACACCTTGCAATAAGCGAAGGCGTCTGGGTAATTTACACCAGCCTCTCGGAGTCCCGCACGCCCATGCCGGAGGCCGGCCCATTCGTATCCCAGATGCCGCGAAGAAGCTTGAGTGAGGCGAAAGCGTTTTGGGTCCGCTATGTGCGCGGAGGGAGGTTTTTTGTTGCTGCAGCAAAGAGAAAGAAAATCACCCCCGGAATGCTATTCCGTCTTCAATACTTTCAGGAGTACCGGGACTTCCGGGCTAAGTTTGCTGGTGTCGTCAAGAGACTCAACAAGATCA
The DNA here is from genome assembly GCA_019925285.1 of Graphium sp. VPRI43844. Lineage (NCBI taxonomy): Eukaryota > Fungi > Ascomycota > Sordariomycetes > Microascales > Graphiaceae > Graphium > Graphium sp. VPRI43844. The sequence goes on along the minus strand of JADHKT010000034.1, from coordinate 77,601 downwards.
AGCAAAAGGATATAGCGACCACCTTCGATAAGCTATTTACGCCTGATGTTCTTAAATCGCTTCGAAAATGGAACGAAAATGTGCAATCGAGCACTGCAGCCGAGTTCGATCGTTTCAGCCATTTGCACACACCGAAATCTGTGTCTATTGTCTACTGTCTGGATGAGGCCCGCACTCTGCTCTATAGATACTTGTCACCAGAAGCCCAACAAGACGCACCCGTCTCATTCCGCCAACTCCGTCACGTCTTGAAAGAGGAAGCGATTCAAAACCCACTGTTTGGATTGCTCCTGGATACTACCTCACGGGTTGCTAACTTTTCACCACCTCAAACCCTCGACTCAAGTGATAGGGCGGGGGGGGGATTTTCCTTGTTCGCACCTTTATACGGTGTTTATGTCTTATGGGACACGATGGCAAGAATTCCCTGGCCATTCAAGCATGGTTGGCAACCGTGAGACAAAATGTGGAAGGGACCAACGTTATCAAAGAAGGTCCAAGGTTTACTTGTGAATGGCGGCGGTTCCTCCTGTCCCTTGGTCGCCCCCTCTGGGGGGCGATTTTGAATGTCACAGAAGATGAACAAGGCGCTGGCCATGATCTTGAGAAACAGAATGGGCTCCTAAATCGGATCGAAGCCGTTGAAGACCTCGTGGCTAAGAAGCTTGGTGCTTTGCGGGATGAGACACCTGACCAGCGAGAACAAAGGCTTTCGGCCATGATTCTCTTCCGACTACAGTTCTACGTATCGGATTATAAGCTCAGTGAAGCATTTGTGGCAGATTGGCTTATGTATGTTCGGCATATCTCCACTGATCGAACAACAATCCAGGCGCTAGCACCAGCTGAGCCGACCCTAGCACGCCATGTTGTTATGAGGATGGCGAACAAGGGTGTACGAGAGTCTAGACCAAACAACTGGCTCAACTTCTTTATCGTGGCGCTCTCCATGAGGGTGCCCATGGAGAGATTGTAGCCGGATGGCTACTCCTTCTCGCTGTCGATAGCGTTGAATCGGATATCGAAGATGATGAGACGTGTCTGCTCTATAAAAGGCTTGATAAGTTCCTCAAAAACTTTCTTTTCGAAGTCGACGATCCGCAAATGCTTCTTGTCACGGAGTTGTACATACACATAACTCATATTAGTCGCGTATGTACCGAGAAGGGCCTTATTTCACAAGACCATCTTCAAGTTGGCTTCTTAACAGGGGCAGCATATTTCCTCCCACGGGGATTCGCTGGGGCTGATATTCTCGTGCCAGTTTGGCAAGGACCGAACCGTCCATTGACAGCGTTACCTATCCAAGTGAAAAACGCCAAGGATGGTGAGGACATGACCCCAAAAGGCAAAGTCTTGGCGTGCAATGCTCTCGTAACAGGGCGTAAAGAGGTCGACTGCCTAAACGACAAGAGCATTGTGTACGGCATCTACATGAATCTCCGGCCAACCCCATCGCGCCTCGTCTACCAGGGCAATCTTATCGAGGACGCAAACAATGCATCGCACTTCAACATGTATCTTTTTTACAAAAAGGGCTTTAGCAAAGAGGCCTTTGCTTACTTGAGCAAGGCTGAAGTCGACGTGCTGGGCGGCTTACTTGAGACACGTCTCTTTGGCGTAGGGGACATGGATACCCATGCCATTGGGCAGATTATCATGACTCGGGATGGGTCGACATTTCTGCAGGAAGAGGGGGCACAGGATGTAGAGATGGAATGAGTAACAAAGCTGAACTTAGATTAAGAGAATGACGTACAGAGGGCCTTGGGCTCTTAGTGCCCAACCGGGTTTCAGGGACGCTTAGACGCACCTGGGCGGAGGCAGCCTTCAGCCGGGTTAAAAGTAACCAGCTGCTCGCCCGGCAGATGGACCTGCAGGGTCATCACAGGCGGAAACTCTTCATGCACAGGGTGTTCGAACAACATCCAGGCAGCCTCCGGTGGACTAATATACCGGAAATGGAGGTACATGCCGATTTCGTCCGTAAGGAATGGTGCGGAGGTGTCGGTAGGCCGCTGGAAACGGGCAGTCACCAGGTCATGGCCCTTGTAGATGTACTTGTGGATGTACTTCACAGCCTTGACCGAGGCGCAAATCTCCAGATTGATGTGCGCTTCGAACTTTCGCAGCAGGTACGGGCTGTAAGGGACCACGTTACTATTGTTGTAAGTAACGTCTCGACCATTTTTGCGGATGGTTACAGATGGACCCTGGCGTCGTCTGTAGATGGGATAACCATCCTCACACACCGTAGTGGCACTGCAAAAGGGCTTCGGGTAGTGCTTTCCACAGGAGGGCGGCTGGCCTGGGGATGCCGAGCGCATACACGGCGCTGCAGCGAAATCCGGCCCACAGGGACCATGGACCATACAGCGGGTGACGATCGCCGTTAGGCGACCGTCCGGATCAGACTCAGGCGACGGCAACTCTGCGCTGATCAAGCAGTCAATGTGGGCAGGGTCCAACAGACGGTCGCGGTGGGGTGGGGACAGGAATATCAGGCAGTGTAAATGTGGAAGGCCGCGTTTCTGGTAAACGCGGGGCTGCCACTGTCTGAGGTCATCCAGAAATTGTACGACAAACTTCAGACCATGCAGTACTCGCTGGACAGCCGACTCAGAGACCCAGAAACTCTGAGGAATCGGTTTATCTCCGCGTGCGGCGACCACCTCCTCCTTGCCACCGAAGTCGCAGTCCATGCACCCACCAGCACGACCCCTGACCAACTCTGCTCCGTGCTGAAGGGTATCCTGATTGCGCAGGAAAGGATGAAGGAAAGGCAATCCCGGCCACGAAAAACCGTGACGATCGACGACGTCCCCCAGGTCCACCTCTCTGAAAGGACCTACCACGGCGTATCCCACCGCCCAAAGAAGTACGGATACACATCAACGAACCAAGGACGTCCATCGGTACAAAAGGACACCGACGATCGGAAATGCTACATCTGCAACCGGACTGATTGCCGCTCATGGAAACATTCGGACACCGAAAGACAAGCCCATCGAGAGAAATGGAGGAAGGCCGAGGAGAAGAAGTACGGCCAATTCGTACTTGACTGTGAAGGCACGGACAAATCACCGTCATCATCGGAAACCAGTGACACTGATGAAGACGCCTTCCACGACAGTCGCAGCTACTAGGCCCGGTCAGTCAACGCAAAAGTCGTTAGCACGTTCGCTGGCCAACGCACGGTCCATGCTCTCCATCTCAACAGCCATACAAATAACTTGCTGTTGAACTCGGACCAGAAGGACATCACCACCAGCACTCCATTATCACTCTGGTCTCGGTACTCCTCACAACATTTCCTGGGCATCATCGTTGACACAGGCGCTGCGGAACACTCGACTGCCGGAAAGGAACAATTCGACGCCCTCCGAAAGGAACACACAAACGTATTCCTGGACACCTCAACAGCAGAGAGTATCTCCGTCCGTTTCGGCATAGGCGAATGCACATCCCTCGGCTCCGCAACAGTGTCGACCCCGATCGGGACAGCCACCTTCCATATAATGCCTACAGACACCCCGTTCCTCTTGTCACTAAAGGATATGGATCGCATGGGTGTTTACTTCAACAACATCCGCGACGTCCTGGTGAACAAATCTGGTGACGAAGTCCCCGTAGTACGCCGATTTGGACATGCCTTCATTTCCATCTCAAAGGCGCCAGGCGTACTCATGATGAGCTTCTTCACGGAAGCGGAACTCCGGCAATTACACCGCCGCTTCGGTCGCCCATCGGTCCAACGCCTCCATAAGCTACTCCAAAAGGCAGGCCACGATGACGTTAAACAAGAGGAACTGGAGAAGATCAAGAAGTTCTGCCACCAATGCCAACTTCACCGCGGACCGCCAAAAAGGTTCAAGTTCAATCTGCGGGACACAGACGACGTAGCCTTCAACGGTACGATTGTTGTCGATGTAGCCTACATCGATAACAAACCGTACCTCCACGTGATCGACCAAGCCACTGGGTTTTCAGCAGCCAGATGGCTTGACAACATGTCCGCCCAGCATGCGTGGGACGCCTTGCGCGCGTGCTGGCTTGATACGTACCTAGGACCTCCGGACATCATAGTGCACGATGCTGGTACCAACTTCGCCGGACAAGAATTTAAAGACAATGCGACGTTGATGGGCTCGACAACAAAACAAGTACCAACAGAGGCCCACAACAGCATCGGACAGGTCGAGAGGTACCACGTAGGCATCGAGCGGGCATACTCGATCATCACGAAGGAAATACCAACTATTTCCCGAGATATGGCACTCCAGATGGCGGTGAAGGCGGTAAACGACACGACAGGACCGAACGGCTTAGTGCCCACACTACTGGTCTTCGGAGCGTACCCACGATTGGCAGCAGCGAGCTCGCCAGTTGTTTCTGTGAGTAAGAGGGCGGGAGCATTGAGATTGGCCATGAAAGCGCTAGAAAAGGAAAAAGCCGCACGACAACTAACCGAGGCTTTACGCGCACGCAACGGTCCCAATGTGACTGCCATACACGAAATGGCACTGGGGGATGAGGTGACGGTCTACCGCACTCATCCAGGCTCCAAGAAAGGCAGCTGGGAAGGACCTTTTCGGGTAGTCGCCCTGAACGATGAAGATGTCACGATTGACCCCGGCAACGGAATCCTTGCAACATTCCGGAGCACGGTAGTGAGACCTTACCACCGCGATCCAGAGAATACAACAATCGCCGAGGTCACACAACCGGTGCGGAGGGGTCGTGGTAGGCCACCAAAGAATGCCTTCGCAGGCATAACTACCACCTCAGGAGCGACAATTTGTCTGACAGCACCCAACCCCACGCCGACGAACGAAACTTCCCGGCGGAAAGAGCTGTTCGGCTTGCTAGAAAAGGGCGTGTTCGAGGTGATTTCGAGAAATGACGTACCGGCAGGAATGCGAATCTTCAACGGCCGTTTTGTCGACGTGATCAAGAATGCCGGCACGGCACAGGCCATGGAGAAGTCGAGGTTCGTTGTACAAGCCTACAATGACCCGGACAAGACAAAAGTCTTGACACAATCGCCGACGATCCAACGCATAAGCCAACGCCTTATCTTATGCGTCGCCGCGTCTAGACTATTGACAGAAGGCATAGGTCTCTATCTCAGAGATATCTCACAGGCCTATGTACTGTCCCAATCAAAACTCCAGAGGGACATCTTCGTCAACCCGAACACCGCCATCCGAGAGCTGCTCCATCTGAGCACCAATCAGGTCCTGAAGATCATACGGCCCCTATACGGTATCCCCGAAGCAGGAAACCACTGGTTCGACACATACAGTCGCCACCACACCGAACGGATCGGACTCACGCCTTCACCCTTCGACGCTTGTTTGATGATCGCCAACAAGAAAGATGAGTTCGCCATCGTCGGACTCCAAACAGACGACACATTGATGTTGAGCGACCCAGTGGTCGCCAAGCGAGAAGAAATGGAGCTCGTGAAGGCAAAGTTCTTGGCAAAACCACGGGAAACCCTGACGGCGGATCACCCTTTGAAGTTCAACGGAGGATTAATCGAGATGCGCGGAAACAGCATCCATTTTTCTCAGGAGCGCCAGGTGATGAACCTGAGCACTGTAACCGACGAGCCTAAAGTCAACAAAGGCACGCGCGGTAAGGTGAGCGCACCGTTGAAAACAAAGGAGCAATACGTCGCCCAGCGCGCAAGAGGTGGCTATGTGGCCTCGGTATGTCAGCCAGAGGCCGCATATGATCTTTCGGCTGCCGCCCAGCACCCCGACCCAGGCCCACAAGACATCAAGGCCCTGAACAACCGGATCCGATGGCAGCTAGCAAACGCACAGCGAGGCCTCACCTTCGTTCCCTCGACGAGGAGACACTGCAGGTGGTAGTCTTCACGGACGCTACTTTTGCCAACAACGCAGACTACAGTTCCCAATTCGGATACGTGGTGGTCATCAGGGACGCTTCTGGAAAAGCAAACATCGTCCACTGGTCCTCTACTAAATGTAAGAGCGTCACGAAGAGCGTCCTTGCCGCCGAACTGTACGCGCTGGTTGAAGGATTCGATGTGGGTTCCTGCATCAAAGCGACAATCGAACAGATCTACAGAAGACAAATACCGCTGATTATCTGTATCGACTCAAAATCCATTTTCGACGCGATCACCCGTCTAGGCACGACAACCGAAAAGAGACTGATGATCGACATCCAAATACTCCGGCAAGTTTACGAACGCCGCGAACTTTCGGAATTAAAGTGGATTGCGGGAACCGAAAACCCTGCCGATGCCATGACGAAGCCCGCGGGGAAGGCTTGCGACGCACTTTCAAAACTGGTTGACACGAACTTCATCGAGCTGAAGGAGACGACCTGGGTGGAGAGGGAGCCATAATGCCTGGGAGGCCACATTCTCTTGTTTCCTTATCTGGATTCTTTTGTCTTTCTTTCCTGTTTCCTCATTCCTTCTCCATCGTTTTTTTCCTTCTTTTCAGACTATTCTACTCGGTTTGCTCGTCCACTATTCATGTACGTAGAACGATGCATCCATACCGAGCTATCACGACTTTTAGAGAGAGAGTCAGTGTCGGTATGAATGCATCGGAACTCCGAGGAGCGACCGAGCGTCACATGACGAGATGAAGCATTTTTGGGCAAGCCCTCGGAGGACCGTGCGCAGGACCATAAAGTCACTGTTTTCGCGCACAGTCGCGAACTCCTGAAACTTAGAATAGACAACGAAGCATCACGAATCAGACCATTGTACCCATCGCAGGACACTCACTTGCGGACGTACAGGGTCACCTCGTGTTTGCACTAGCTAGACCAATCAGATTACCCAGTTATACCGACAAATCAAATTATTTCACAATCTATGGTACTCGTGCACGGCCCCCACTAATATCCCTTATTAGAGGGTGCTGTCCACTATGATCACCAATTGCAGTGATTTTAGTGTCAAAATAGGCTTATTTTGATCACAATTGACAACTGCGCGTTTTTCTGATTTTATTTCATTGATTAATTCAGTGTGGTGGTTAAAATCGCGAATTGAAGTTGAAATTGACACGAAATGCATGATTTTGGCGATATTTGGATTGTAGGGATATTAGTGGGAGCGGCGACGCGTATCCTGGCTGGCCAGCCGGTATTTTACGTACTTCTATTAGCGCTGTAGCTAGCCCCACAGCTGTTTGTATGTCGAATGTCAAATATTGTTGCCAATCAGGGCCTAATCCAGTATTTCCTACTCCGTAGTGACGCCACAGCATAGTTTATACTAGTTAGTCAGCGATGAGTCTTACGCCGTCGGTGCTGTGGCGGTGCTATCCATGCCGAAGCACCCCGCCATTGAGCCCCACGAAACCACTCTATTACCGCTGGAGAAATTCCTGGTGCGTTTTACTTGTAACTGCCAGGTCAAACAAACCCCGACTTTGCTTGCTTTCCTTCGTCATCTTTCATAGCTCTCTAATTTTGATTTCTCTAGAATCCTCGCACACTTTATATTATTATTCTCGGCACCTGTATATCTGCGAGCGGAAAAGGCATACGGACCTAACAAAGACCGCCAATAGATATTTTGCCTCCCGGACGAAGAAAAAGCCTGCCAACCTTTACTTGCACGTCTCCCGACTCAATGGCGCCGCGCCCTGGCGATTCAGAAGCCCCTGCTTCAACACAACAACCGAACTCGCAGAGAGCCCGAGGCGACTCTAATCAAGGAGGAAAATCTCGTGGCCGCGGTAGAGGGAGAGGAAGAGGAGCTCGCGGAGACAACCGTCGCGACAGCAAACAGACATCCAGCAACACGACAACTCAAAACGACACCCGACGCCCACACGATGCGATCTCGCCCCCAAAGCCGGATGAGAAGAAGGCGTCCGGTGATGCGTCTGCTGAAGAAGACCCGGATGCCGGCAGCTGTTTTATCTGTGCCAATCCCGTTATCCACTACTCTATTGCCCCCTGCAACCACAAGACATGCCATATCTGTGGGCTGCGCATGCGAGCTCTCTACAAGACTAAGGACTGTGCTCATTGCAGAGTGAGTAACTCTCGGAAGTTTCAAGAATACAGGCATTCATGCTAACATATAATAAACCCCAAGACCCGATCCGAATTTGTGATCTTCACAGATGATGCGGAGAAGCCTTTCGACCAATACAAAGACTCGGATATCACCAGCGTGGATACAAATATCGGCGTACGGTATGCAAATGAAGATATTGTGGGAGATACTGTCCTGTTACTTCGGTACAACTGTCCCGACGCGAACTGTGATTTCGCCGGCTTGGGTTGGCCCGATTTGCATCGCCATGTTCGCTCAGTCCACCACAAAAAGATGTGCGATTTATGTACAAGAAACAAAAAGGTCTTTACCCACGAGCACGAATTGTTTCAGGACAAAGAGCTAGAGAAGCATATGCGACATGGAGACCACCAGCCAGGCGCGGTTGACCAGACAGGGTTTAAGGGACACCCTCTTTGCGCTTTCTGCGGCGAGCGGTTCTACGATGACGATAAGCTCTATGAACACTGTCGTAACAAACACGAACGCTGTTTTATTTGCGATCGTCGGGACTCGAGACACCCACACTACTACCGCGACTACAACGCCCTCGAGCAACATTTTAAGCAAGACCATTTCATATGTCTGGACAGGGAATGTCTAGAAAAGAAATTTGTTGTGTTTGAATCCGAAATGGACCTCAAGGCTCACCAGCTGAGTGAGCACGCGGATTCTCTCTCGAAAGATATCAGGAGAGATGCTCGGATGGTTGATATGTCAAGCTTTGATTACCGTACTTCATATCAGCCTGAGCGACGCGGCGGAGGTGGCCGGTCAAGAGACATCCCGGCGCGTGGCCGGGACCCTAATGCGGAAATGCCGCCGCCAAGTTACGCACAACCATTGCGAAGAGACGAGATTGCCTTTCAACGACAGCTGGCAATCCACTCCGCCCAGTCTCACACCAACCGGTCATTCGGCGGCCAGCTTACAGCCCAACAACCTCAGCCACAAGCACGCGCTGCCCCAGAATCCGGCTCTCGAGCTGCTAACTCAGCAAACCGTGGCTCTAGGGCGCCCACGGGTGGCTTGAGCGAGTCGGCATCCACCCAACAAGTCGATGCTGCCTCGATGTCACCTCAGGACCGTGCTCGGCTCGTAAGACACCGCGCTGTCCTTGAGCGAGCAAGCAACATGCTCAACAATGATTCAGCAAAGCTGACAGCATTCAAGGAGCACATCTCCTCATACATGAACGGAAAGTTGTCCGCGCCTCAGTTTGTGGACACATTGTTCACCCTCTTTGGCGACTCGTCGTCGAATGCTTTGGGGACATTGGTTAAAGAGCTTGCCGAGCTTTACGAGGATAAGGATAAAGCCGACTCACTCCGCAGGTCATGGCAAGACTGGAGGGCAATCAACGAGGACTACCCGTCTCTCCCAGGCCTTGGTGGTATGCACGGTGCAACAACATCATCGAGCGGATGGGCGTCTGCCGCAGCCACCTCACCAGCCGCACCAGCTGCAGCTCCCTCTCAAAGATACACCAATAGAGTTCTCAAACTCAAGAATAGTACTAAAAAGGGTGGCGTCCCGGCAGTCAGGACACCTGCGTCTTCGACATGGGTGGCACCTCAATCTTCACGTCCGCCGGCACCCCCAACATCATCCGCCTTCCCCTCTCTCGCCGCCGCGTCCCGGCAATCATCGTCTACCTCACTCTCGACGACAGCAACTCGTTCGACGACAGCGACTCGTTCAGCCCAATGGATCGGCGGCACCTCGACCTCAGGCGGATCCTCGTCAGCCCGCGCTAAAGCCCCAGCGTCCGGTTCCGATGCGTTCCCCGCCCTGCCAGCTGCACCCAAGCCTCTGACGACGATTTTCGGATACGGAACCGGCGTCGTGAGGCGCGACATTGGCGGGAATCCGAACACGGGATTCTCGTGGGGAGGGGACGCCTCAGGATCTGCGCCTGCAAGCGCGAATCCTTCGGACCGCGAGGACGAGAGCAAGACCGAGGGAGGCAAGAAGAAGAAGGGTAACAAGGGAAAGAAACAGGTGCTTGTACAGTGGGGATAGAGAGAGAAATCTATTTTGGGCAAATCTCTCTAATATAGATTTTTTTCCTTTTTCCTTTACATAGTTGCTTTATCTTTTTTTTTTGTCATAAAAGCGAAGCCAGCCTAGTGCAGCTATAGACAATGGCCTAATGTGATATTGACATGAAGCACTCTCGTGCCATTTGATATTGTGTATCCAGTAGCCAACATACCATACGCAATTGATCCACATAAAGCACAGCTAAAGCACGGCTCTACATGCATAGAATCACAGTGGAATGTATTTCGGGCTTCGAACCTCGGGCGATGCGCACTTGGAAAGCCATCGAAGGTCAAAGAGCAGCACCAGTTCCCATATTCTCTCGACTCCAAAACGTCGGCTACTAGATCCAGTCAGAGGACGTGGATAGCAACAGAGGACATACAGTTTCGAAAAGCTACCCATCCGCTTCGAGGCATAAACCTAGAGGAATTCCCGGTCTCTTTGGGTTCTCACATAAATTGATATGTCCCAAGAGGTTAAGAGGTTGAAACGACAATGGCTTTATGCTGAGTAATATCTCGGCAAGGCCAGCCATGGCTAAAGAAGGGTTGGGCTAATGACTGCAATGAACAGGGGCAATCGGCATCTCACCATAGATCGGCAGATCGCCGTGTTAGGTGGTGCGGGGGCGTTATGTTGGGATGGAGTATGGCGGGATAGTGATAGTGGTAATGCAGGCACACCCTCCATCGCCACTCCGTTCCGCTTCCCCGCTTGTCTGTCCATCGCCTTCTTTTGCCCCTTTTATTCGTGTCTTGCGGTGAGCAGAATGTCGGGGGTGTGAACAGAAGGTCTAAGTTTGGGTATCCTGATAAGGTTTCGCGGCTCCCGGAAAATGAAAGCCCAAGCGAGGCATTGACTTGGCGACGCAGTGTCGGTTGAGGATCTACCGCTAATATCCACCCCTTTTTGCGATATATCGAATCGGAACCTCATATTACGACACCTGACAGTGCGGGGAACTAGTAGGAGATTTCAGCAGCACTGAGGAGGCAAGCCGGCGCGTGCCTTTGCTTTCTTTTTCTTCCTTTGCTTATCTCTTTCTGACGCAGATGGCCCTCGAACCCTTGGACAAGTACTCCGTACAAATGCTTCCCTCTTGGGCATTGTGTCTTACTTGCCGAGTGTTGGTTCAGTGGGGGCGAGACAATTATTTCATCAACATCCTTGCTAAGACAGCTGCCATGGGTAGAGCGATCATCTGGGCTAAATCTTTCTTTTTTTTTTTAAAAAAAAAAAAAAAAAAAAACACTGACACGAAGAGGGGGGGTTCTTTGTGGTCGCGCCACATCGTCTACAGCAAATCAAAACCACAAGGCTATTAGGCGAGGCTGGGAAGGAAAACAAAGTATGAGGGCGAAGAACTTTCGAATCATTTTGCCGTCTTTGTTAATCAATGCTCGGAAATTTGAAAGTCTAGGGATGTGGAAATACCTGTCGAATGCACATAGCAGCTCGCCATAGAACATTTCCATGTTGAGATGTCTCTGAGAGCCGAAACACAATAATAAGAGGTGTTTGTCCCTTCTCTCCACAATGCACAGGTCTGGTGGAAGCGGGACGTCAAAGGGATGAGAGGGGTGTGCTAATGAGGGTTGACCGGACCATCTTCCCCATCGCGCGTCAGTCTGCGATTCACCCGGTTGGTATTATATTTTTTAACAATTTGCTTCTTTTCCAATTTGAACTTTGACAATGTTGATTCGACGAATATTCGTCTTCGGGCATTGTCGTTTGATTGATTGAGAGAGGTCTCGCTACTGAGTAGGGGTCGAGGGTTGCGGCTGGTTTCAAGGGTCTGCTGCTTTATTACTGAGTATATGTGGCTGTAACAGACTATGACCATACGCCATTCTTCGAGTCAGTATTAATGTCAGTAATGTCAGTAATGTCCTACCTACCGTTTGAGAATGTACCAAACTTCTGCACAGTTGTTGAGGATTCATTGATCTGCGGGCAGGGTGTATTTTCGGGCTTCCTCGATGGAGTAAATCGAGCATTTCTGTTTCACCCATCTTGATTCCTTCCTTTTTTACTTTTTCTTTTGTGGAGAGTTTTCTTCTGCCAGGGCTTCAGAGCCCTCCATTCCGACACGCCGTACCTTCTGTTATCCTCGATCCGTCCAAGACAAGCCGTTCGTTTATGCGGAGCACACTTTGTGTATTTGCAGGTGCAAAATCGTGAAGCATATGCTCCAGGCACATAACCCCATCTTGAGTTTCTAAATGTGCAGGGTATCCACTACAGTGCGGCAACATACGGAGTAGTTCACAGAGTACTCCGTAGGGAGTAGTTTAAATGCGAATGCAGCTTCATCATAAACGGACGGCTGCCCTCGCCGATACTGGTCTGTTGCGCCTAGCTGTCAGATGCAGAGAGCCATTATGGCATGATCCACAATCCATCATCGTCAATCCTCTGAACAACTAATGTATTCTTCCGTACGTACGTGCATGTTGAAAGGTTTTGGGTAGTCTGTCCAAACCATGCTGGCTAGACAATTCGCAGAACATACCAATCAACGATCAAGGTCTCGTTCTTCTGGACCATTCGGTCCTTTGAGAGACTTAGCTGACCCAATGTCTGACATTGGGGGGAATGCAAAAAGCAATGGAGGACAGGGTGAGGGGAAAAGAAAAGAAAAAGAAAAAAAAAGACACTCCTACAGAAATCAAGACTGTGGCTGACCATGGCTGACGACGAATGCCAGAAGTCTACGCGCTCGTCGTTTGTATTCCCATTTTTACTTGCATTTTCTCACTTGCTTTCAAAACAGCAGGCCATGCTTGGCCTTCATCGTACTTGTACAAGCATCTGGATTATGCAAAATCAAGGCTCCAGAGACGGTCGTCCCGAGCCACCTCCACAGTTGTCAGACAAGCGGGGCTGGCCGTCTGGGAGATGTCCTTGGACTCACATCTTAGTGCATCGCGGGTAAGTCAATGGGGTTGGCTGGCGAACCCCAATCACGAATGTCGTTACTGACGGAGAATTTTCTTGGCGACACCTTGACCAAAGATTTGTTGAGGACTCAAGGGCTTTGGCGACGTGACCAAAACAGCAAAACAGCTGTGGACGTCTTACTGCCACGCATTGGCGTCACTGTCTTCCTTTTATTTTACTGTGGGCAATCCGGGGGCGAGTTTTCCTACTGCTTACAATTCTTCTTGGCTGACGAAAAATACTCCGTACGTGGTAAGTTTCGCTCTGTACTCCGTATCCCTGCCGTGTACAATCAGCCAGCCACATATAATACTTTGTACAAGTAATGAAAGGATACGTCCTCATTCGTCCTATTGTACGGAGTACGTGTATGAGCTATCCGTCCGAGAAAGGGTAGCAAGTGGGAGCTTTCAGAGCTGTTGTTCTCTTGGAATGTACGAGTACAACACGATGCATGAGGTAACACGGAGTGCGTGTACCTTTCAATTACAGGTTTTTTCTTATTCTGTATGTTGTCAAAACATACTCCGTAATGTTGAGCACGACATACTCTGTCTGGGATGTCTGGGATGTCTGGGAATTCTGGCAGGCCCAAATCCTACTCCGTACAGCAGTAAGCGGCTGGCTGGCCATGTCTCCAGTACTTAGGGCTGCCCTAGCCTCCAATGACATACCAATCTAATAACACGTCGTACAGAAGTCAACACATGTTCCAGGTTTGACTCACCGATATTGAATTAGGTGAAGGTGCTTTTGCGGGCTTCAAAATCCGAGGGAAAAAAATTGAACAAATTTAGGCAGCACGTGAGAGACAATAGGATGATAGAGAAAATTCTTCCCTCGCTTCTGTATCACAGAGAAATGCGAGGGCTGGCACGCAAACCTGCGACATATTAAGTGGACGCACCGGTAGTGGTCCTGGTGGCAAGGTGGTAACGGGAGGATAAAACGGGACAGCGCACCGGGTTTAGGCTGGTCTTAGAACTTAGCCATGACCAGACCGACTAGAAAAGTAGACTCTCGGTATCTATTACTTAGATTCATGGCTCGAAGGTACTAGTATGATACATGATACGAGTACTACGGAAGTGGGCCCTCTTTTGCTCCCCAGACTAGTTTACCACCCATATTCCACCATATTCGCACCACATGCAGCACTCCGTAATCCTCGGTACACAGACCCTAAAAGAAAAATAGGATCCCCCCCTTTTTGAAGCCCTTTTGTGTGCTTGTGAGGTTGACTATTACTCTGTATTATTATTACTCCGTATTCTGTTTGCGAAAGCACGTGGGCGAACGTGGGCGAACATGGGCGAACGTGGCAGACGAAGGAGACGAAGAAGGAGACGAGGGTTTGAATTTTACGAACGCTGGATATAATAGACCGGTATATGCCAAATTCTTTTCTAATTGTGTTTAAAATATGCCGGACTCTGTAAATCACTTGATTTCTTAAGGGCTGAACGGGCCTTGGACCCGTGGCTGGTTTGCTGAATATCTACTGTACTCTCCATGGCACGTACGGGGTACCTCGAAGTGGCGACTGGCAGCGAACAATCCGCTTAAAGATGGGATGCAGGTTTGGAGACAAAGTATGGGATTCTGTAGTAGTTAAGTTTAGGGGCCTCCCGCCTGTAAACTATTTACTTGAGTCTACGGAGCACTCCGTAGTACTCCGTACAGTGTACGAGTAGCTTGTAGCCATGTGGATGGACAGACAGACAAGGGTATTATTGGAGCAAAACTACGGAGTAGAGTTACCAAGTCCTCGTACGCCAGTTGAGAAAATCAATCTGCATTTGATTGTCCTTCCCTATTAACCCCCCAATTAATTAAAGAAAGACTCGTGTTCATGATGGTGTTCTTGATTGCTTATTACCAGCTTCGTAACCCTTCTTTTGGCCGTTTAGCATGTACCTGCTACATGTTCCGTCTTCGGCTCCCTTGCACCTTCCCCTGCAAGCCCTGCCCCTGGCACCCACTCCCACCACGCCACACAGTACGCCAAAACACACCCCCTTGCCTGGGCTTTTGGTGGGAGTACTCCGTACATTGCCAGTGCGTGCGGAATGCGGGAGGTTCTTGGCACACACCACACACACAACACATCAGCCCTCTATCCACATTTTGTAGTTGACCAAGTACGGAGTACGGAGTACAGTGGGTGGTATTACTACTATTCTTTGCCTGGGACACCAGACGGGGACAAGCCACAGCCATCTGCATATCAACACCCAAATCCCTCCATCCCATGCACCCACAAATTCTCTCCCTTTTCTCCCAACCATTCCTCCCCATCATCGCAGCTTGGTCCAACCTATCGACTAGATCTATATTTTATATCTGTTCATCAATATTAACGCTATTGCCTGACTTGTTCCTTTCGTATCAACCAATCTTGCATTGCGAAGCTCATCCCCCACTAGGTGCAGTGCTGACCGAGTGGAACTGCGTGACGAGCGTTCTTGGCTCTTCAACAGCGACTAGCTGAAAATCGGATTCCATCTACATCATCAGTGGTAGACCTGCTTTTGCCCTCACCATCCGAGAAGCACCCAGTCTATAGGACTCGACTGGTCGACCTTGCCGCATGTCGCCCTTCCTTTCGCCCTCCCCGTCCGCCCCAGCTGGAGTCCCCCATGTGATCGGTTAAACGGTAAACCTCGAACGACCCTCATGATGCGACGCCCACCAGGTGATGCTCGGAGGCCAATAGCCCAAGGAAAATACCTACTTGCACTATTTCTGCTCCTGCCGTGGCTTCAGGTGACTCTAGCTACCCCGCCCGCCCAGCAGCAGCAGCAGCAACAGCAACAACCGGCCGATGGTTCCGTCCAACCCCCCAAAGAAGAGCCGTCACTACCACAGCAAGGCGAAGCCATCGGTGAGCAACTTAACGCCGGACTCAAGACGCCCCTTGTCGACCTTCACGAGGGGTATACCCACACGACGCACGGCTCGTCCCGACAAGATGCTCAACAACCCTCTGCAGACGCCCCTCCCTTGCACGGACGAGGGAGCGTCGGCGACGACGCCGATAACTTACGCCGCCGTCTTCTAGCTGCCCGCCAGTCGATGGAAAAAGAATACATCAACACTGCAAACAAATATCAATACAACCCTTACAACGACATCGTTATCCCTTACGATGCGAGCGCCCTCGCAACTTTGGCTCCGGGTCCACCCGTAGGAGCACCATCTAAGAGATTCCAACCCCGCACTACAGCCGGTGCCGGGCTTGCCTCGCCGCAATTTGCGCGGAGGAGTCTCGAGGATTGGGAAGTCGAAGACTTTGTTCTTCTGGCGACCGTCGATGGAGATCTGTACGCTACCGACCGTGCTACCGGACAAGTCCGCTGGCACCTCGAGGTTGAGCAGCCCATGATCGAAACCCGCCATTACCGGTCCAACAGTTCCGTGCTCGATGAAGACTATCACCCTGTAGACCATTATATCTGGGCCATTGAACCCTCGCGCGACGGTGACCTCTACATCTGGGTCCCTGGTGCGACCGACGCTAGTCTCGTTCGCACTGGCCTAACCATGAAGCGCCTCGTCGAAGAACTGGCCCCCCATGCCATCGAAGACCCCCCCGTCGCCTATCTAGGCGAGAAAAAGACGACCATGATTACCCTGGACGCCGCCACCGGCCGAGTTCTCAAATGGTTCGGTGCTGGAGAAACCCAAGTCAATGATGCTGACCGCTGCCTCCGCCCCGAGTCATTCGCCAACATGGGCGAATGTAGTACTCTTGGCACCATCACCGTCGGCCGTACCGAGTACACGGTTGGCATTCAACGCCGCGACGGCCAGCCCATTGCCACCCTCAAATACACTGAGTGGGGTTTAAACACATTTGATAATGACCTATTGCAACAGTACCTCGTTCCACTAGACGACAAATATTTCACGAGCCGCCACGATGGCCGTGTGTATGGCCTCTCTTACAGCCCTTCGCAACCCTCCAAAGTATCGCCATTCTTCAGCCAGCAATTTCCCAACCCGGTTGCTCGTGTTTTTGACGTCTGTCGCCCGCGTAGCGCGACCCTGGACAGCAATCCTGACCTAGTCATCCTCCCTCAGCCGCCGCCACCGGCAGGTGATAATTTAGAGGCCGTCAATCGTCGCAGCAACAGCATTTTTCTCAACACTACCGAGGCCGGCGACTGGTATGCCCTTTCTGGCAGCCTGTACCCTCTTATTGTCGACGCACCGGCTGCTTTGATTACTCGTCCGGAATGGTGGGACCTTGGCATAATTGACCCGTCAAGCATCAAGGACGCCCTCATCGGCACTCATTTGCTCGACGCTGTTCGTGATAAGACACACCACATCCGACAGCGCACGCTGCCAGCAGGCACGCTCCCTCCGCCGCCAGCAGCCCTTCCAGCCGACGCCGAAAATGAATCAGCGTCAGTTGCCGGTCATGCTGGTGCCATTGGCTCTCCTGAAACACCTCACCTTCTCACCAAGGTCAAGACGCTCCCCCAGCACGCCGCACAAAGCCTCATAGCTTTTATAGTCAACCCTATGTGGGTTCTCGTGATTACGGGCGCTCTTATCCTTTACCAAAAAGAACTGCGTCAATGGTACCAGGAGCTGAATCGCCAAATTTTTGAGGGCAAGCAGGAAGCCCCCCCTATTGACTCTGCTTCTGAGCTCACCGATAAGGCCGATATCTCCGCCCAAGCTCTCCGTAACGAGAGTAAGCTCGAAGGGCCAGCTCCAGTCTTGGAAAAGGACTCCGAGAAGCCGACCGTTGGCGACGACGCGGTAGCGCTTGATCCTGTGGCTCCAGTGCCTCAGACGCCAATGAAATCGTCGGCCGAACCGGCGTCAGTAGAGAACATTGTTCCCGTTGTCGCGGGCAACGACGAAATGCCCATGAATACTCCCCCATCTTCTATCGATGCCGTGGCCAACGCTAAGCCTTTAGAACAGCCAGAGGCGGACGATTCCACACCTCGTCCAAGCACTCCTGCTCCGAAGATTTCGGCTGTGTCGTTCGCCGAAGCCGACTCCGTCATTCCGAGTCCAGGGGATTTTGCAACGACACCAGAAATCGGCACACCCACACCTGCACCCGAGAAACGTCGCAAAGCTCATCGTGGCCAACGGGGAGGTGTTAAACATCGTAAGAAGAAGAAGGACAGGGAGCAGTCTCTGTCGCGTGATGACGAACCTCCGCCAGCTGGTGTAGAGGCAGTTGTTCAACAAACACAGTCACTGGTCGGCCGGCCAGGGATCTCGCCAGACATCCGCACTATTGTTAACGATGTCTCTGCGGTGGGCGGATCTACCATCCGCATCAACAACATTGAAGTCAATGAAGACGATCAGCTCGGCACAGGAAGCAACGGGACCATTGTCTTCTCGGGCAAATTTGACGGCCGTGTCGTAGCCGTCAAGCGGATGCTAATCCAATTCTACGATATTGCCTCACAAGAGACAAAGCTCTTGAGAGAGAGTGATGACCACCCTAATGGTATGTGTAATCCAATCCATAGTCAAGACAGACTTCCCCACCCTCTCTTCCTACCTTTCCTCTTTGCTCTTTTATGACAGTTTACTCACATTTTGCATTCAAAGTCATCCGATATTTTGCCCAAGAAGAAAGCAATCGATTCTTGTACATAGCCCTTGAGCGGTGTGTCGCGTCCCTTGCGGATGTAGTCGAGAAGCCACAGCTGTTCCCCGAGCTCGCGCGAGCCGGTGAGAAGGATCTGCCTAATATTCTCCTACAGATTACAAACGGCATCAACCACCTCCACAGTCTTCGTATTGTCCATCGCGATCTCAAGCCCCAGAACATTCTCGTCAACATGGGTAAGGACGGACGTCCGCGCATGTTGGTGTCGGACTTCGGGCTTTGCAAGAAGCTCGAAGGTGGGCAGTCGTCGTTCGGGGCCACAACTGGAAGGGCGGCTGGCACGTCTGGCTGGCGTGCCCCCGAGCTTCTCATCGACGATGACGGGTCGACGTCGGCAATGGCAGATGCGAGCACAACGCAGAGTGGTTCGGGATCGATTCTCGTGAACTCGGAGAACCTGCCGAATCGGCGAGCCACAAGATCCATCGATATCTTCAGCCTCGGCCTGGTATTCTTTTACGTGCTTACAAAGGGATCGCATCCTTTTGATTGTGGTGACCGGTATATGCGGGAGGTCAATATCCGCAAGGGCAACTACGACCTCAAGTTGCTGGATGTGTTGGGCGACTTTGCGTACGAGGCCGAGGACTTGATACAATCCATGCTCAACTCGGAACCAAAGCGCCGGCCCACAGCACGAGATGTAATGGCACATCCATTCTTCTGGTCTCCAAAGATGCGGCTCCAGTTTCTCTGTGACGTATCGGACCACTTCGAGAAGGAGGTCCGCGATCCTCCATCACCGGCCCTTGTCGAGTTGGAACGACATGCCAAGGGTGTTACCAAGGGCGATTTTCTTAAAACGTTGCCCAAGGAATTCATCGAGTCGTTGGGCAAACAGCGCAAGTATACGGGCTCAAGGATGTTGGATCTCCTTCGAGCTTTACGCAATAAGCGAAACCATTACGAAGACATGTCGGAGTCGCTCCGGCGTACGGTTGGGCCTCTTCCGGAAGGGTATCTGGCATTTTGGACTGTACGGTTCCCCAAACTTCTACTCACGTGTTGGAACGTTGTGTATGAGGTGGGCTGGGACTCGGCAGACCGCTTCCAGGACTACTACGAACCCCCACAATGGCTTCTGGTACAGTAAGAAAGGCAACGTTACTAGCGGTACTAGACATGTATTCTTATTTGGGTAGTTATCCAGCGTCAGCGGTTTGAACAGAATGATAAGGCAAAGCGTTGGGACTTAAAAAAAATTCTTTTTGCATCTGACACATGAGATGACGTGAGAGTATCGATGAACAAGGGCCAAGGACGAGATGAACTTAAAATTATCTTATGGCAGGTAGACAAAAATCACGGTCCGGGTATATGTGCTTGCCGTGATAGCCATATGGCTGCTTATCTGGTGATTATGTATGTGATGTTATAACAACTTTTTATCACCATGCCCCGTATATATTTGAAATTGGCTCTGGTGTCTCGGACCATCGCGGGGTGATGCTGTTCTGTCTTTTACAGGGCAATTAGTTTAGTACTAGGCAATAGGTTAATATTACTACTTGGTGAGGATTAGTACAGAAGGCGGGTGGGGAATAAGCAGTGGTTGGGGGGGAGGGGGGTTACTTCCGTAATTATATGGCGTCTCGTCATGACGTCTTGGCACTAGTTAGTAGGGCTGGAGGGACCTAGTTTACGCTCCCCCCTAAGGAACCCAAGGGGGCCGGTTATCCGGACCTTGCGTGGTCAGCTCGGCGGCCTCTTTCCTCAACCTGGTCACTACCAGATGCAGAAGGAACGGGTGGAAAAGAAAATATTTTCTGCTCTTTCCTTCCCTCTTCGTGGCCGTCGTATCTTGCCAGCCCAAGTAGCCGTTAAAGACCAAACTTGTCCATCTCACCACGCTTGACAATGGCACCGTCTGAGTCAAAGCCAGGCACCGCAACCAACGGCCAGATGGCGGCCGACTCTCTACCACCCCACAAAACAAATCCTCCCGAGTTGACGACTGACCATCATCACCATTTGCCCCGCTCCTCTTCTTCATCCTCCTCCTCGTCCGGCCACTCGCATTTTCCGCCACATGCCCACCCGTCATCGCTCGCCGTCCGTCTCGCAGACCATAACCTCCGGCCTGCGTCCATCTCTTCGTCCTCATCATCAGATGCTTCAGCCGCCTCGGAACCCCCAGGAGGATTCGACCAGACCCCGTACCCGGATGCGCCACAGGGCTACACCTTGCGCTTCATCTTTCACCGTGCAAGTCACCTACCCCCCGCTGACATCACCCTCACGTCTGATCCCTACATCCGCGCCACTTTGGTTCTTCCCACGCGCCTTCGCCGCCATGCCGTGGACCCGGACCTTACGCACCGTACCCCTACCGTACACCGCACCACCAATCCTGTCTGGAACGATGAGTGGGTAGTCGCCAACGTGCCCCCAGGCGGGTGTGAGCTCCGGTGTCGTGTGTACGACGAGGACTTCCCACAGCAGGACGACAAGCTTGGCGAAGTGAGCCTGCGAATCCCGCGCCTTGACGGACATGGCTGGGATGGAATCGCGCCTCCCGGAACTGGATTCCCCATTCAACGATCTTCAGGCGGCACCAAGGCCTCCATCATGCAGGCGTGTTTTGGTGGACGGCGGAAGAGTGCCAAGCGTGCGAGAAACCGCCTTCGCCCCCGCCACCGGGCCCATGTGGAGCAACAGGCGCAACAAGGCAATACCGCAGAAGGTGGATCTCGCGATGAGCAGTACGAAGATCATGAAGACATCGAGCCTACCGTATACTTGAGTGTCGAGGTACTCGGCTTGACGGAGAGTCAAGCTCCTCATGCTCAGGTATATACAGTGGGACCGACCCAGTGGATCCAGCACCGAAGCCCGTTGCTTGGCCGCTTGACCGGGGTTCGGATTGACGGCGAGTCCCAGAAGGTCCGCTATGGGTAAGTCCCCCTCTCCGTTAGCATAATTCTTTTGGCATATTGCTTACTGTCGTGAATGGCTGGCAGTTTCGTCGCCACAGATATCCAACTTGCAGGTCCCGTTCCATCCAACCTCTATCATCGCTATGTCCGCTTTCGCCCCGTGATTGACCCAATGTTCTCCGGAAAGGGCCTTCGTGGCAAGATCCTCAATCGCGTTATACACCGCCAGCACCGCCGCATCTACAGCTATGACACAACCACGCGCTGGGGCCAATTCGAGGCCTGCTCCCATGATGCCGCCCTTGCTTTCGTCCGCCTCGCGCTCGAAGCTGGCGGTGGTCAGATTATACGCTCTGACGAAACAATAGGCCACCTACCGGAATTTGGAGTTGATGGCGAAGGAGAAGGCGATACAGCGGACCAGAAGCCGCCCGAAGATGAGAAATCAAACACATTGGCCGTGCCCGGCGACCCTTTAACAGCCCATTCGAACCACTCCTCTTCCGCCCTGTCAACACACGCAAAAGGAGAAACAGAAGACACATTGGGCCACAACGGCCACTCCTCTATCGACCACAATAACAGAAACAAGAGGCCACTCAGTAGCCGTCGAAGCCGAAACAAACCCTTCTACCAGCCGCCAGCCCGCATCTTCACATACGTTCTCACCCTCGATGGCCGCCTCCGGTTCACACCCACAGGCACCGACCTTGGAATCGATCTTTTGAGCAAGCATACCCTCCATAGCAACGTAGAACCGTATATCGCCTGCTCAGGCGAGTTCCTTCTACGCCCTATCGCCCACGGAGGCCATGGTAGCACCTTCCAATCACCTCCGCCCCTGACGCAGGGCCCCTCGGAAATGCAGCGCGATCATGATGTCAATAGTGTTACGGGCACGGCGCTACCGATCTCTCCGCACGTCAGCTCGGAACCCTCGGCCACGTCGTCGTCGCCGTCGAATGACTTCTTAATACCCTTTGAGCTCATCATTGACAATGATTCTGGGACATATAGGCCCGACAAGTCGGTTTTGCCAAACTTAGCTCGGTTTTTGAAATGGAATTTTCCTGGACTGAGTATTCGTGTTATGGACTGCCGTGATGAGGAATTGATACGCATGAAAGACGAAAGGAAGAAGGCCCTAGAGAAATCCACCAGCACTTGACCAGTATCTCTGTTTGAGCATGCCTGTGCACGTCTGCACGGCCTACTCAGCTCCTCCCACCCTTTGGAGCACTTCACTTCTTGCTTCCTGATTCCCCATACGAGTTTTCACCTGGAATATCACGGCCAAAACTTCAATACCTAATACTATTACACTCAGTACAATCAAATCAAATCAAAATTGCCGTTGAATGTGAAATGAATTTTGTGATACTCAATAGGCTTTGTATTTACACTACATGTCCTAAGTCTTGGTGTGGTACTAAATTTATATTTAGTGTTAGACATCTTGGGCCGGTTGGCCATCCTCTTCAAACAATTGTGGCATCATTGGCGCTGTTCATGTGCTGACTTCGTTTCGATTGGTTCAAGTACTGCTATTCAAGCAACATTCTAAGCGAAATTTTCCGCCCATTGAGAACCTAGAATGACCCTCGAAACGCACGGACGGTGCCAAATCGTGGCGACAACTCAACAGCTGAACCGCCTTCGTCCCTTCCAACAGGTAAGGACCCTAGTGGTCCCTTGGTCCTACGGGTGTTCGAATCTTTGATAAGCCCCTTGCGAACCAGGAGAGCCTTTACCTCCTGGTAGAACGTCTTCCAACTTGTCGAAAAGAAAATGACGGTATTCCAAAACCCTTGCAGAGGTAGAACGGCAGCGCTCGCAGCATTCAGGCCATAGCTCACTTCATCTTTGTTAATGAGATTGTGGACCCGATTGATCGAGCTAGGTGTCCACGTTATCAAAACGGAGATGGCAAAAATGAAGCTTGTTCTAAGATAAGCTAGCTTTACCGGATCCAGACGGTCGAGTTTGGCCTTTATGCTCGCGACCATACCCTTGAGAGGATTGGTGAAGTTGCAAATACGTCTGGGCTGTTTCGCTGCTGCTTCAGCGACACAAATTGTTTGGAATTGCGGTTTGTTCAATGTGGAATCCCCAGTCATTGTATTGTTCGTTTGTGCCGATAGATCGTCCTCGTCGCACATATCCCAAACATTGGGACGAAGGCCAGCACCCGAGGATGACGTCTTAGGCCTGGCTTGCGGAGGGGGCGATGCTGGTGGCGATGGGCCAATGGGGGATCTGGGGGGGCTCCATCTTTCGAGTTCGTCCATTGTGATTTGGACTTCGGTAATGACGGTTCTATAAATATCTGGCCTTCCAGTGAGGTTCTGATGACTGTCAGTTTGCAACTGTTTCTGGATTGTCAATACCAACCTTTGCAAATAGCACCGTGATGTACTGCTCTTTGGATGGAAGGCAAGGGTTTGCATGGCATACCTTTTCTGTCGATTCATGGATACCGGAGGTTGAGGCCTGGTTCGCTTCTTTGGCGTGTTGGCTGAAAGTCAAGTTGCGCAGTTGGTTGCGCTGTCGAAAAACTTGGTAGCCAATAGCAATGTAAATGATTGTAGACGAGATGATGCAAAACCATATCGGAACATAGTAGGTATAAATACGAAGCTCGTTCCAGTTTGATCCAATCCAACACCACAGCTATAGAAGGATTAATGGTCGTGTTTCTCTAGAGGGAAGCGTTATTCTCACTGTTGCGTCTCCGAAAATCGGGCCTCTTTCGTCCGTCTCGACCACTAGGCAAACGATGGCGGGTATAAATGGTATTCCAAAGCACACCATGACATATATCCACACATATTGTCGAAACGTTGTTGGGTTGATTCCGTGGAAGAAGACGAGATATACGTTGACAGCCATTGCGAATGACCACCAGGCGTCCGATTGCATGAACCTAGAAGAAGAAATCATAGGGCCATTAGACTCTTCCTTGTCCCTCTGAATGAGAATACTGATTCAGACTTCTAACTCACATCTCCAAGAGGAATGCCTGTGTCTTGCAGAGGGATGAGTCTACACCCTGTTCAAGCCCATCGTACCCTATCAAGCAGGCGACGCTCGCGCCAGCATTTGCAATGGATGCAAATACCATGAAGAGGTTAGGAATGGTCCGAAGGCGGTTAAAGCACCAGTAGGTGATGCATAGAAGAGTGATTCCGACCAGGGAGAGGGTCGCTCCCGTACGCTCGAGAGCGATGAGTGTGTTTATTTGGTTCCTGTCAAGATCCATATGTTCACCAACTCCGCCGTCAGGATAAGTATAGCCAAACTCCATGGCTACTGGTATCTCGGGATGGTCAGTGGGAAAAGGGTTTTAATAATGTCTAGGTTTCTAGCCCAATCTGGAGGCTGAGGCGTGGCACTCGGATACGAGACACACCGTCTTTGAGTAAAAAGATACCCCCCCTGTAATCGGATATGCAAGAGGCGGCAGCTGGAATGGAGGGGGAGGGGGAGGGGAAGGGGGGATATACCAAGAAGGTGTGGACAAGGGAGAGACGGGAACAGGACGAGGTCGAGGACGGACGCGGACCACAATCAATTATGGCTTTTCTTGAAAGATCTTGTACGCACGAGGATGGAGTGGTCTGTATTGGGCCCCGGTTATATATGCAAAGGTCCTTGACCCTGCAAGTACACTTCTTATGCTCTTCCTGTTGTGAATATCTGGACAGTTAGCGTGTCCAGGTTCGAAAGTGAATGGTATTGGGGATCATCGAAGATGTAGAAACTTGGGTAGTCAAGTGCCTGCGGGAGACCACGGGTCAATGATAACATGGGGGCAACAAGGGACCAGATGAGTACAAAGCCAGGCCACATCAAAGAGAGAGTCCCGAGTTGAAATTCGAGGGGGACGATGGGGATTTTTTGCCGCCAATTGCTTATTCCGCATGGCAAGCTCGTTACCCAGATCACAACTGGTCGAAGGGTAAACGAGAATGGGCTCGGCAAAGGTGCACACCCGGTCAAAGTGTTGTAACGCCTCTATGATGCATAAAACTGATTGGGCGAGTTCGTGCGACACCACGGGGCACATGAAGAGGACAACAACAGAGGCGAGTGTCACCAAATGGTCGTGTCCACCGGGGGTTGAGAATCGACTCTTCCGTTTAGGTGACGGTACAACTTGCACACAGTGTTTGGGCCTACTGATGGGTGAGTATTTGAGGGGATGGGGGCTTTCATGTCACGACTTTTGCGACTATTGGAGTAAAAAGTTTCCTAGCATACAGAGAATGGTGTAGGATCATGGAGGTGGTTTGGGGCAAACAGACCCTGGCTCTCGTTGGTGTTATGCTGGCGCTGTGCACGTTGCTCGTTCTCGCGTGCATACCGCTACACCAGGGCGAGGAGTTTGCAGGAGACGAAGTCATGTAGTGTCACAAACGATTTCCGAACAAGGCGCACTTGATCTCAACTCTGTTCATGAGATTTCGATTTCTCGCTCACGGACAATGTGTGGAGGGCTTACTGAGAGCTATTTTTTTGTACAAGTATTTCTTGGGATGTCTGTCCATGCACGCACGACTTTTGTTGCTAAGATAAAAAGTAGGAACTGAAGCTATTGTCCTATCTAACAAGAAGGGAAGTTACAATGGAGAGAGAGATATGAATGCATAGATGACCACCAGGTCGGAAGGAGCCATGGGAGGGGTTTGGGGGGAGGGAAGGGGGTGGACATCAAGTGGGATATTGGGAAGGCACGACAGGCGCGGTTATCGATGCTCAGTCATACGAGTATCTCTGCCTGCATCTCTACCAATATTTACCTCCACCTACACGGATACTTGGGTGT
This sequence comes from Graphium sp. VPRI43844, assembly GCA_019925285.1. Lineage (NCBI taxonomy): Eukaryota > Fungi > Ascomycota > Sordariomycetes > Microascales > Graphiaceae > Graphium > Graphium sp. VPRI43844. Next base: position 51,202 of record JADHKT010000034.1, on the reverse strand, counting down.
GTGTGATAGGTACCTAGATACCGGTCTTGGAGGACACATACGCAATTGTATGCCCGGCAGAGGAAGAGAAACGAGAGGGGGGATTGATCCTATCTCTTGCTCCCTCATACCAGCCTTGGTCCCCCCCCCGAACACATTTCTCTGTCTGCTTTAACTAATGCCAGCGCATAGAGAGAGATTCTTTGCGGTGCTCTGCCGATTGAACGTTTGACCCCGTACAGCAAACGAACAGCGTGGGCATTCGCCCCGAGGCCTCCCCTGAGAGAAGTACCTAATCTACAAATGGTAACTTTCCGACACTCGTACATGGACGACGGAGATATGCATCAATAGTCGAGACGTCTTCACACCGCTCTTTCAGGTCCCAATGCTGAAGCCAAGGGGAAATTGCTCGGCGGAACACTCTCTCGCCACCTTATTCCTGCTGCCAATTCAGATTTATCAAGCACTGTGTCTGCAGTCCCAGGACGAAAAAAAGGGGGTCGTGTTCAAGTCGATGCAAGGCCAGAATATTGGCCGTGTTTGTTACACAGCACGAGACGCAGTCTGGCCCAATCGCGGAGCAGCCCTGGACCCAAAAGGCCTGCAGCCAACCGTACCGCCTCGTATTCTGTAGCGCCCAAGACTCGGCGGTGACTTGTCCAACCGTGCTAGGAACCTCTCTTTTCTTTTTTCTTCCTCGGATTGGTGAGGTCGGTTGGAAGAGAAATAGACACAGGGAGGGCGAAGCGAGGGGCACACGGCTCGCTCTCGAGGGATCAGGCGGGTGCCCAAAGTGAACTCACACCGCCATAACGACAAGGGAATGCATAGTAGCCGATGCAAGGATGTGTCTAATAGTCTTCTTGTAATAATCTTGCTTCGAACCTTCCACTTCCCCTGCCAACCGGGCGCACCTCTCTCGACCTACTGTGCGCTAGCCGCTGTATGTCTTTATCACCATCTCCATCACGGCGATAAAAGTCAATGTACCCAGCCCATGGAGTTCGGAATACGCAAGGGGTTTGTAAAGAGAAACGTGTTTGGTGGAAAATTCAAGCATGTTGGAGGACGCCACCAAAACGCCCTTGGATTCTTGTCATCTATCGCTTGGCCAGGATGCGACGGCGAGTATGATATCTCCATTATTCCAAAGTCATCCATCAGATTGAGGGATTAATTAGGACAGATGCAAGGCAGGCCAGGTGTCACGGGCTTGTTATCCAGCCAGCCTCTCCTTCATGAATAGTCCTCTCCCTTGCATTCGTCGACACTTTGTTGCTTTGCTCCCGCCTCCTCGTTTCCCTCCATTTTTCGTCTCCCTTTACTCAAGCTAGAAGAGAGAATTGATGCAGTGATTTATGACTGTTTCTAAAAATAAGAAGAAAAGGAAAAGGAAATGAGAGGGGGGCGCAAATGTTCTGGTTTAGATTGTGATGGGGAACACGACATTAGACTATTGATGTTTGTGCCCGAAACTTACGTACCATACCATACAACTACAGCGTATTACCACCTTGCTGACACTGACACTCGCTTTCGCTGTTTTCACTGCACCCAGCCCTCTTGTCTCTTGGCCTCTCTCACGTCTCGTTTCTCGTTTTGGAGGACTGGGGTTCGTTTGCCAATTTGCTGGAGAACAGTTCCCCGCCACCTCTCTGCCACCTCTCTGCCCCTGTCTTTGCCGTTTGATGCCCTTTGTCCGAGTATTACTTGTATACTCCCGACTGTGTCCCACTGTGTCCGACTCTTTACACTTGGTTATTTCCTTCTTTCCAACAACGAAAGGACAAAGATGAAGTCATGCAGAGTGTATCGATGTGTGTTGTTAATATGTCCACTGTCAAGTTACTCTGACGGTTACATCGTATCCCAACTCCCCAACTCTAAACTCACAATGAAGCCAAGATGGAATGTGTTCGATTCGTGCCGCCCATGTACTACAGCTTCCGATGTAATGTTATATCCAATCTGGCACTCTCCATCTGATCCATTTCAACGGGGGAGATGACAGTCGCCGCCATCCCACAGTTTTACACCTCCGTAAACTTCTCCACCGGCCTCATAAGCCCCTCAACTGACGACTATGTATCTTGAACTCTGCAGGCTTTCTTTGTCAGAGCATCGACTTGGTTCTTTCTAGAGAGTGTAGACAAAGTCCGGGTGCAAATCGCCGAGTCTCTCAATTTCCTTGGTTGACTTGCCCTCTACAAGATAGTCGCGCTTCCCGAGTCTGCGGTTAGCATTCTCGATGCGGAGCAGAGTCAACATGACGACGCTGCCGACACAGAGAAATAGGGCCATGTAGGACATGACGACGCCATGGCCCTCGAGGAATTCGGGGCCACTGAAATACACATTGGAACTGACAATGCCGTTGAGGTTGCCCCAGCCGATGACGAAGCCTAGAACGACACCTCTCTTGTAGACTCCTTCAATATTGTTGGCCATCCAGGTGATGGTGTTGCTGATGCATGGGTAGATGCCCATGGCCGCGAGGAAGGTGGCTACGTACATGACTGTCGGGGACGTGTTGGCGAAAAGCATGGCGAAGCCCACGACGCCCATCATGCCGGGAAGGATGTTGCAGAGGCCGCGTTGACGGGTTCGGTCGCTGACGTAACCGACAAAGACGGTGAAGAAGGCGGCGACGATGTAGGGAGGCACGCTCATGAGCTGGGAGCGCGTGGTGGACGTGTTCCAGCCCAGGTCGTTGATGATGCTGGGAAGAAACATGCTAAAGGCGTACAGGGGCATGACACTGCCCATGTAGATGATCATGCCGAGGTACATTTTCCAATCTTTGAGAGCGGCCCAGAGATACGACATCTCAAAAGCTTCGGGCCCGGCCGAGCTCTGCTTGTCCAATGCCAAACGGCGGAGGATGCGGGCGCGATCCTCGCCGGAGAGGAATTTGGCCTCGTCGGGGAAGTCGTGCACAGCCCAGAAGGAGATGACGCCGACGACAACAGTCAAAAGACCTTCGAAGATGAATATCCATGCCCAGCCGGGACGTCCGCCTATGCCGTCCATTTTTTCAATGGCGGCGGCTAGGAGACCGCCAAAGGAACCTGCTACAGCGGCTGCGGCAAAGACGATGGCCTATATAGAGAGATAATAACAATAATATAGGGTTAACAAACGGCTTTTCTGGCATTTTTCGACCCTGTTTGGGGTCCTCTAGATTTTGTAAACTCACAGCTCGAATACCAAACTCGGACCTCTTGTACCAGCATGAGAGATAGTAGTTGACGCCCGGGAACAGGCCAGCTTCCGTGAGGCCGAGGAACCATCGAGCTGCCATGAGCCCAGGCCAATCGGTCACGAATCCCATGCCCGTCATAGAGACGCCCCAAAGAACCCTATGATGGAGTTCAGTGTATGCCGACAATTGATTGGCGGCGGAGGATCGCCGGTAATACTATACTCTCTCTCTTGGGAGTAGGAAAGGCTAGGAGAAGAAGGGGCCAAGAGACATACATGATGACGGGAATAAACACAGAAGGACGCAGACGTTTGAGGAGAATATTTGTGAGCGGCTCAAAAAGAGAATACGACACAAAGAAGATCATGAGAGTCGAGTTGAACATGGAGACGGAGAGATTGAGGTCGTCTGAAAGACCAGCAATTTTCGCATTGCCAATGTTGGTGCGATCCAGGAAGGCGAGAAGGTAGAGCAGGCAAAGCTGTAGGCAATGGGTTATCAGTGACCGAACAAAGGCGGATGGCTACAGAGTTGGAGACGCCAGAGAGAGACTCTGCTACTCACCCATGGGACCAAAACCCAATCGACCTTGCGCATAAGTTTCCTGTCCTGTGTGTAGAGATTAGCAACAAGTTCAAAGGTGTAATACCTGTAAAGCCTGTAAAGCGATCCAGTTGTAAAGTCTCACAATCAGGGCCCTCTCCTCGTCTGACTTTCCAGCATCGGGATCTTCAAGACCAGTGGCCAATGCATCCGGTCTGTTGGCGGGACTCGTCTCGAGGGATTCCTCGGCCAGGCTATTGTTTTTGGCCGACATGGTGGTATAGGTAAATAGTTAAACGACAACGAGTGCTATAGATTAAATCTTCGAATGAAAATACAGAAAAAGTTTCAAGTCACCAAAATGGCTTCCCAAGATTAGAGGGTTGGAGATAGAAGTGTTAGAGAAGGAGAGAAAGGAGGGCAGAGTTGGAGACTAAAAACAAGTCCTCTTTCTTGGTCTAGCCAAGCTTGTCTTCCTTGTCCCAAGACGAGTGACAATAGCAAGAAATTGCAAAAGAATGAATCACGTTCCGGCGCAGGGAAGGGCAAAAGGCCAAGATCTCGGGGGGGCAAGGGCAAAGGGAGGGGGGTGTACGAACCGGCGCCCAAGTAACACTGCTTCTTTACAGCTTTGCAAGGGTTGGTTCGCAGTCTGCTATGGCTCTATCTCTCTTTTTTGCTTTTCTTTTTTTCTGTTCTCTAGGAGAAGAAGTCCTTGTTTCTTTGATTTGGAAGAGCCGGGGTTGTGGGAGAAGAGGGGGGTTTCTCATGTGTATGTGTAAATGTGATGTGTTGTGCAGAAGAGAGTTGTGAAAAGGAAAGGATATGAGGATATGGGTATATGAGTATATTACGAGGCACACCACACTCTTCAAGAAGTCATATATGGCCTAAGGAAGCAAGCAAAGGGCGGGCTGAAGACTAAGAGGATGAGGATGAGGATGAGGATGAGGAAACTTCATCTCTATCCTCTTCCGAAGCTGAGAGAAAAGTAATGCTCACCACAACACAAAAGAAACACAGAGACAGAATCCCCGAGGATCCAATGTTACAAGGGAAAGGAAAAGAAAACGACGCAATTCCAGAATTCCAAATAGCAAAAACGCCGCCTTCTCCCCCTGAAAGGCTCCAAAGTCCAGACAACCTTCCAAAGTCAATCAAAGCCCCTCGTTTACTTAACCTTCTCCATCCCGTCCTCCCATCTTGGCGGCAGCGCAGCAGCGCAGCATCGTATCGGTGCCTCGTCGTCGTTACTAGTCCCTATCGCGTATCACGAAACTGGTCTTGGCAATCTAAAGAAACCGAACCACAAAGGAAAGAATGTCCTCGCTCTCCCCAACCAGACCAACAAGACGTCCCTCACACCAACTCGTACATGCAGAGAAACCAACCCAACTCGTACACCACGAGAGATTTTGGATCCAGGGTAATTAAAAATACAGAAAAAAAGAAAAGAAAAAAAAAACGTGGTGGCTTGCTTACTCGTAGACGTTGTGCAACAAAGACATCATCTGACAAGACCCAACATGCTCCCTTTCCACCCCTTTCCTCCTTTCCTCCTTTCCTCCTTTCCCCCTTTCCCCCCTTCCAACCACCGAAACCGGAACCATGGATGCAAGACCATAACCCTGTAAGAGATGCCCAAGTCTACAGAGTAGAAAACAAAAACGAACAGGTCCAAAATACCAAGGCCCCAAATGGCCCAAATGGCCCAAAAGCAGGACTCAGCCAAACCCCCACCATCCACAACATACTACAACATAGCTCCGCCAGTACAGTACAAGATGCACAGCATAACTCCGTCCTCGTGAGAAGTTGTGTACGCAAGGGGACCAACGAGGGCGAAATCTCGCATCAAGCGTGGGCGCATCCTTCCTTTTCTTCTCTCAGGATCCAAGCCATCGAAAAAAAAAAAAAAAAAAACAAGAAGAAAAAACCCTCCCAAAAGAAATTATGACAAGAGGTTCGAGAGCCATATCCAGGGACTTGCTCGAGTGCAATTTCCCTGGCTCCCATCTCACAGACCCAGGCCTGACACACACGCGCGCGCGCGCCGCAGATGAGACACGCATCAAGGTGTCACGAGCATAGGAGATAAAACAAAGCCTTACTCCGTACATTCTAGAACAAATCCCGAGGAATGCAAATCGGGGGAAGAAGCAGGCCATCGTCCAGTGTGCAAGAAAGAAGAAGGAAAAGGACAGAGTGAGATGCAGAGGGGGGCAAATCGAGAGAACAGACGGAGCAGGAAACCATCTGCGTGACGGATACAGATACAGATACAGATACAGCAACACCGGTTTCACACCGCCTCGAATACACACGAGCACGAGCCGAGCACGAGCCGTATCTAGACAAACAATTTGAAATAGAATCTCCCCAAGAGTGGGACTGTACGATAAACTAATGAGAGAATGGCCTCGTGCTACAAGCACCAGTCGAGTGTGTCGTCAAAAGGAAAAGGGCGGGCATCCTGCATCTCTATCCTGTAACTCTGCGCAAAGGGGAACAAAGGGGAAACCCTCCCATGACCGTCCAACCAGACATAACTTTCGGGGTGTCTACTAAGAAGGGAAAGAGGTAGAAGGGAAAGAGGTAGATAAAAAAAAAACTTGTTGCCTTCATTTGTCCTTGAAACTCCCAAACTCCTCAGCAGCCCCAGATAGAAAGCAAATAAAGAAGAAGAGCAAGCAGTCCTTTTTATGCGTGTATGCGTGTATGCGTGTGTGCCCCGAACATCGGATATCCTTTGTTTCACGCAGCCCTCGATTCCTCAGCCCGTACACGGAGCAAGACGATGTCGCAGGCGCAGGGCGACGTTCCTGTGCTTCCGCCGACAATAAATGCTACACGTACAAGTACAGAGTAGTTGGCTGTATTATATAATGTACAGTATTTTTGGATTACTAACGGCCATGCGAACTCGTGTGTTCCCTCCTTTTGCAGATTCGCAGGAGCTTTGTCTTGTCCGATTCTGCGGTAATCTTTGGAGCATACTTCTTCCTCGTTATCTGAGTGCCAGAAAGTTCAACTCTCTGAATTGATGGGCCCGAAGCCGCAGAGGTTTCTTCTGAAGTGAGTATCGAGGAGGGAGTACAAGTATCTGAGGGAGGGAGATGAGGCGCCGGAGTCATAGTAAAAGTGATTTCATGTTCAGACCATGGAGTGAGTAGTGAAGCCTTGACGCCCGGGTTGATCATTGGCGGGCTCTGCTTCGGGGAGATGGCGGAAAACTTGCGATGGGTACAAGTACATTATTATGTTTGGAGACTATGTTTGAGAAGGGATATATACTTGTTGTAGGTGGTTTACGTACTTGAGTTGAAGGGACGTGTACACAGAGTAAATAGATGCGCGTCGGATCGTTGTGCGTCTTCTGAGTATTACAAGTAAAAGTACTCTGTAATACCTCTTTCGAAATTGTAGTAACGCCTTTACAATTTTGTTGTCGGTCTTTCCTACGGAGTACTACACGTAATATTAATTTGTCGGACACTTTTGCACCTCACAGCTTACAGTGATTAGTGTGGCAGGGGTTTTGCTGACAAATATGTCCCAATAAGGAATTAAAGTGGGTATTGTAGAACTTCTAGTAGTTTAGTAGTAATTGTCACAATTCCTTAACTAAATCCCTCTACGTATTGAAAAGGGGGGGGGATAGCTTCACAATGAAAGACAGGACCCAGTCAGACTTGAAGAATTTACTACATTGTGCCTTGTGGGCAGAAGAAGAGAAAAAAAAAGGGGCAAGCCAAGCCGTAGGTGTGCCATGCAATGCAGGATGCATCACGGGACTCGGCAGGCTTCTTTCCTATTCGTCCAGGACTCTGGCAAGGCACGAGGAAAACTGTGCGGGTCTTTTTTTCTTTGTGCATTTTTGGCTTTTTTAGGGGGGAGGGAATCCTGAGGAAGTATTTACTATTACTCCGTACTCTCGTACTATGGCGTCACTGGCACGATGCTCCCTCCCCACTTTCTAGTTTAGAGTATCCCTAGTCTTTAGACTTGTCAAGAGTACTCCGTACATACTCCGTAATAAAATGTAAACTACTCCGTACATTACAAGTACTCCGTACCCAGTTCAATGATAGTCTCCCATACGGAGTACTTGTACTCCGTATGCCTCTGTTTATTGCAAACCCCACGGTCTTGATACCCGTTCTTGTTGCATTTCAAGGCCTCGTTGTAAACTAGTAACGGACTAGTCAGTCAATAACCTAAACTAGATTTTCCCCCTTCTTTTTCAAGGCTTACGGAGTACTGGTTATCAAGGTCCAACCTGCCGGGCCGAGACTGACAACCTGTTTCCAGTTGCCTGTGTCCACTCCGTTTTTTTAAACCCTTTGACGTAGTGACTCCGCATGGCGGGTGCGCCCCAATCAATCAGCCACAGGCAGGCAGGCGCCCATCTAGCTCCGCCTGCACCTTTAAACTACTTGTTCCCGTTACCTTGGTGCGAGGAATCTGTGGCTGCCGAGACGTCTAAACGTCTAAATGTCTAAACGTCTTCGAGCATGCAAGTGCCACCGCCTTTTCCAAGGCGCGGAGGAGAACACCTGCGTGCAGTGCACTGTATACAATTGTTATTACAAGGCCGTTTCTCCATGAGTCTGGTCACACAGCAGAGGAGAGTTGTGAAGGAGAGCGGCAAAGCGGGTATTAGGACAGTACTCCGTAAAGGGGAACAGCCTCTGCTAGACACACTGCGTCATCGTCATCTGTTCCAGGCTACAAAGCGGACGAACCAGCTGCGCCTTTTTCTTTTCTTCCTTGTCCCATTTCTTTTTCGTTGATCCCTCTCTGCTCTCTGCTCGGCATGCAAAGTCCCTCGTGCCAAAGCAGTAGAAGTAGTAAAAACTACTACTAAACTACAGGTACTCCGTACGTAAACTAAACTAGTATTAGGAGGGGTGGAGGGGACGGGGAAACCAAACTCTCGTCACTTCATGGCACTCGATGCTGATTTGTCCAAGAGCCACATTTTCTTTACCGCTCTTCCAGATTGGCAACCCAGTCCTCCCTGACCGGTCTGTTAACGAGTTGACATTGAGAGTGGCCTCCCTCCATGACGCTCCACCGTCTGGGCCCAGACCCTCCACTCCCACCCCCGGCTTTATTTTTTTGCGCGTCCCCTCCTTCAATCCCTTGTGTTGTTAAAAAACGTTCGGAGCAAAATCCCCCAAAGGAAGAGAGGTTATGGAGTATTGCCATTGGCGGCGGCATCCGTTTAGTCTATTGGTAGTGGGCTTTGCAATTTCGGAGACCTGTAAGCTGGTGGAGTTTGGGCTGCTGTGCGTGAAAACTCCGTACTACATAAATCCGTAAATTATGCTCCGTTAATTATGGAGCAGACGCTGGTCTCGGAGCTAGAACAACCCAAGTTCAGGAGCACCTCCTCCGTACTACGTACTTTGTAAACTAGTGTGCAAGCGCAAGTTTACGTACATGTAAATAAATACGGAATAGTTTACAGTTCTCTTCGTAGGGCCGGGCCACCCTAAAGCCTTTCAGGCCAAAGCCTAGCCTGTTGGTGCAACGGTGGACGGAGGGCCCTGCTTGACAAGGCGACTAGTCTAGCGTATTTCAATACGGAGTACGGAGTACACCTGCGTCAGAGCCTACTCCGTATTATGGCCTAGGAAAGAGAGAAGACGAATAGCTGTCCTGTCTTTTTGCCAGTCCCATCCAAATGGTCCCTGGTCCGGGGCAAGACAGCTTCAGAACACAGCTGGGGCTCGCTAGTCGATGATAGTCGATCCTCCTTCCTATCGTGACTGGGGTTGGGCGAAATATGCGTCTGTAGTAAATAATAGCCAAGTGGAGCGTTATGGAAGGAGGATTTCACACTTGAAGCCTCTTTGAGAGGCAAATGGCAATATCAATACGGAGTAGAACAGGTCTGTCCAGACTAATAACCGGAGGGACCTCCGAGCCTCTCTCAATCTGTGGAGTAGTTTTGACCGAGGGCGCGCAGTACTGCTATCCTGCTTGTCAAGTGCGAGCTCGACCTCGTTGTTTCGTTTCGGTTTCCTCTTTTTTTAAACAGCAAACAACTGGTTGCTGGTAAGACAGAGGACAGAGAACAAAAGAAATATCTCGCCAATCTGGCGCATCTCTTTCCCCCTCTCCTCGGTCTTTGGTTACAGTCGTGACTGTGACGCAATTGGATGAAAATAACAGTCATCGTCAGCAGGGCAGCAGGGCACCGGGCGGGTACAGGTATTATGGGCTCTGTTCCCCAGTACGGAGTACATATTGGCCTGGCCAGGTACTACTCCATACTCCGTACACTGATTGGCATGGTATCGATATCGATGGGCCAGCGGGGGAGGTACCGGACACCGAGTACGTACCAGTTTCTCCCATTTCCATAGCCGTCATCAGGCCCATGGACATGTTGGAAAGTAGCCTCCTGTTGCTTGTTTGCGGGCCGGTATGGAGTAGAGAGTGTGCACCTGCACCTCCTTACGCCCCTCTTCGGAGCCCCCATCCAGGCAAATGCATCGCCCACGCCCCCCCTTTTTCAGTTCTTCGTTCTGGGTCGGGCTTCCCATCTGTCACTTTACTCTTCCCCCGTAATGCGACATTGGATGGACCTCAATCTTTTTTTTTCTTCGTCGGGGACCAAGGACATGGAGTTAAGGCGAAAAGCGAGAAAAAAAAAGAAAAGAGAGAATTTTATTTTCGATTTTACAAATGTACGGAGTATTTCTATCCACTTTCATAAAAGCCTCCTTTTTTTTATGAAATTCCGCATTCAGCTTCTTATGACGATATCTGCGCCGCACCTTCCTTGAATCCTAGCAGCCAATGCGGTCATCAGCAGGGAAAACCCAAAGAAAGCACAAGCTTAAAAATCGGAAATTGGGAAGAGCGATCGTTTGGCAGAAACAGTCAGCCACCTTCCACCGAACTTCCGTAGTAGGTTAAACTAAACTAGACTACGTACGAAGGACGCCCCCCACCCCATATCCATACCCCCCCACCCAGCACCTCCCTTTTTCTTCTTTTTTTCCTTCTTTTTTATTAGTGCGGTAAATGGAGCTCTGAAGAAAACAAAAAAAGACAAGGCCGGCGAACACTCAAAGGGGCAAAATCCTCCCTGGCATTTCTACGTAGTTTACTCGGATAGCACTGTCAGGTTGAGACGAAAAACATCCCCCAACTCCCACTCCGCCACACGACAAAACATTCCACCAGCATCCTGGAAACAATCCAAAACAGTAGACGTCATATGAATATCTCCTGTATCCTTCCACGCCCAACCAGATCCTCTCTCTACAGCCCTTACCAAACATAATACACATTACAATCCCGCCCGTTGCCTCTTCCGCCGCCAAACAGCCACTACATCAGAACCACGACGGACCCAGACGTCTTTGCTTCGATATAGGAATTTGTCTTCCCACGATTCTCTCCCACAAGTAAAGATCTGATTTGACAAACACCAGAGCCCCCCGACTGTCCTGTTCAGAGGAAGACGCGCCACCCATCCGAAAGAAATTGAAAAGCAATTGGGGGAATTCTCAGCACTTTGCCATAGCTCTCGAACGCGAATCGCTCTCCGCTGATTTCTTCCCCTTCCCACGATTACAACTTAGACTCTGCGGCAAGTTCTCTCACGAGAATCCACCCGGGGCTTGTCAACCTGAGCTCGTGAATCTTCTCGCCGGCCCGACGACCCCTACCCATCCATATTTGCCACCACTCACTGTACCGGCCACCCACGTAATGGGTGACGATATCCCGACGCGAAACCCCGATCCATCCTACGGGCTCTCGCCCGCACTCGACTACGAGAACGACGATTCGGCATCGTCGTCTGGGACGGACGAGTCGCATGCCCGCCCAAACCAAAGTCGCACATCGAGCACCGATGATCTGTCGGCCGAGGCAGAACACAGCATACACGAAATGGAAGGTGGAGTGGGTGCAATGAGCCCGCGCCGAACGAGTGAAGACATTCGGTTGCTAGGCCTCGAAGCAAGAGAAGAAATGCAAAGGTGCGTGGTGCTTTATATATATACATGTATTTTAGTACTTGCCGCTGCTAACCATTGTAACTTGGCAGACAAGCCAAAGCCCTGCAGGACTCCCTGCTAGCCCTGTTCACCCGCATCGAGGCTGTTCGCGAGGAGCACGACAAGTTGGATAACAACAACAAGTTTTTGCAAAAGTACATTGGCGATTTGATGAGCACCAGCAAGATTACAGCATCCGGAAGATCCAAGAAGTGAAACTGCTGGTTGCCCCCCGTAGGGGAACCGCACCGCATGCCGCATGCCTGCAGCTCAGGCCAGACTGTTGCATCTCGCACCAGAGCTGTCTTGTATGTACTTGGGGTCTTGCCGGGGCACGCCCGTGTGGATGGGACGAGAGGTCTATCGAATCATTTGCTGATGAGGGGTTAGTCTGAGTGGGAACTTTGCGCGGTGCTGCCTGGACAGGCTGCAACCTACGTCTCCGTTCCTGAACCTCGTAACCCTGCATACTTTTGATTCTACAATGACGTACATGGAGCAATACGACATTGGATCGTGCATCGCCTGACCTCGCCACAACTACAGCATTGCTGGCGTCTAGACTAGCGCCGCCTCGCTCTAGAGCATGTCACGAGGCGGACCCCTCGCCCCTTTGCAGCCAGCCTTGCTCCGTCTCTTGTGCTCGCCACCCTGACAACCCTTTTAACCTGGCTGGCCTTTGGCCAACATTGACCCGAAATCATCTGCCCGGTTTACCATGGCCCAGCTCCTCCCGACCCTTCACCATGTCCATTGCTCCCTAGTGGAACTGTGGACAGGTTCATGTCAATTCTATTCTGATGTTTTGCTCAACCGTTTGTTTTATATGCATATTTTTATCTCGCGTCTTATTCTATTCTCCCCACTCTTGAGCTTATGCGTGTCTTTTTTTCTTGCTTCACTTCGAGTATACTTTTTTCTTTTTTAGCCTCGCCAAACTTGGGCGAGCAGGTATGGGGAAACGGCATATACCATGCATTTGAACGGAAATACCCATTGAGACGAGATACAAAATCAGACAATGCGTCTTGTTTCAGTCTTGCTCTCATTCAGTCTTTTTTTATGCCTCGTTTACGAGGTTCTTGCTGCAAGCCCTATGCTAGAGGCGAACTGGAATGCATTGCTTTTATGGTTTTATGAGATTAGAGATAAAGGCCCGGCTCGAGGGAAAGCGTTAGCGAGCAATTGAGCCAAGTCTTTTTTATGAAAAAGAAAGTCGTCTAGCAAAATTCAACGTGATCTACAATGCTAATGCTCTTTGGCGAGAGAAGATCCAAAACGTCTATTGCACCATAAGAAACATTCCGAAGGAAAAAAAAAACTAACCCAGCCGAGCGCGCCCTTCCCCGTTCTTTCATGCCCATGTTGTGCGTTCTGCCAAGAGTAGAGAATAGAAAAGAAAATAAGAAAATAAAGACAGTTTTGTGTGTAAAATACATTCTTTTTGCACGCTTTGCCCATACAATTAAGAGTGACGGAAAAAAACGGCCCGACAATGTAACGACGCAAAAGGAGCAAAAGGAGCATCCCAAGAGATGAAAAGAGAAATAAACAAATAATGTTATACATGATCCATAGTCATAAGTATGTCGCGCCATGCTTGTGCTTGCAACCTGGTAGTCGTTTTGTTTCGTGGTTCTTTCCCCAGTCCGCTTTACCGCTTGCGCGTATCTTTGCCCTTCTTTTTGCCCTTCTTCTTGTCCTTGGGTAGTTCGAGTGGTGTGTTCTTAAGTTGTTCGGCCATCCACTGGAGCATATAGTCGTCAATGGTGTGTATGAGCGTGCCCGAGGCATTGTACTCGATTCCCTCTTGCGCAACTTCAACGTCGGCGCCGGGGGTGGCCGAGTCTCCGAGCGCCACTGAGTCGCGCGGCGTGTTTTGCCGTTCCGTGGAGAAGCCTGATGCGGAACCTCCTGCACCGCCTGGCTTTTCTGAAAAGTCTTCGTCGTCGGCGCGGGTTTCCTTCTCGGCCGCGCGAGCTGCCGTTACGTCCTCCCGGTCTTCGGCTTGTTCGAGCACGCGTCCCACGTTACGCTCGTCGGAGCCTTCAACACCACCGAGCACGCGGTCCATGGCTGCGTTTGCCGCCGCATCGCCGTCATTGACTACGGCCCCTCCATCGCCAATCACGTCACGGACAGACATCTTGTTGAAGTAGTCTGTCGTAAACTCTCCTTCCTGAATGACCACATCATCCAGCATCTGTTTTTGCGACGCCTTGCGCAAGATGTTGGCTTCAATCGTGTGCTCACTCACGAGGCGGTAAATGTGCACATCTCGCGTCTGCCCGATACGATGGCATCGATCTTGACACTGCTTGTCCATGGCCGGATTCCAGTCCTGGTCGTAGAATATAACCGTGTCCGCACCCGTCAGATTGATACCGAGACCACCCGATCGAGTCGAGAGGATGAAACAGAGGATTCGCGGGTCGTGATTGAAGCGGTCTGTGAGGATCTGACGTTGTTCAACCTTGGTAGCACCGTCTAGCCGCAGATATTTATGCCCATGGATGTTCAGGAACCGCTCTAGAATATCGAGCACCTTGGTCATCTGAGTAAAAATCAGCGCGCGATGCCCGCCTGATTGCAGTTTACGCAAGAGTTTATCGAGGGCTTGTAGCTTGCCGCAATCGTATTGAAGAAGTCGTTTGTCGGGAAACTGGATGCTAAGCCGCATTCGCGCCTCGTGCCACGGGTCGATTGGTGCTTCGGGTGGGATGAAAGGCGCCCAACGTACGGGTGCAGAGAGCCGCAGGTCCTCTTCCTGGAACGCCCGTACACTTCGCGGGTCCAGAATCGTCTCGCCAAGATCTCGTGTGATGGCGGCGGGGGTGATGCAAGCGAACTTTTGAATCGTGGTCTGCATCTCGGCCGCGCGGCGATCAACACCCTTGATCCAGGATTGGACGAGAGTCGGCTCGTCCTCGAACCAGGCCATGATGTTCTTCGGCACGTTGGGCTTCTTTCGATGGGGTTTGTCGAGGTCCAGTGTGAGCATCTCCACGAGATTCTTGCCGTAGATAGGACGTTGCTGGCGCCGTAATGCATTTAGGTAGACGCAATGTTGTAGCTCTTCGAAGCGCCCCCAGCGCTGCGCGCTATCAAGGTAGGCAAGGTTCGAGTTTACCGTGGACGGATCCAAATTGGAGAAGGCAGCCTGTGCTCTAGCTCTCTGTGCCTCTTTGAGACCTACGAGCGACCTGTGAGCACTGAGCTGTGCAACTCGTTCCGCCTCCATTGTGGTGAAGCGCTCGTGCCGTGTAGGGACCAGATTGAGAAACTCCAGGCTCACAGTGCTCATTGGCTTCTCTGCAAGAATGGTCCTCTGCACGAGGGCTGCCTTGGGTGTGTATTCACCAGCTACAGACCGCGGCATACGGAACGAAGTCATAATGGGTCGGTCGACAAAAAGGTCGGGGTGATTGCACACTTTTCGTAGTTGCATGAGACAGTTGATAATGGAGAGATAGTTCCCCGAGGATAAGGTGGCCCGGGTATCGGCGCGCGCGAGGAATCCATCGTAGAGTTCACGTTGACGCTTGGATAAACGACAAAGCTCGACGTGCTCATACTTTGCAGGCATCTGCTTCTCGACATCGGCCTTTAGCCGGCGCAGCAGGTATGGGCGCAACACCTTGTGTAGTTTCGAAATAATGGCACGTGCTTCGTCGTCCATCTTCTCGCGTCCACTCTCTAGAATTTGGCTTTCGGGCTTGTGGAACCAATCGTGAAACTCGTTGAGGTCGGCAAAACCTCCCACACCATTTTCAGCGGGCATCAAGAAGAACAACAACGACCACAGCTCGGTGAGATTGTTTTGGAGGGGAGTACCGGTAAGAAGGAGTCGGGAATGAGTATTGAAGCCCAAAAGGGTCTGCCAACGCTGCGACTTGAAATTTTTGATGTTGTGCGCTTCATCGAGAATCATGTAGTGCCAGCGTCGGCGCTTGAAGACCTGGTGGTCTTGCAACACAAGTTGGTAGGACGTAATGCACACGTTCCACATATCGTCGGTCTTCCATCCCTGCCGCTTGCGCTTGCGCTCTTCTTGGGAGCCGTAATACGCCAGAATCTTGAAGCCCGGGCACCATTTCTTGAATTCCATCTCCCAATTGAGCATGACACTCGTTGGGACAATAACAAGATGTGGGCCCCAGACTTCGTGTTGACATGCAAGGTGAGCAAGTAGGGCAATGGTTTGAATGGTCTTCCCGAGACCCATCTCGTCGGCGAGGATGCCATTGGTATTGTTGGCGTAGAGACCAGCCAACCAATCAAGACCGTAGTGTTGATACTCTCGGAGTGTGCCGCGGAGAAGGAATGGCACTTCAGTCTTGGGAACATTGGACGACAACGGCGGAGTAACGGATTTGCTAGTGGCTTTGGCGGCTTCCAGAGAAAGCGCGGGGGCATCGCCGGGGGGAAGAGTATCTGGTTGCGGTGGCTGATCCGAAATAGGCGCAGCGTCGGGTTCATTCCCAGAATTAGGCTGCTCTAAGAAGCCCACACCGTTCGGCTGTCCAGAGTTACCAGCTGCTTGTTCGGCTTCAGGCGCATCGTCCATGATAATGTCATCAGTTTCGGCACTAACAATGCCAGGTGCGTCGGAAGACTTCGGGTCTTCCGAAGCTGTTGCAATATCCCCTGATACCGAAGCAGCAGGCTGAACATCTTCGTTGTTTGTAGGCACAGGGGCAAGAGATGTCGCCTCGTCTGAGATAATCGACTCTGGAGCTTTGTCTGTAGAGTCAATACCATTGACTTGGTTGCCTTGTTGAGAAAGCTTCGATGTCTCTTCGGATGGAGGCTCGGTGGGAGAGGCAAGAGGTGCTGTGACATCGTCTAGGTCCGGCTGGCGGATAAGCGAGACTTCGTCGTCGTCGTCGTCATATTCCTCAAATTCGGGTGTGGGTGGCAAGGACTTGTCGGCGAGTGGAGCAGGTAATAATGCGGGAGGAGGATCCATGGCTGACGCCGAACGGCTATCCTGTGGCTCTTGGTCTTCTGTAATATCCATTTCACCGGCCTCTTCCTGCAGCTTCTTGAGTTCTGACTTTCCAAAAAACAGCCCCAAAAGTCCAGTTGGCTCGCCGTCCGACTCTGAACCGGTTGCTTCGTCACTGTCGTCCTCATCGGAGTCTAAATCGCTGGAGCCCATGTCGTCATCCATATCGATGGACTCGTCCGATGTTTCATCAGCTGATGCTGCTGCTTGGTCATCATCGGCTTGTTCGATGCTCTGCTCCAACGAGGGTATATTGGCGTATTTGGCTCGAAGTTGCTCTTGAGTCAGATTCTCATCTGCATGATCCTCTTTGGTGTCCCCATCGTCTTCATCCCCATCGGATGACATATTGTCGTCGTCCTCGTCCTCGTCGTCACCGTCATCGCCGCCAGAACTCTCAATATCGCTGTCGCCAAGCGACTCACCGTCATCTGAGCTCTGCTCTGTATTTTCTGAGTCGAGTTCCGAATCGCTGTCGAGGTGAGCGCGCCGAGCTTGGAGTTGCTGTTCGGAAAGTAAGACAGCTTCATTGAGAGCCGCCTTGACACGCTTTTGCTCCTCTGCTTCCCACTCTTGGAGACGGCGATGATTAATTTCTGCACGAACATTCTCCCAAGTTCCAAGCATTGCTCGGGCGACAATGCGGTACCTGGCGATCCAATAGTCACGTGCTTCACGTTCGAGTTGTTCGGCCGACTTTGGTTGCCGCCGAACCCACTCGTCGCGACAGGCCTCGGCAAGTTTCTTGGCAGCTGCTCGATGTCTGACTTGTTCAGCCAGCAAAAGGCGACGAAAGTTGGACATGGCTCGTGTTAGATGGTCCATATGGGCCCACTGCCTGGGAGGCTCTTCCTGAGTTTCGGGGGCGAATATCGAGCATCGCTCTACCGATAAGAGCCCACCTGGCTCGGCGGCATCTTCAATCCGCAGAATAATTTGCGCATCTTGTTTGGCGGCAGCATCGGAATATGGAGGTCCGTCTTCAGAAGCGTATAGGCCTCCTTCCTCGACGGGAAGATCCTTGGCGTGAGTCCAGAACTCTTCAAAGGTAGGGCCAATTTTTGGTTTGATATTTGCCTGTGAGGGGTGTATTAAGGGAAGGGCTGTCAGCTTGACGCGAAGTTTGATGCGTGGACTTTTGCCTGTCAAGGAGGTGTCTTGTCCTTGGCGAACGGGTGTGGATGGTTCAGCTTCAGAAGTATGCCGCCCAGAGCGGCGGACTCGTGCCGAATGCCTGGTCGGTTGCGAAGGTGGAGGGGTATGTCTGCGAGTCGATCGAGAGGAGCGCTTTGGTTCCGCTGGAGGTGGAGGGGGGGGCGGAGCTCTTCGTGAAGATGTTCTTGTAGGAGGTGGAGGGGGTTTCGTTTCGGTAGGCTGTTTTGAAGAGGAAATTCGGGAGGAAGAACGTGACGGGAGATGCTTTTCGGATGTTGGAGGAGTCTTGATATCCGTGGCAGGTGGCTGCTTTGGTTTAGCGGCTGGGGTGCGTTGAAGGTTCTGAAGGGCCGTTCGCGTCATCCTCTTCTTCCCCTGAGGATGCAGCTCCAGAGGTATCGAGTTGATGCGTCCGGACTTTCGTCTGCCACCCTCAGTAAATGTCGACGGCCCATCAGCAATAACCCGCTTCCATGGAGGTGATATGGGTTTTGTGCGAGGAGACGCCTGGGGGTTCGCGTCGCCCATCTTCCGCCGTTTTGCTGGCCGTGGAGCATCATCCTCTGGTCCTGAGGGTGCATTTCCATTCGTTAAATCGTTCCCAGGTTCGGGCTTGTGTTCGGGAGCTTCGGGAGCTTCGCTGGTACCGTTACCGCTGACTCCGTTGATAGGCAGGGCTTGTTCGGGTTCGGGTTCGGTAGAGAGCGTGGGTTTGGAATCTTCGCCATTGGTTTCACCCGTTGAAAGGCCATTTTCATTTATTATTTTCTCGCGTATTGATTCTTGTTCGTTTTCGCGTTGCCCGTTTTCCAGCGATTCCGAATTGGGAGAATCGTGGTTGACCAAACCGTCGTCTGGCGTTGTTAGGCGCGGCGACGCGGTGGCGGTCATAGTAGCAACAGTAGGAAAAGGGAAGGGAGGTGGGCCGGGATCTCGACGAGTGTGGCATTTGAGATGACGATATTAATGTCTACGGAATCTAATAGATTCGGTTAACAGCCATACGAAGTTTGTACATTGTCAGATGTTTGGTTCGGGAACTGTTGACGAAACCAATACAAAATCTAGCTGTTGAGGGGAGGGAAAAAAAATTGGTTGGAAGCGAAGAAGTCGCGGTGAATTTTTCTCCCCCTTGAGCGAAGTATCTCCAGCGTGTTTAAAGTACAGAATTAAGCTGCGTGTACTTTGAATCAACGGCCAAGGCAGGTGGCCATGTACTGAGGTACATGCTTATTACAGTACGTACAGATCCTGACTCGGAAGACGATGGAATTTGGAAGGTAATACGGAGTACGGAGTACGGAGTAATACTTGGGAGTATCACCTGTTATCAGCTGCCGCTAACTGTCAGGAACAACTACCTAACTGTGGGGCATAAAGTCCAGTTCCCACCAATCAATGGCCTCCTGTTGGTGCAACGCACTCCCAAGAAAAATGACCCTTGATTGGCTTAAAAAGTTCAAGTCACGTGGTAAGTTTATCTCGATCCAGCAATTCCACGCCGTGGAAAGCATTAACTCTTTCAATTGAAGCTTGAGTCCTGCTTTTCCGAAACGCCTGCTGCCGCACAATTGCTCCGTGCAGTGGTAATATTGAACCAGTCTTCCTTCTCTGTGGCATCTGCCCCTAATTGGATTAGTAGAGGAGGGCATTCGACTCTGAGGCCAAGGTACGAAACAAAACAACTACCGTTGCACTTTGTGCCATATCAAAGTCTACCCATCAAGCCGCCCGCGTCAATCGATTGCTGACCCCGAATGAAGATGCTTTCAAGGCGAGTTCTCCGTGCGGGCCTCGCTCGCGATGCCAACTTAGCGTCGAGGCTATTGCCCACCATGCAACGCCGAACCTACCTTCCACGAACCTGGAACTCGAAAGAGACCATCGACAAGCGATACCCCGACTACCCTAAACTAACCGAAGCCGAAGACCCCGAAATGGTACGCGCACACCGCATGTCCTTACTGTTTCTCAGTGATTGGCTGGTCTATACGGCGTAAACTATGCGAGACGACTAACGTGGAATCGTGCTTAGAACGGTGGCTACATCAACCCTCCCCGCATCAAGCGTCAATTCCGTGACCCTTACGGCGAGTGGTGGGATCCCCAAGAACGACGAAACTTTGGCGAACCCGTCCACGAAGATAACGATATCCTCGGAATGCTCTCTCCTTACGAGTACACCTGGACTACTGTCGGCAAGGGTGCTGTCATGTTCCTCACATCTGTTGTTGCCTTCTTGACGGTTGTGGCGGGAGTCAAGCTTGCATATCCTGACAAGGCTTCATACCCAAGAGAGTATGAGGACGGCTTAGAAAGGGAACTTGGTGGCCCTGGTGCCATTAGGGTGAGTACTCGCAACCTGCAATAATTCTTGCTTTCTTCTTCATCTTTATGATATCCAAACCACCGAGTGATCCACGGCAATTTGCTAACTCGGAGTTTCTATCATAGGCAAGGAAGGCGGGTGATCCAGACCCATAACCTTTTTGCGAAAGAGGAAGAGAGGCGGGCGGTTTGTGATAGTTTCGTATGTACATCTATACAGTCTACAGGTACCAATACATATTCCTTTTTTTACTTCACTATTGGACTACTTGTATATTATTCGAAGTACGAAGTACGAGATAAATTGAATTGGAAAAGTATAGATTGACAGATGCTCTGTTTTGTTTATGAATTTGTTTTTCAATAGTCTATATGATTTTTTGGCTTCTAAGAAAAGCAATAACTTTTGAAGATCAACTATAAACCACCCCATATTTAAATTAAAATAGACAAAAACAAAAAGGTATATAAGAGACAAAAAATATGAAAGGAATAGTCTATTCACACGAAAAGGAAGAAAACAAATTCGACAAGGTATTAGACCGAGCCGGAGGTCTTGGTCTTGGGCTGTTTCAGGCTCTTCCATTCCACCAGGAGGGAGCCGATCACAGTCAAACTTGTCGTGATGGCGCTAACCATGAAAGTGCTTGTCAAAGCCTCGTTGTAGGAGAGAATGAGTCCCTTCAATGTCTCACCCGATGCCGTGGCCTGGAGGCCTGTAGCGCCGGCTTGTAGGATGGCCTCGAGATCCAACGACGGGACGTGTTCGGCAACAGCTGAGGCGAGGCTGGATGAGAACACGGCTTGCGCAGCAGAAACAAAAATGGCGCCACCAAGGGTCTGGAGGAAAACAATGATGGCGGTCCCCGTGGGAACATCCTTGATGTCGAGCACAACCTGGACGGCCATGAGAGGCTGTTGCATACCAAAGCCGACACCAGCACCGCAGATGGCTTGGAAGCAAATCCAGACAGCAGTGCTCGTGTTAATGTTGAAAAGAGTGAGGAGGCCGTATCCAACAGCCATAAGGATGGAACTGAGGATCATGAAAGGAGCGTAGTGGCCGAACTTGGTCACAAAGTAGCCGGCGACGAGCGAGAAGATGACAACACCAATGAGAAGAGGCAGATTCATCAAACCCGAGTTCATGGCACTCTCACCCTTGACAGCTTGGAACCAAATAGGGAGGTAGTACACGGAAACCATGTATCCCGCACCCAAGTTGAAGATGAAGATGGATGACGACCAAACATTGCGCATCTTCATGATGCGAGGAGGCACGGTGGCCGCGTCCTGAAGCCAGGACTGCACGCCGAGAAAAGCGCAGAAGAGGACGCCCGAGACGACGAAGAGGGCAATGACTCGGGCTTCTGCCCAGTTTTGCGACGTTGATCCCCACTGCATGGCCAGGAGGAGGCAAACGATTGAGGGCATGAAGAGAAGGTTACCAATGGGGTCCAACTGCTTGAGGCGGTTCATCAAGGTAACCTTGGGGATATCGCGTTTGGGGTCGGGGAAGTAGAAGAAAATCACTAGAACAGTGATGGCACCAATTGGGAGGTTGATGTAGTAACCCCATCGCCAGCTCACTTTATCAGTGAAGACGCCTCCGACAAGAGGGCCAGCGACATTCGAGAAACCCCAAATGCTGCTGACGGTGCTGGTGTACATAGCTCGCTTGTGCAGGGGAACGGTATACGCGAGGATGCTAAAGGTGCCCGTGAAGATACCGGCCGCCCCAACTCCAGAGATCGCACGGCCGGCAATGTGCACGGCACTACTTTGGGATACTCCACAAATCAAGCTGCCAATTTCGAAGATTGTGATGGAGGCAAGATAGACCTGTTTGATGCTGTGGAATGTGTAGAATTTTCCAAATAGGAGTTGGAGCGAGGCGGTTGTGAGGAGATACGCGCTGCCGTACCAGCCTACATCTTGAAGACTGTGGAATTCGTTTGTAATAGTGGGAATTGATGTGGCAATGATTGAGTTGTCTGTATTGCCGCGGGTTAGCAATCGCTTGGTCAAGAATCGTATATGCTGTATATCAGTTGTATAAGAGCAAGGCAATAATATCTTACCAAGTGACATGACCAGGATTCCGAGGCACAACGCAACAATGATGCATGTTAGCTTGAAGCCGGTGGGGTATTCTGTAGTATCGGCCTTCTCGTTTTCATCCTGAGAGCTCCTCCGTGAAGTGTCTTCCGAGTCTGACGAGTTAAGGTCCACCGAGTTTGCAGATGAAGGCAACTTCTCAGAGGGCGTTAAGTCAACGTTGGAAGAGAAAGCCGTGCTTCCACTGCCATCTCGCGAGACTGGTGCAGATTGATGAAGAGTCTCGTTGTCAGATAGATCTTGATAGTAACCCTTCTGGGGGCCCTTATAGGTCGGGGAAGGTTCTTGAACCATGATGGCCTAGTAGAAGGAATGCAGACAAAGATAGCGGAGGGTAAGGAGGGTAAGGAGAGGAGGAGTGAGGGTGTGTTGAAGAACGACTTGCACGAACAGGCTGATGGATGAGATATCGTTCGTGACAGGAGACGGCGGGGAACGGGTTTAAATACAACATCCGATAGTCACAGATTCCTGAATCGAAGGGTACCAGCTCGTCTCACACCAGCACGAGGAGGGGACTCGAGCTCTGGTACGAGAAGTCTCTTGCAACAATCTATTTGGGGTTTCCTCCAATCCTATGGGCCATAGGGGCCAAGTCCACGGCACTCTGACCCACGCCAACCTGTCACCAAGTTGGACCGCGTAACATACCGGGTCAGACATTATGGTGATTGTCGGATTAGTTATTTTTCTCTCATATTGTCTTTATTTTTTCTGATCCAATGGATTTCCTTATTTTATGATATGATATATGATTCTTTCTTCCTGTGATGCGAGTCGTCGAATGGTATATTGAGACAGCCGGATCGATGGAGAGTGAGTGAGGGGGGTGAAAACGGGAGGGCGAGAGGGAGGGGAGGGGTGTGTCTCCGAAGGTCGACCTAGGCGTCTTTTTGTCCTGACAACGCGAATGCGCTGCACGGGCCAGATATTCGCGATGGCGGCAAAGAGGGCCATTAGCGAAGGGCATGGCCCATCCGCTCCCTCCCTCCCTTTTTCCACTATCAGTCAAGGTTCGCGAGTGACATCGCGAGTGACACCGTGTTAGGGGACGCCGGCCGTGCACGAAGTTTAACATAGTCCGTAGTTGTTCAAAGCTTGTTCAGATCTTTATCAAAGTTATTGCTACAGCCGCCTGTACTACCGAGGGTCGAATGCACGGTGCACGGCGCGGGCTCCTCAAGGGTCGTCCCTTCTTCCTATCCTTCCATGTGAATGCTCTATACTCCGTTCATGACCCGAAAAAGACCTGAGGTGCCGAGCACCAAAGGTAGCCATGGGGTGCAGGAAGGGGTGGGAGGACGGCTCGATCTGCGCCCCAAGAAGGCCGTTGTGGTCTCACAGCACGCCCCCCCCCCCCTCCCAAAGGCCATTGCCTTGAGTCAATGTATTCCGAGAACACGGATACCTCTAGATGGCGGATCGGGGTAGTTGGGTAGCTCCATAGTGTTCGCATTAACTGTCTTGGCCTAACCACCCCCAAGGGGACCCAAGGGGACCCAAGGGGACCCAAGGAGCCATGGTGTTGGGTGGGCTACGCGCTCTTCGGTCAGTTTTCCCCAAGAAAAAGCAAAATAGGGTCTGGCCAAGGCGGGTTTGGCCTCCTTATTCAGCAGCTGTTGATTTGCAGCCCCCGTTTAGCTGGCCCCAAAAGCAAGATTCTGAATCCCTTCGGCCATTTTTCAATGTGACTGATCACTTCTCACATGATTTCCCTTGAAAATTTGGGAGATGAGAAATAATGCTTCGGCACTCGAATTTAGTTTAGCACACGACCTCAGTGAAGGGTAGATCCCTGTGCTTTTTTGCATCTCCCGTATGGCTTGTCCTCCGTTTGGCCAAATCGGGCCAGTTGAGCAGCCCGATGCGTAACTTGGATTCCCTCCAAGCTGGGGTGCCTCGTAAACTGGTTAACCATGCCTCTAGGACCCCCCGGATTTCAGGCATGTCCTAAAACTGTGCAATGTCTCCCCATTGTCCTGCACTACACCAGCAACACCCTTGCAGAGGCAAGCTACCCAACTGAGCGGATACAGCTGGTCAAGCCCAAATTGAGTCTGCTTTCGTAGTGCGGAGACAGAGCTGACTGTTTCCGTGCAGGACGGGGAAATCACGAGCTACTATCACACACCGGATAGAGGGCACGGCGTTCCTTCTGGTGAAGAACAAGACGAAACGGAAACAGAAGCAAAGAGAATTGGCACTTTGATGCGAACCAAGAATCGTTTGTTCTCCATACACGTAGGTTGCGCAATATTGCAAGAGAGCTGCTGTCCTGGGGGCTCATTAGTACGAGTAAGCGTAGCAACCAGATACAGTGAGCTGCCATTCTCCCATAAGATTTTTTTTTCTTGCCCTTTTTTGACAGTTTCCTTTTGCCTTTCGAGTGTCTCAAATGCCAGGCGGAAGAGAGCTGATTGGTGCTGACAAGGCCTCAACCAGCCCATCCTCTCCCAGCTATTGTCTCGGGAGGTAAAGCTATTATTATTGGGGGCCTGGGTCAAGGTAAACTACAAGTAAATGATCTCAGAATTCGCTTACTTTTGTCCGCTCAAGCCCCTCTTGGATCGGATCCCTTGCTAGCCCGAGCTAAAGCTAAAGCAAGACCCAATGCTCAATTCATCCCTCCATTGCTGCTCGGAAGCTGCTCCCGAGTGGAGAACGTTACGCAGAATTGTTACTTGATCGAGAAGTAAAGAGTCGCCAGGCTCCCCCCGTCTAAGACTGGTCTTGCGCAGAAGCCGTGAGACATCTCTCCCATTGTTTTCATCTTTTGTTTCTTTTCCTTCCTTTCTCTTTTGTTTTTCCCCTCGTAAATCCGCCCTTGTTTCTCTCCTCGGTGGCAATCAGCTGGAATGAGGGTTGGAGGCCACACCCCAACTGAGCTGGCATGTAGTTTACTTGTAAATCATCGCTGGGCCACAGTCGTGGCAACTCACACCCTTGGTTTCCACCCGGATCAGGAGTTTGGAATAAGCCTCTCATACGATCGTGATTGGATAGCTGAGCTGGCTGAGACTCGTGGCGAGATTGGGAATTTTCGGCCAGAAAATAAAATACTGTGCAGGTTCATGCTGGCTGGATACAGCCTCTGGCGAGTGATTCCTGACTGCGCGAGCGAGCAAGTTACATGGCTATTGGTACACATGTGCGCATGTTCGTATCTCTATTCTGTCTCGTGGTACCCTCGATCTCCATGGCACAGGTGGACGCACAGGCTGCAGGGATCGGTGCAACGAGCTGTGAGACTGAGTTAGTACATAGCACCATCTAGATATCTTCTGATTGTACTCCGTACACCCGAGCGAGTTTCCTTGGTCTACTAGTCGCGAAAATCGGAGAGAATTGTTCCTTGTAGCCGAGGTGGTCTGCCGTTTAGCCCCTCCCCATTCGTTCGACAACTACTGAGATTCCACTGCATAAACCACAACAGGCGATCTGGACAACTCGGGAAGGGGAGGCGAATTGACATTTCAACAAACGGTAGAAGCCATTTTAGACGACAATAACGGCGTACCGTCTCGCTGAAGAGACTGTTGAGACTGGTGGCTTGTGAATACGAGATTCGAACAAGCACGGGAAGGGTTATTAGCAGTGAAGAAACAGTGCCTCGGGCTTTCTTTCAAGGAAAAACAGGGGCTAATTATTTTATTTTTTTCTTAAAAAAAGAATAAAAATTGAGATTTTTTTCATTTTCATCGGGATGGATATACGGGGAAAAAAGAAAGCCTGGCGTGATGCTCGGGATTCTCGCTTGTCGATTGGGTGAGGGAGAGAAACAAAACGAAAGTTGTTGTCTGGAGGTTTCTTTTGGCAATTACGGAGTATTACAAGTAATAATAGAAACTTATTGCTGATTAGTCACAAAATGATAGATTACAGCAGCTCGCCAGCTGTTAACCTGAGCTTGCCAAGCTACATTTACACACTTTACTAGTGCGTACGCAGTATGTACCTTGTAAACTACTTGTACAAGTAGCTCTCCCCATCTGCTAGTGCGATATTCGTATATCGAGAAATGAGCAACATCCTCAAGAAGCAAGTAGCCAGGCACTTTTCGAATCCCCTCCCTTCCCCCCAACTTACTTCACATCCTCTGTGGTCCCTTTGGTGAACCGAGATAGGCTGGTCTCATTCCAAAAGGAATTATTGAATGAAATATATGCACAAAAAAAGAAAGCTGTGCGTAGTCGTCAATTTCCTCCAATCATCCATCCTCTCGGAACGGCACGACGGCGGCGGCACGGCGGCGGCACGCCCTTGACTGATATTCCGAAAGCCATATTGGTGTCGTATTGATCACCTTGTTACCCAACTCGGGTGACAGAAAAGAAATATTGTCTTGAGTCGCGTCCTGCTACGTTGCCTAGCCTCTCCAAAACTTCAAAGAGCCTGGCCTTCTGTGCCCTGTCTCAGCCCGTCGTAAAGCAGTCGCAACAAAGGACACCCTAGCTCCAAGGTTGAAGTACTCGTAATTCAATTGGCTCAGGATTCGGAGGCCAAGATGCGGACCAACATCCTAGCAGTGAGCTTGTGCAATCTCTCCGGCCTTGTGGCCGCTCTCTCCGGGTCAACATTTCCACAACAGCATCATCTCCAGGAACCCGGCTCATCTCCCCTAGGCGAGACCTCTCCACCTTGGCGGGATGAGCTACTCGTCTTGCACAGGTCTCTTGTTGAGATACCATCCATTATTGGACACGAGACTCGCGTGGGTCGTTTCTTAGTAGAGTACCTGGCCGAGCACGGGTTCAAGACCCAGCTTCAGTTCCTCCCTCCTTCGTTTGAAGGGGACGACGAGGGGAGATTCAATGTACTTGCCTGGCCTGGCGAGTCCCAGTCACCCAGACCTCGTGTAGTGGTCACCACTCACATGGATGTTGTGCCACCCTTCATCCCCTACTCTATCGAGGATGGGGTACCCACCTCAAGCACCCGAATTAGCGGTCGTGGGACTGTTGATGCCAAGGGCAGTATGGCGGCACAGATTATCGCGCTCTTCGGGTTGCTCCAAGAGTCTCGCATCGAAAAGGACGACGCCATGCTGGTCTTTGTCGTTGGCGAGGAGGGACGGGGAGACGGCATGAGGTTCTTTTCCGACTCGATCCAAAAACTGGACCCTCCTGTTGTATTTGAGTCTGTAATCTTTGGTGAGCCCACAGAAAACAAGCTTGCATGTGGCCACAAGGGCGGGTTGTTCTGCACCATTGAAGCCAAGGGCACTCCAGGCCACTCGGGTTATCCGTGGCTGGGCAAGTCAGCGAATGAATTGCTCGTGAGGGCTCTTGCGGACATTAGCACGGCCGACCTCGGAAGTAGCGACGAGTTCGGCAATACGACCTTCAACATCGGCCGTTTGACCGGTGGTGAAGCCATCAACGTGATTGCGGAAAATGCCCGCGCTGATGTGTCTATTCGCATTGCCATTGGGCCGGGTGATAAAGGTGTCGATATTGTGCGCGAGCGTATCGAGGCCAAGCTAAACGAGGTCGATACAGACGCCTTTAGTATTGATTGCATAGGAGCTTTTGGTATAGTCCGATGTGATTGCGATGTCCCTGGTATGATTCTCCCTCCTCCCTGTCCGTCCTTCCCCGTGACCTGCAAGGGACTCTGCAAGCAACTGACAGACTTTGTTGTTGTCCTACCGTTCAGATTTCGAGACAATCACGGTCAATTACGGAACCGACATCCCAAACCTCAAGGGCGATCACAGACGGTTTTTATACGGGCCAGGAAATATCCTAGTAGCCCACGGAAAGAACGAGAACCTCACAGTACATGATTTGGAGACGGCGGTAGTGGGCTTTCAGAAACTTATTCTACATGCTTTGAAGCAATGACTTGTAACTAGCGCGTAAGATGAAACTCTCCGCTGCCGTCCTTGACCACGACGCCGTGCTCCGTGACGATGGCATCAATTAACTCATGTGGCGTCACATCAAATGCGGGATTCCACACTCCGATCCTCTGATCCGCCGTCGCCACCGTGACTTTGCGTGC
The DNA here is from genome assembly GCA_019925285.1 of Graphium sp. VPRI43844. Taxonomy (NCBI): domain Eukaryota; kingdom Fungi; phylum Ascomycota; class Sordariomycetes; order Microascales; family Graphiaceae; genus Graphium; species Graphium sp. VPRI43844. The sequence goes on along the minus strand of JADHKT010000034.1, from coordinate 22,842 downwards.
AGGGTCGACGGTGCCGTCTGGGCTGACTACGGCACCCGTAACGCGTGTTAACTCTTCCTTCTTGCGTTCCTCGATTGTAATATCCTTGCCCGTCTCCGTATCGAGATCTATGCTCGTGGTCGGAGCGGCGACGATAAACTTGATGCCGTGATACTTGGCTAGAACAGCCAAAGCGTAGGTTCCAATTTTGTTCGCCGTGTCACCATTGCGAACAACACGGTCGGCGCCGACAATGACGGCGGAGATGTTCATCTCTTCTTTACGCCTGGCAAACAATGCGCCGGCCATGGAGTCCGTGACGAGAGTGCTGGGAATGTTCTCGAAGACTAGCTCGAAGGCGGTGAGACGACTGCCCTGGTTATACGGGCGCGTCTCGGTACAGAAGGCGTGTCGGAGGTAGTTCTTGTCCCGTAGGCTTCGGATAATGCCAAGAGCGGTTCCGTGTCCAGAAGTTGCGAGAGACCCCGTGTTGCAATGTGTAAGAACGGACAGAGTCTCGCCGGCCTTCAGGCCCACTTGGGCGGCTAGCCATTCGGCGCCGTGATCGCCAATGGCTTTGTTGTTCTCGATATCTTTACGGAACAGAGCCTCAGCGGCATCGACAAACGAGTTGACGATATCCTCCTTGGTAGTAGCGGCACTGGTTTCTAGCTTCGAGCCCACGACTGAGGAGAGGTGTCTACAGGCATTGAAAAGGTCCACGGCGGTTGGCCTGCTTTGCTTCAGATACTCGAGCCGTTGGTCGATGTAAGAGCGCAATTCCGAAGGTGTCTGGATTGGGGCTAGTTGGAGTGAAGTGTGAGAGATAGGCTGCTTCGTATGTTTCTTTTGGGGGCCCCTTGTCTTTTGGTCTTAAATAACCTTGAAGATCAGGGCTGTCTGTCATACCTGTTAATTCACCCTTTACCAATTCTACGGCCAGTGAAAGGGCCGCCACAAGAGCAATGGCCGGGGCTCCTGTTCAAACATGGATATTAGTAAATCAGCAATGCATCAGTCCAATCCCAAAACCAATCTTCATTTTGATATCGCTAGACTTGAAGGGGTTTGTAGTGCTTGGCGAGGGGTGTGGGTTAGGGTTTAGATGAAGATGCGCATACCCCTCACTTTCATCTCCTTGATGGCATCGAAGCCACCCTCGCAGGTGGTAACATCAAAGTAGAGAAACTCATGCGGGAGGAGGAGCTGGTCGAGAACTTGTAGCTGACCACGCTCATATTTGATAGCCTGTAGCGACATGATGGCGAGAGACGGCGGGACGGCGGGACGGCGGTGGTGCACACACGGGAGTTGGTTATAATTCGTGTTAGAAGCTTTTTTTGTTGCAGATGAAAGGAAAGGGCCAATGCGAGCCAGAAATGTTACTGAAGAGCTCTGTCGAGGACGGAAGGGGAAGGGGAAGAGGAAGAAATGGCGAGGGCTTATGTGGATGAGTTTGACTCTTTGTTGGACCTATCGCTGAGCCTGGCCTTGCCACGCACACACAGGCGATCGCGGGTCAATTTTTGAGGAGTTTTTTTTTTATTATTATGGTGCAATTGTCAAGAGCCTATTAGCATCCTTTGCCCCTCACCTTCGTCACCCCTCCACGAGCGGCCTGACTACGCCTGACCACGGTCCAAATGGCGGCCACATTGGGGCGCACTTGAGGCCCCTAGATTGCCTGTCTTCGAAGCGCTAAAGTTATAGGGCAACCCTAGATCTCCAGGTCTTTTCTACATTCCACAGCGGGGTGGGCAGCCATAGAAGGCTTAATGCCCAGTAGCACAACGTTATTCCGTAAATACAGATGAGTTCAGTGAAGTTTAGCCCCACCCAGTTGCTCAAGCACGCCAGTCATCAAATTACTAGTTTACAAGTACAAGTACGTACGTGTAAAAGTGGGGGAGAGCTTTGGGGGAGCTTGTGCAAATGATAATTTGACTGACCAATCAACTGCTTGCCTCCCTTTGTTCACCACAAATGAACCTCGTCTGAAAGTCTATACTCCGTATACTGGCACTCAATGCGAACACGACTTGCCCAATAACACTTGCTGAAGAGATTAAAATATCCCGGGAGTTCTTCCTCTTATCCCCAATTCCTGCCCGATCTCTCGCGCTGTCGCACGCTTTCGCACGCGCTACTGTTGGCGCCGACGATGACCTGGAGTTCATTGGTTTCGCTCCACTAGCAACCAAACCATGGAGCAGCCATTCTCAACGTCCAAGGTGACAGGTATGGTTTCTCTCTCTTTTATGCCGACCCGATAGCTCCCGCGGTAATCAGATTACTTATAATATTTGTAGTACAATACTTTGACCCCCATGACGTTTATAAACTCGTGGCTCCCGGCTTGATCCCACGACTACCCCTGAAAAACCTCCACTGGCAGTCGCATTCAGGACCTCCTCGATCCATCGATACTCTCCACGTTGACCTAATTGCCGCTGGCGACCCTATAACGACCGCGTCTCCAACCCCCGCCACATCCACACCCAATTTACTTCGTCGATCCACGAGCGCGAGTGTGCGAGACGATGGGTTTCAAACACAATCTGTAGGGGTTGGTGGTGCTGCCGCCCCTGCGAGCGCCTCCACCGAAAATCTAGATTCTCAAAAGTCCTCGGCACCTCGCGCCCCGGGAAAAGGCCGCCGCCACCAAATACCCGGCCTTCGGCCAACGCCATACCTCAAACTTCTGCTCGTCCGATGTGATGACAGCGATTCCTACAAGTCGAGTGTGCGCTCGGAAGTACGAGAATGGATCAAGACACACACCGTCTCAAACGAGAGCAAGCGCAAGTCTGGATCGCCCGAGGGGCATGATGCTTTTGACTGGCTGATCGTGCATGTTGTTATCCCCAATACAACGGCTGCCACACAACCACGTACCAGCGGGAAAGGATCCGACGGCTCCTCCCAGGAGAACAAGACTGCCTCTCGGTGGCGTGGCGGCTCCTCTACTCTTCTTGAAAAGTTCCGTGCCGATTTCAATGTTTCGGGAAAAAGCGCCGCAGACCATGTTGCACAAATTCGCATTGGCATAAACGATGTGCCATACGACATACTTCCTCGCGTTGTCCCTGCTGTACCCTCTGGATATGTTGAAACACCCCAGGATGCGGAGCTGGCATGGCAAGATCTCATCAGCAAGATGAAGGATCGAATTTTAGCCTCCTTTGACATGCGAGTCACCCACTACGAAGAAGATATCAAGGAGAAAGATGCGCAACGCATTCTTCCGGGATGGAACTTTTGCACATTCTTCATTCTTAAAGAAGGTCTGGCGCGAGGGTTTGAAAGCGTAGGTCTTGTTGAAGACGCCCTTGTAGGCTATGATGAGCTCAGCGCTGGCCTGGACTTTATCATGAGAGAACAGGCTGTGTCTGGCTTCCCCGAAGGCCATGGTGGTCGCCTTTTACCATACACCGAGGACCTCAAGGCCGCCGTGCAGGCTGCGCTCGATGCAGCTAGATCATCTGGCGAAGATATAGACGAGGAAGCCGTTGACCTTCAGTCGGGAGAACAGACCTCCGATGACACGGGCCTCGTCGTCGACGAAATTCCGATTAGCAGCTCACGGAAATTTTACCGCGATTTAATTCTATCCAACAACGTATCCCTCTTCGACTTCCGTTGCTACATATTTGCCCGGCAAATATCCCTCTTGCTACGCCTCGGAAAGGCATGGTCAACCCGCGAGGAGCTTCTAGCAAAGCTCCGTGAGCAGCAAGAATCTGTCCTTCATGGTGTTGCCCCAAGCGCACCGCCGCCCAAAACAACCGTCGAGAACGAAAACCTGGCTATGCTGGCAGAGATCTGCCGGCGAACTCTCAAATTCATTCCTGATGTGTCTCAGGTTATGCGGAGGGACATCATGACAGGCTTGACCTCCGCAACAGACCCCGCCTCTAATGATAAGGAGCCCGCTTCTCCGTCGACACCAGTCGACCCGGCCTTGGCCGAAGCTGCCGAATGCATTTCGGCCTCCTTCGCTTTCTCAGTCGCGCAACAAGTACTCGCGCAAACTTCGTCTAAATCATTGCCTATCCCCCCTTCTGTCCTCCCCCCATCCGACGGCCAGGAGCCCAAACTCTCGATTCCAGAACCTAAAACAATGATGCACCCCGCCAGGAACTCCTCGGTTGGGATGCTCGCAGGGGCCCGCCCCCCTCCTAGTCCCAATGTCTTTTCAGCGACTGCCCCTGATGGTAATCAATCAAACGCCCAATTCCTGAAGGCGGGATTGGAAGACCTTGCTGCTCGACGAGCCGAACTCTACTCGCTTTGCAGGAACATTTTGGAGAAATTCGGTAGGAAAAAAGGTTGGGAGAGTGCTTGGGACTCTGTGTCGATCTTTGATGATACCATTGACATCGACGGACTCGAGGATGTCGATTTGGAAAATGACGACGATGAACGCTCAGAAGAAGTCGACTTACCTCCGGTAGATATTCATCGTCTCCTATCCGCTTCTGTCTCTTCCAACCGACTTTTCGCCGCGGCCCTGTCAAGCGAAGAAGACTTCCGCCGCCTTTACGAGACCCTCACAGACAAAGCCATACGGCACTACATCGTTGCCAACCATATGACGGCAGTGAAGGCTAGCCAGGCAGACCTCGCCGTGCTGAAGTATAAGGCCGGCGACTACAAAACTGCCGCTTACTACTTTCACGAGACGACGCCATCATTCGGAGCTGGGGGCTGGAACCTCTTGGAACTCTCAATGCTTGTCATGTATACAAACTGTCTCAAACAACTGCAGAAACAGGAGGACTTTGTTCGAGTATCCTTGAAACTCCTCACGCGAGCTTGCGTCGCGGAGCGTGAGCGTCTTACTCGCCTGAAGCAGACTGGGAACCGTAGCCCAGCCACGAATCTGGACCCGATCAAAGGCTTGGTTCATGATGTTGTTCAAGCCGCGAACACGTTGAAGAACGAAGCGCGCGTTCCGTTGGATAACTTTTTTTATGAAGTTGACCTCGCTGCTGGCCCAACATACGTTGATGGAGAGGATGGTTTCTCGTTGACAGTTCGCCTTCACAGTCTACTTTTGGACACGCTCGAACTTGACCGAGCATCCCTCCGTATCACGGCTGTCGACCAGGAATCCTCACGACACATCCAACTCGAGTGTGGTTCAGCTGCATCCCTGGGCCCTGGAAAGTCCGAGCTTACATTTACGAGCAAAGCTTCCATGCCGGGACTATTCAAGATTGACCAACTAGTCCTTTGCGCGGGGAAGCTGGTCCTGAGCTTCGAGCGACATATTAATCAATTGACTCCCAAGGACGACTTCGTGTTCAGGAAACATACCCTTCGGCTCTACCAACGCCCCGGGGCTTTTGATATTGATCTGTCCGCTGCGAAACACACGCAGCTCCACCAAAACAATCACCTCGAACTCGCCATCACTACGGGGTGGAACTCGGTCCTGGATTGCGATCTCAAGATTAAACCGGCAACAGGCGGGCTCCGACTTCTCACTGCTGAGACCCGGATCATCTCGCCAGCTATGAAATTCTCGAACACTCCACAAGCAGGCCACCTCTCCTTTGGCGAATTGGGAGAGCAGACGACAACCACTGTTTCGTTTCCCTTTTCAGTTGAACAAGACGTTTCGACAGTTTCGGTCCGCTTCGAGGCAACTTTCACCACAAAAGCAGGAAAATTCACCTTTTCGAAGATTGCGTCAACACCCATCGCTCTCGCGTTGGGTGTGAACGTGCAGGACGTGTTCAAACAGACAGCGCTGTTCTCAAGATTCACAGTCTCGACGGCGAGCGACAGCCCACTGCGATTATATAAGAGCGAGTTGCTCGAGTCGGACACGTTCGACTCTGAATTCGGGGTGCCCCCAAGCGCCACCGTCATTGTATTCCCTCGACAACCAGCGAGCCTCTTGTACAAGATTACCAAGAAGGACGGCCAGTCGGACGGGCGGACAGACAGGACGATGCAACTCAAGCTATACTTCAGCTTGGTCAAGGAGGAGATTATGGATCTACTCACGAACTCGATTGTCGCAGCCATCGAAGGCACACGGGTTCAGATGCTAGCCAAAGCCATATTATCTGTTGCAAGGATTCACTTTGAAGAGAAGGTTTCCGCATCGTACCTCGAAGCAGCCGTTTTGACAAGCTCTGCGCCAACTTCGATCCTCATGGACATCCCGTGGGCCAGCCGACTTTCCCACCTTGACCCTGTTCACGAGGGTGGTAAGAATGTTCCTGACCTTGTAGCTGAGGTATCGAAGCTTTTTTCCAATTGGCGAAAGGCGCACGAGTCTATTCCCATACCAGCTCCAGCTAACGCCCAGTCTGCTCGATCGATCCAGATACCCGTCGACATACCTTCGGTCCCTATTGTCATCTCAGCCGACATAAGCCTGGATGTTGAGCCGGAGACGTTGAAACGGCATCTCAGCGACGACGTACCTACGCTGTACGTTAACCAGATGGTAGCAGCGACACTTCGACTTCAATGGACGCGCCGGTGGGATACAGGGCGCGCCTCGGAGGCAGCGGCCAAGGGGCTTCCAGAGGAGAATGGCGACCAAGAGTTTAGCTTCGAAGTCATGGCCCCGCAAGACACATGGCTACTGGGTGGTCGGCGCAAGGGGCATCTCGCCATGTCGGACGGTGAGGGGAGAATGGAAGTGTCACTCTTGCTCGTTCCTCTACGTGAAGGCTGGCTTCCGTACCCGGCAGTAGATGTTCGCGAGGCGTCCGGTGTTGTGGGTGTCGGAGAGGATAACTCCACGCCCCCGGAGAAGGAGGCTGGTCAAGGGTCGTGCGAAGTAGACCTGCGAAACCTCGGCGAGGTGATTCGGGTGGTGGCTGATAGGAAACGGGTGACGGTGAGCTTGGATTCTAGCGGTCCGGGTGGCGGCCCATTGGTTCTGGAGAGCGAGAGACTGGTAAAGGAAGGACAGACGCTCGCAGGATAGTTGTGCCACCTTTAACCAACTAATCAACTCGCCTATCCGCCGCCCCTCTAATGCCGCAATCCAAGCCTACCGACATACTATTCCCTTCCCCCCTTCTCCCTCTTTTACAACACAATTGCGCGCGCGTGTACTCGCCCACATCTTCACTTGAACACATGCACATAGTCATACGACCGACGCTTAGGAAGGGAGGCAAACTGCTGATGTCAGAGATGAGGGAAGACGGAGACACTGCAAGTTACATTGATATGTGGAAGCCAAATTTTGAATATAATACACGGGCGCGACACTGGCCAGAGGGGCTTGATCGTCTCTGATGACTGACTACTTGGAACAGCTCCATTCCATTGTGATATTTCAAGTGAGGCTAAAGCCCTTGAGCCAAGTTTATATTTCGGTTGGCTCGATATGGCTATTCGCGCGACACAGGGGCGGGGGGTGGGCAGCAGGGAAGCCAGTTTCTTGCAGCCATTCCGTTTCGGGCTCGAGCTGGATCGTCCCGTCCCGGAGAGTGACGACAGGTCCAAAAGGCAATTTAACACTACGGAGTACTTGTATGAACAGGAATGCGCGCACGAGCCCAAGTGCTGTACTACCGAGTACGGAGTACTGTTACACTATTACAGAGAAGTACTATGTAACTAACTGTAAATACAGGGGCCTACAGTGCAAAAGGGGAAGCACAACACGGTATTAATAGTATGTAATACTCCATAGTTTATTATTACGTGTAAATATCCCACAGCACACGAGCACAGTAACCTGCACGAAGGTGGGGTTTCATTTGGCCTGCGAAACAATAAAGAGTACTTGATGGTTGAGTGGCAGTTTGCGCCACAAGAGATGTACCCTGCTCGAGGGGGGCCTCGTAAGAATAAGCCATTATCGCACGGTGTGGAGGAGAATGGATATCCACTTCCCCGTGAAGCTCGAAATTGGCTTCCCTATTTCCCACGCTTTTCTCCCCCTAGTTCGAAAATAGGATGAAAAAAAAAAAAAAAAAAAAAAAGCGACAGTAGAACGAAGCGAAGGCCCGAGGAGAGTTAGGAAAGTTCCACATTCCACACATACTCCGTACGGAGTAATAGGCTCGCGCACCACACCATCCTAACGAGGCTAAGAGGGTTCCGGGCTCAGAGACAACGCATACTCCGTACCTCGCTCATCACCGTCTCTTCCGTTTCTCGTACTTTGCTCTTTCAACCTTGGTGCATTGGCGTTTCTACCTCCTCGTAGTAATTCGCCTCTCGCCTCGCCACGCCAGCCTGCTTCTCACGATTCGTTTGCCACACTACCACCTACACCATACAACCATTCTCTCGCCAAGTTGCTCATTGCTTCGTTGCTTTTCTCGACAGTCTCCCCTCTTATGCCCTCGAGACAGCCCCCGCCTAATACTCGCGATACTTCTTCTACTCTTCTTTTTTGACTCACTATTTTCTGGCTCTTTCTTTCCACGGCCTTTTGGTTCTTCCTCACAGCTTCATATCCTATAGAATTTCTTCGCTACTGCTTTATCCTATCGAAATTACCCCTAGGCCGACTCTGGACACCGACGCCCTTCCGGACAACCCCCACGGTTTCAACGGAGCTTACCGTTGCTGTGAGCTTGGGAGAAAAAGCCCTCAATAGACGATCCGTGAGGCCCAATGAGACACTCCAATTGAGGCCAGGATAAACACCAAGCCAACTCGCTGCGATACTCGAAGACGTGATAGGACTTTGCCCCGAGGGGTATTGATGCGGAGGGATGCAAGCCGCAAGGGGGAGAAATGAGGCGTTGAGCAAGAAAGCAAAGGTTCGCAGCCTTACCCCCTCCCTCCCCTCCAAAAGCAAAAAACGCCAGCCTCTTGGCCCCATATCTCAGCTTGCTGTTTCGTGTTGCTGAAGACTACCTACCCTTACCCTCGAGCACAGATTCCTTTGCGACATGTTGAAAACTAACCCTTACCTCTTGTCCCCTCGCTAGCTCGCGCACTCATACCAACAACTTTTGGACGAATTCTCCGCTAAAGATCTTCACAATGTCGGAAACTACACGCTTGGCCGCTTAATCGGAAAAGGCTCCTTTGGGAAAGTCTATCTGGCGACACACAAACTTACAAATGGCTCCAAGGTGCGCTTCTTCCATCTTAGCTACTCAGAATATAATCTCGGGACCCGAGCCTCTTCCCCTCGCTAACCTCGCTAACCTCGCTGCTCTCTTTCCCTCTCTTTAGGTCGTGCTCAAATCCGCGAAAAAGGACGACGCCAATCTAGCTCGAGAGATACACCATCATCGCCAGTTTGTGCACCCACATATCGCTCGCTTGTATGAAGTCATAGTCACGGAGAACCTGGTGTGGATGGTACTCGAATACTGTCCAGGTAAGAAACTACAATCATTATCTACTCGTGGCTTTGGAAGAAGTCTCCGGGGCGAGTGAACAGTCAGCTAACGCTCGTGATAGGGGATGAACTGTACAATTATTTGCTCGATCATGGCCCTCTACCGGTACCCAAGGTTCAAAAAATCTTCGCTCAGCTCGTGGGCGCCGTCTCGTATGTTCACCTCCAATCATGCGTCCATCGCGATTTGAAACTCGAAAACATCTTGTTCGATAAAAACGAGAACGTCAAGCTCGTCGACTTTGGCTTCACGCGCGAATACGAGGGCAAATCCAACTATTTGCAGACATTCTGCGGTACCATATGCTATTCGGCTCCCGAGATGCTCAAAGGAGAAAAGTACGCGGGCGAAAAGGTTGATGTCTGGAGCCTTGGCATCATTTTATACGCCCTGCTCTGCGGGGAGCTACCCTTTGATGACGACGACGACAATGTGACGCGCTCCAAGATTCTCTCCGAAGAACCAAGATACCCCGATCACCTGCCGCCCGACGGAGTCGCTCTCATCACGTCCCTTCTCTCCAAGCGCCCTCTCATACGCCCGTGCTTAGCTGATATCCTTGCCCATCCTTTCCTCGCCGAGCATGCCGCTACCCAGCAGGCCATTCTCAAGCTTCAACAACCCACTCCGTTCAGTACCACTCTCGAGAAAGAGACGCTCCAGCGTATGCGTAGCGCCGGTGTCGACATCGACTCCGTCATCGAAAGCGTTCTCGCACAACGATGCGACGCCTTAGCAGGGTGGTGGACTCTCTTGGTGGAGAAGGAATCGCGGAAAGCAAAGAGACGCGAAAAGAAGCGAAAAGAAAAGGAGGCGGAGCTCCGAAGCCTTCGCAGACTCTCCGCCGCCTCTGGCCGCCTCGCCCCAACATTACAGGATGTTCACGAAGAAGGGGGGGCTGGTGACCACATTGTAGACCCGCCGAGGCCACGAGGCCGATCGGAGCGCCGTAGTGCCCACTATCCCGAACTTCAGTTTCCCGGTCTTCCACAGATGCTTGAGGACCAGAACGAGCTCCCCGCAAGCCCAACGACGGCCGGCGAGGGGCCGCCGCCGCCGCCTATCGACAAGGACTCAATCCGATCAGTCAGCACTTCGCGACAACGCCGACCTATCCCACCCCCTAAGGAAGGCGTGATTAGGAGCGCGCGCTCTAGGGGCTCCACGCTTCACCTCGTCACTACGCACGATGCGTTCACAACAGACGGCTCCCAGGCTCCTCCTCTACCTGATCAGGGCACTGGCAAAGTTCGCAAGAAGTCATCACAAGCCATCTTGACGCACTGGAAGAACATGACACACTGGATTTTCGAAAACACACGTCGAAGCCGGGGTCAAAATCGTCGCGGTAGCATCTCGACGCCTGACCTCCGAGTCAAAAGCGGCAAGGGTGGTCTCGTGGGTGCATTCTCGAAAGAGTCGAGCCCTCGTCCGCAGACGAGCAAACCAGCCAATCCCGTGCAAAGCATTGGGGCAGGCAGCAGCGGTGCCCGGTCCTCACCTGGAATCTCGCCGGGGGCTACGAGCGGCCTGCCTCCTGGGTTAGTCGCCAACGGGCACGCGAACAGGACACCTACCTCGTTGCCCAGTAGCGTGGGTAGCCCCGGATTTATACCGCCCGCCATTCCACCTCAGACACCTGGACAGGGTGCCGGTCCTCGACGAACTTCTTCAAACAGTTACAAACGACAATCTCTCTCTCCCTCTCCACTGACCCCTAGGACGGCCATGCGACGTTCATCAGCCGGACTTCGCGGGCGCAAGTCAACATCGTCCTCGGTATCTTCGATTCGATCTATCCATCACCACCAACACACCCACTCCAAGGCCTCGTCGACGAGTTCGAACGGATCCGTATCGACATCCATGTCCAAGTCAACCCTCCATCGCGGCACTTCACCGCACCACTCGGTCAAGGTCTTACCGGTGACACCGCAGTCCAATAGCCTACCATCTAACATTCGTCTTGTCCGGGGTAGCGGGTCACCCGCACCTCTCCTCACCTTCCCAGAGGGAATGCCTTCAAACCACGGGAACTTTATGCAGCCCCCGGGCTCCCCCAATCCGTTCGCTGGTGGTGGAGTCATGTTTGCAAAGCGCAAACGTAACCTGTTTAAGGGCCCGATGTTGAACTTTGGAGGCGGCAGCAGTGGGTCGGGCAGTGGCGGTCTTCGCGTCGGGTCGGGCTCACACCCGCACTCGCACTCACACTCGCGTAGCGCGAGCGCATCGGGACTCGGTCGCCGCTCGGGCGAAATCACCATAGAAGAGGTTGACGAAGACTCGGGCGACGACTACGTGGAAGAGGTTGACACCTTCTGCCCTGCTACCGACGCAAAGGAACCAGCTTTTGATACCAAGCCGGAGGGTAGCACGACAAAGCCTTGATTATGACTCTTGTTCTTTTTCAAACTTTTTTTCTTTATATAATGTTAATGACTATGCCATGAGAGTTACCATGGGTGACCAGAAAGGTTGGTTTTTTTTTGTCTTTTTTTGTCTTTTTCCCCCCCTTTCTTTATGTGGGTGGATGATTGAGGATTCGAGAAAGAGTTGGTTACCATTTCATGCTCGAATTATAGAGAGCGGCGATTGTCTTGGTGTTAACGTTCTTCTGTATATTACATTATTCTTGGGACGGCCGTTAGCATGGCACAAATAATCCCAAGCAAAGGGAGTGATTGTATATATGGATTCTTATGTAACCGGGTTTTCTCTGTCTACCAGCGATTTTACTTTTTACTTTTTACATTTACACATTGGGACTGTCCCAAGGTCACTGTTTATTCGACACTCGCTTCCAGAGCAATGGCCTGGTCCCTCGCCAACATAATCCTCCCAGTAGCATCACTGCCGACACACAAGGCAGGATCAAAGGCTTTAATACCTGGCTCTTTGAGGACTGCTAGCGCCGCGAGTCCGAGGTAAGCGTGGTACAAGTCCGGCGGGCCGCCGGGATGTTTGGCGAAGCCGCCAATTCGGTGCTGGGTTTTTGCCAGAAGGAAAGCTCGGGAGGGAGGCCCATTTAAGAGCGATTCTTTAGATAGCAACTGAAGACGAGAAAAAAGGCATCCTTGGTTAAAAGATATCATGGGAGAGAAGGGGAGAGGAAGAGTGCTTACGGCGAGAGTTCCGCCAACCCACCAGCAATAACACGTATCAGCAACCTTGTTACACCGACCGTTATATCCCACAAACTGCTGGTTCTCGGCCAGCGAGAGGGCCTCTATCGAGGGCGGTTCGAGGAAATTGCTGTCGTCTTCTTCGTCTTCGGAATCCGAGTCGCTGGGTTCGAGGTAGGCGAATTGGCGGAATACGAGGAATTTTATGAGGGCGGGAATGTCGGGGACGCCGGAGAGGAGGAGAGGACCGGGGCCGGAGGTGGAGAAGGTTGTTGCGGAGGGGGCGCGGTCGAGGAGGTGGAGGGCTGCTATGGCGCAGTAGGCGTATCCGGCTTTGCGGGCGTGTTAGTTGGGACTTTTTGTTTGTTGGGGGTTGTTTTGGGACTTACCGTGAGGTTCGTGTTGGGAGTTTTCGCCAATTCCTCCGTCATACGTCTATCGAAACACGGTTAGAATAGAGTAGTGAGAGTGTGGCTGTAGAAAAAAAAAAACCGACCTGAGCCCTTCGAATATGTCCAACAAGCCCGTCGACATCAATATCCTCCACCCATGCGGCATCGCCCTCCTTGACATCCCCCCGCAACATCCACCGGATCCCCGCAGCGAGGTAGCAATACCGCATGTCCCTGCCGCCCATGACAACGCCCTTGTCCGTCACGACCTCGCCGAAACTCCCGTCTTCGCGCTGCACCGTGCGCAGCCACCGTAGCGTCCTCTTTCGCCACACGCCGCGGAACGCACCGGCCGGATCCTTGGGATCCGCGAGTAGCGCCAGGAGTAATAGGGCGAAGAAGGTCGCGGGGACCTGCGCGTCCATTCTATGCGGGGTACTAGATTCTTCGTCTGTGGAATCGGCGCGGCGGCCGAGGTACAGTTCGGGGGGGAGGATGTGTTGGGGCGAACCTGCGAAGCCGCCGGCGGGATGTTGGAGCGAGAGGATCCATGTGCGGAAGCGGGCGAGGTCGGTTGGGAGTAAAGGGGTTGGGACGCTGGGTTCTAGGAGGTCGAAGGCTGCGAGAGTGAAGAATGCTAGGGTTAGACGGGTGCTATCGTGCGAGGTGTACTGGGTCGGCAGGAGAGATTTGAAGCAGCGGGTCCAGTAGCGGTGGTGGAGGGCTGGGTCGAAGGTGAGGTCTTCTGTTTCGGCCATTGTGCAAGCTGAGGGGAGGATTTTGTTCGTGGTAGTTTGTCCGTGAGTGTGTATGGGGGAATTTTCTAGCTGGATTTCGGTGTCTTTTATCGGTAGGTTTTTGAATTCAGGCGTAGAGGACTGGAAATGGACGAATGACAAGGCTCGGTGAAGCTTCAGCGAAGCTGTGTATGCTACGAATGCATCCTCGTACTTGTACGTACCGAGTAATATTACACAACAATTGAATGAATGGATTGATGAAAATGTGCCTTTGACCCCACCTTGAAAATGATACCCCGCTATTAATAGTGTAAAATACTCCGTATGGAGTATTCACAGTGGACTTGGAATGGCATTGTGGGGATTCAATGGGTGGATACAGACAGCTCTTGGCCAGCCAGGCCAGCCGCTACAGGCAGACTCCAAAGTAAGTGCTATTACTACAGCGCTTCCGCTGCTCTGCTCAGCTGGTCAAGGAATATGAACCGGTGGGCAGTGCGTGCATCTTCACGATGGCTTCATTGAAACCTACCTAGTCTGTGTTTTACATGCCACGCTCGTGCTCGTGTCTCGTCAAAATCCTTTGATTCAAATTCTTATTTATTCCTTTATTTATTCTTCCCCCCCTTAGTTCTGTAATCTCGTCTCTCTTCTTTTTCTTTTTCGTATTACATTCTTTCCCAAAATACGTGGCTGGCTGACTGGCCATGCGCCACCCTCCCAACCGCAAGTTCTAAGCCTGCATCGTGTTGTCCTAAAACGGACTCTTAGGCTCTGGTGTGCCACTGTTCAGTCCAGGAACGCGTAATATTACAGTGGGGAGGGAGGGATCCTTCTTTTTATTTTAGACTATTAGTTTCTTAGGGGTTGTCAGGCTGATACAGGTACCCGAACCCCCCCCCCAAGACACTTTAAAAGCTGACGGATTAATACGGAGTAATTATTACGGAGTGGAGATTGGGGATCCTCCCATCGTAGATTACTAACCTAAAACCCTAGCAAGGAATTCTCTCTTATCATGGCGTATCCCATCATCGTGTCCATGCTGCGATGAAACTTGGAAAACTTGACTCGAAACTTTGTCCTCCCAACATCTCACATTTCTACGGAGCATAAACCTCACCCTTTGCATTTCTTTGTCTTTAGTTTTTTCTTTTTTCTTTTTTTCTAATCCGCATTTCCATTCTGTTCTTTCCCCTACTTCCGTATTTCCCCCCCGTTGGCAACTGTCACATTGAATAATCTTGAAGCTCGCGTGTCCAAATTCAGCTAGGCCTCCCGTCATCCTTGCGACCAGACAAAGACTACCGTCACCGAACGAAGACTTGCTCCGTACGCAAACTATATTTATTTTGTTTCGACTTTTCCTACAGAAACAACCCGCCATCCAAACCAACAGCTCCCCGCCGCCACCACAGCTACATCTCAAGATGGCTCTAATATCTGCCCGAACAATTATCACCTCCGTTTCGCTCTTCCACATCACCCTAGGCTTCTTCTTCCTCACAAATCCAGCCACGGTCGCCGACCAGGCTCTGGTATACATACTAGGCGAGGCTATGGGCATGGTACGCGGACCCCTCGAACCTTGAACTCCTCTCGCAAACGAGCGCCTGTCCGCTGACCCTCTTGTTTCCCAAAAAAATATAGCCGTATGCCCGAAGCTTCGATGTCCAGTCCCCATCTCTTGCCTTCCTCGCCGTGATCCTCGCCACTATGGGTGTCAGCGACCTAGTCACCCTGAGCATGCCCGAAGAAGTTGCCCTCGTCCACTACTGGGGAACCCAAGGTTCGCAATAATACCCAACCCAAACCAACAACCAATAGCAAAAACAAGAAAGTACTCACTACAAATCTCCAAATTGTAGCGCCCCTCCGACTCTTGGTTTCCCTCTCCTTAATATTCTACACCTTCCTCTTCTCCGCCTCCTCGCCCTTCTACTCTAACAACCCCCGCGGCCGCCTAGCCCACCCCTCCGCCCACTCGTATAACGCCGCGTACAGCGCCTCGACCTGGGGCGGTGACGGACTCAAGAACCGAGTCTTCTTCACCTTTGCCTTTGTCGAGTTGGTCAGCTGGTTTTGGATCTGGGTCACGTTGCGCGAGGAGCGCAGTCAGATGGCTATGAAGAAGGCCCGGAGACGTAGCAGTCATGGACATGTCCACTGATGATGGTCTCCTCGTGTCTCTTTGTGTTGTGTAGTCTTATGAAAATTTAATGCTTGTGAAACAATTTTCTTTTCCCCTCAGAACTATATTTTGTTTGTTTGTAAGTTGCTTGTTTTTTTTGGAATACAACGAAAAAGCTATAAGCCTCTTCTCTCTTTTCTTCCGTCTTTTGAGGGAAAATGCTGTTGAACCAAAAAAGGGGCTGGAATACAGAAACCCCTTCCTCTTTCTCATTTTCATCATGATGCTTCTATTCCCGTCTACTTTCTACTTTCTATTTCCCGCAAAATCAACTCTCCCAAGCCCAAACGCCTAAATCACCCACTTGACCTCCTGCCACCCGTCCAAAGTGGTTTTCCAACCCTTAACCGTGCTCATGCCCCATTTCATCACATCGTCACGGCCGTGCTTATACAGCGACGCCCCGATGGTCTTGCCAATGCCACCATCTCCCTCAAGAGAAGCCGCGCCGGCATCTCGCGCCAGGGCAAACGTCTGCATCGCGAGCTCTGAGTTGACGCCGTCGGACAAGACGGCTCGCACTGAGGACAGGCGGGCGCTTGTCCGGGAAAGGGCGTTGCGGGCCGTTTCGTGTAGAGTTTTGAGAGCTTTTGTGGCGGCGAGGGACTTGGCTTGGTTCTTTTGTTGGGCCGAGCCGCTGTTGCTGATGCGCTCGAGGGTGTAGCTTGCTGCGAGGCACGCTGCAGTCGCCACGTCCCGGAGGTGTGAGGTGCTGTGGAGAGTGGTCATGGCAGCAAGGACGCGCGACGTGCCCTCGAGGGCAGGGATCGTTGCATCTCCGACTTTGAGGTTAGCGGAGTGGAGGGAGGCACGCTGGATGAGGAGGTGAATCGAGGTCTCGACATGGGCGGCGGATTCGGCAATTCGCTCATCGGCAACTGTTCCGGGTGCGAGGTCGGCTGCCGAGGGGATCATGTTGCTGAGGAGCGCGATGGCGCGGTATGAGAGGGCTTCGTCGGGCGTGAGGTGATGGGGTGCGTCGCTGAGGAATTTGTGGAAGGAGTTGCTGATACGCGTTAGAGACTCGATTACGTAGATTCGATCGGCTTCGATTATAGCGGCTGACGGCGCAGCTTTGTACGCGCTCAGGGGTTTGTGCGCGAGCACAGAAAAGTACTGCTCGACAAGGAGTGCAAGGTGGGAGCGTATGTTCTGAGATGTGTTAGAAAGAACTTTGGCCAGTCGATGGTTGCTAGGCATGGTGAGTGTACGTACGGAGGGTTTGGGACCGAGCGACAGAACCTCTCCTAATGGCTCTTCGAAGCTACTCTCGTAGGTTGGGAAAGAGCCGTAGTCGATGACGCCGTGGAGCTCAGTTTCATCCACCATGTCGCCTAAAAATACGTACAATGACACGCGTCAGCAATCGCTACTTGGACAAGCTGCTTCGTAGCAGAAGTTTTCATGAGGGTTACTAACGAATTCCTTCAGCTTCAAGTTTGTTGCCCGCTACGTTGCGCACAGCTCGAAGCGATCGCATCTCCTCGATGTTCGTCATGAGCATGGTACAGCTCGTTCGGAGGCCTTCAATATACTTCGGGATGCGTAGAATAGCAGTGTAGCTCTCCGATTCAAATGCTTCGAGCAGACGGCGGGGCATCCTCAAAGCGAGTGTTGCTGCGTAATGGGATTGCATAGAAGGGATTTGGGGACCGTCAAGCGTGAATGATGGAGATACACTGGATAAGCGATCAGCATAGATTGGGCCGAGAGACTCGACCGTGGTTCGCTTGACCTCGAGGGTGTTCCAAAGGGTGCGTAAGTCAGCATCGCAGCCTAGCAGAATATACGAGCGCACGAGGAGTAGCAAAACACCAGGGTTCTTGGGCGTCAAGATGCGTTGCCTCTCCAACACCATTGTCGCCAAAAGGAGGTAGCCGTATCTGAGTGGTTGATTGCCTGCTTGCGTAGCACGGCTCCTCCGAACCTTAAGGCCGCTGGCCTTAATACAACAAGTCGCTAAAATAAGACTCAGCTCGGCAAGACATTCGAGCCGGGCACCTTTGGAGCCATTCAGCCCGGACGAGTTTGTCTCAAGGTCGTCAAAAAGGGCGCTGGATTCCTCGACAATGGAACCGAGGCAACTCACGCAGTACGAGAATCGACTGGAAATTTTGTCGCATATGTTGCAATGGCGTTTGTCTTTTTCATGCCAATCCCTTCTTACAGATTGCGGGCATGTCGCAATGAGGAAACGCAATTTATAACAGAGCACCTTGAGAAGGGCGGCCTGTAGGTCATCCGCTGCAGCCTCAACCATGGCTGGAAGCTGAGTGTACGCTAATGCTTTGGCTTCTCCAATTGCGAGTTTTTCGACATAAGGCTTGACATCTTCAAAGCAGGACGAATTTGTCACCTGGGCAGCGATATGGTCACGCAGTACGGCTATCCGAGCCGAGTCGGATTGGGATTTGGAGGTGTCAGGGGCGAGAGGGTGTAGAAGAGTAAATGTGACTTCGAGCTTGGCCAAATACAGAATCCGTGTGTAGATGGGAGCGAGCTTCCCCACCTTCATATGCTCATTGATCAATTGATTGACCTCGTGTATTCTGTGGGACAATTAGATTTGCATGGTAGATCCCATGGTGCATGTTTCGGCTTACCTGTCCGAATCGGAGCCGAGTTGGGATGTGGCTTGGATCAGCGAAGTCCACGAGGAGAGGTCAGAGGCTAGGGGGAGTAGTTGGCCGTCGTCATCTCTCTGGGATAGGGCCGAGTAGGCTAGGGAATAGACGTCCTCCCACTGTCCGTGGCGTGAAAGGAACTTTAAATAACGCTGAAGGAGCTCTTTCCTGCCCTGCTTGAGTTGTACCAGAGGTCCGAAACGGGGGCTGTTGAGGATGGTCTTCATTTCGTCCAGGGTTCCATGTACTTCTAGGATATCCTGCAGGAGAAGAATCTCTTCCTCGGTCTGAAGACCTCGGGCTGGGAGAGGCTCGCCCTCTTTCACCTATGCCGTCGAGTCAGATGTGATGTGGTAGACGACGACGACCCTCGTTGCAGGGCAGGATAAAGTCCCGGGTAGCTTACCTGATCTGAAATGGTGCAGGCGCGCTGCGCTTGTCGCGAAGACAGCATGCGATACAGATTTCTCTTGTCCGGGGGGCATTGAGGACTTTCCTAAACATACCAAATGCACATGAGCATACCTTCGGGAAGGTGAAGTGCGAGGTCATGTGTCTGTCGAAAACTTACAGAGAGGAGGTATGTGATGATAATGTTCCAAAAGAAGAACTTGCGCTGCTTGGGATGGTTTTTATCCAAGACGGCGGCGATCTGAACAACATTGCTTAGAAGGTACGAGCTGGTAACGGGACAATGTGAACACGTACTTGTTGTGCGCTCACGAGATCCCAGTGCAAAAGGCACGAGTTGAGATGGTCGATAGCGGCACCCATGTCTTTTGGATTCGCAACCACCAGGCGGGCCCTCAAAGGCCCGATAGCCTCCTCAAAGAAAGACGAGGGAGCAGTGCCCTGGCAGGCCCAATCCAGGAGATCCATGGACTCATGGTCACGGATAGGCGTTCCGCCCTTGAGAAATTCATAAACAGTGGCTATGGCCTGTGCCTTGTCTGCAGCAGAGGCAGAGTCGGATTGTGTGTCAACACACTTTTTCAATATCTGGAACGGTCAAGATTCAGTAAGCGTCTCATCGCAGCGAAAGTCAGGCTTTGTTACCCGATGGTGAATGGTTGGGGTTTGGGGTAGGGAGAGGCAAAGTTTTTGCAGCACTGATACAACAAGAAAATATTATGAAAAAAAAAAACCCCCCAAAAAACCCCAAAAAAACCAATGTTGAGAGTAAATGGGAAAACGAGATATGAGAGTGAAGAAAAACGAGGGACAGCGGCAAACCTCGTAGTATTGCTGGTTAGGACCAGCCTGTTTCGCTCGCTTCTCAGCAAAGCGAGAAACAAGGGTCCAGTTGGATGCCATGAAGGCATCCTGGACCTGCAGGTCGACCCCGCTCTTGAGATTCGGAATCATTCTTTTTGGTCTTTTCCTTTGTGCCGGGTTGATTATGGACGTCGGGTTCTCGTCCTCGAAAATCAATCAAGCATATGAATTTCAACTTGGCCAAATTCAATGGACCAGCTGCGGCTCGAGCCTGGTACGGCTGGGCTCCCAGTGGATTCTTTCTTTAGACGTTCGCGATCGCTGGACATTGGTGCGAAGTGGGCTTTGATTATCTAATCTTGGGCCTTTCTTTTCTTTTTCTATTACCAGCATTCCCTCCAACTTTTGTTTAAAAACGATCAAGCTCTAGCTATACAGGTAGCAAAACTCTTACATGGATATTTGTACATTTGTAATCTACATAGGGATTTCCGACCTGCTGTCTCGTGCTGGTCAAGACATCCTAGCACACTCGGTTCCTAATTCGTCCATAAACCGCCTGGCTCTATCAGCTCTACCACCTGGCTCTTTTCGACTCTTGTTCATATGCGTCGAGGTTGACTTAGCTACACAGATAGGTAGCGGTGCGTATCACTGGCAGACAAAATGCTCTTGCTAGAGACATTCCAAAGTCGAGACCGTTTTTTCTTGTCTCGAGGGGAGCTTGTGTAGCATCAGGCAGACGGCAGACGGCAGACGGCAGACGGTTCCCCGTCAAGAACTCTGCGCATTCCTACCATAAGGTGAAAGAGCCGTTCTTTTTGCGTTCTTCTCTCATTTTTTGTGTCTGCGAAACTGTTAGACGATCGGTATCCTGACCACAGGGGAGCATACGTGGGATAGGGCGGGCCGAATGGGCTTCGGCATCTAGGCGACACGCTGCTCAATCTTTTCCTCATACCCAAGCTTTCTTGCAGTCTCGATATGCCCTAATGCTCGCCAAGAAAAAGCCTCCAGGTCAGCATATGTAGCATATGTAGCGCGGGCCAATTGTTTGTTCTATCCGGCTCGGATGTACGCACTGGAAAAAGTCGGTGCACATTTCTCGATCGCCACCGTTTCTATGTAGACATTTTATGCTTCGGTTCGCGGCTTCTTGGCACGGGTCGAAATATTCGCTCGTTCCTTTGCTATGAGCCGGGTGTGTTCTAGTCAGCCTTCTGTCGTTGCGACTTGCCCACTGCACGATTTCGACACAGCTTAGAGTGGCGAAGCTAGCTCCTCGCTTGGCACTGACTATTTAAATTTGAGTTGTTTGTCCGGGGTATTCGGGTCCACCTCGAGATGGGGTTTGTCTCCTGCCATGGCAACGATTCTGGAGGATCTTGTGGTCGTTCCAGTTGCTTCTGTGAAGGCATTGTAAACGAGAAGTGGCGATTCTCCAAGTGCACAGTGAGGTGAAGCTGTTACGTAAGCCACGGTCCGTATTACGGCAGTGCATAGGGCTCTTTGCATCACTTTTTTGATTTTCCTAAAGAGGTCTAGTTTTCTGGCACAGTCATTATTTCTAACGGGCACAGGCTCCACTCCAGTACGTACTGCTACATTCAGATTCGAATTTTCTATTTCTCCACAATCCAAGAAGTACCCTGATCCACTATATTTAGTTGTATGACTAAATTAGGACCAAATGTCACAGTACATCTGAGTTCAGAGGATAGATGTGTCATCCCAATCCTAACCCACATTGGATTAGCGGAAACCTTCATTGCCTCACTACTATGTCGATAATGCGACAACTCCATATAGGAATGATCCTGATTCGGACACTCCGAACTATTACCCGACACTCCGAACCATTTTTCTTGATCAATTCTTCCCTTAGTACTTATGATGTATATAAAACCCCGTTAAATCCACCAGAACAGAAGTAGAGGGACACACAGAAGAATACAAGAACAATTTTTGTCTCACAATTAAGAGCCTCATACGCTTAAAAACGCACAACAATCTATCAACACTCTACCAATTCCAAGACAACATCACAATGTCCGACTCGACTAAGCCAACCCTCAAAACCGCACTGGACTGGCCTGACTGGTCCTATTGGGTGAAGAATGAAGCCCAGGCTCTCCAATTGTGGAAGTATATGGACCCTGAAAGGACTGAAAACTTCCCTGACGAACGCCCAAATGTACCGACTTACAGGTCGTTCCTCCAGCGACCAATAATACGTGCCGCCCTGGTCCGGCGCCTTGAGGACAGACCCAGAGCCCCAGGGAACCAGTCTACACTCCGACATCAATGGGAGTTGTTAGAATGCGACGTTGACACTTGCACTGACGATGAGGCCTATGAACTGGTCACCCTTTTCTTCCCAACCGACTGGAACAATCAACAAAAATCAGTTAAACTGGAAAGAAGTCAATACGATGAGGACAGAAAGAACTACCTCAAACTTACCAGTATGATCAGATCGTCAATCATCTTACCCCTACAAAGATATTGCCACACTGGAAAGCCAATCCGACGTTGGTATAATGATTTGAAGGAAGGAATAGGTGCACACGAGGACCTCATCTTGGATCACCTCAACCTGGCCTACAGACAGATCATTGACAAACCTCCAAGAACCATACCAGCAGCAATGATCTGGGTCAAGAAGTGGGAGAAGGCACTCGGAGATCTCGACAACCAGGGAGTAGTGGTGCACGAGTCCACCTGGAGATCCGACCTCGTCCGAAGTGTCAGTCATCTGGACTCTTGGACTTTCCAATACAAATCGAAAGTCAGGGATTCCATTGTCAAGCCTGGATACAAGGAAACTGCAGATATCTACATTGCAGACCATATTGATTCCAACCAGAAAAAGGGAAACAGCGCTTTCGCTCACAGCACCTTGGACGACGAAGAAGAACCAGACAAGCCAACAAAGAGCCGGAAGAGGAGAGCTCGTGACGAAACCGACCAAACTCGTGAACCCGCATAAAAGAAGGTCAAGACTCGCGGAGGAGGTACTACCCCTTCTCAGAACACACGGAAATGCTTCCTATGCAACGCTTTCTACCACAAAGCTGAAGATTGCTACTACGCACGCCCTGATTTACGGCCCCCTAGGTGGAACCCGAAACCTGAAATCGAAAGGGAAGTCGCGCGTAGAAAAAGGGAAGATTCAAAATTCCGTGAGAACCTGGAAAGGATACAACAGAATGCTGCCGACTCTGAGCAATGACTAGAA
>JADHKT010000033.1:175538-247841 GCA_019925285.1 Graphium sp. VPRI43844 | reverse complement strand
AAATAATTAAAGAGGTTATTTTGGTTGTGTTATGTGGCTTTAAAGTCAACTGATTTTAATGGCCAGAAACCCTTTTTTATGGATTGGCGTTTTTTTTGACCGCCCACTGTACTACAAGTAGCTGGTTTGGTCAGGCAGAGTTTATGGGGGTTTAGTTGGCGCAGTTCGTTGCGGTTTAGTGCCGCAGGGGGGGCATGTCTCTACTATTATGTAGTTTATTTCCCAGCTTGGGAAAACAAAAGCAGCGCTAACACGAATGGCGAACTCCCTTTGTCTCTCTCCTCTGTATTTTTCCACTGGTTTTTTTTTTAGAGGGTTCAGGGGTCTCGGAGGGGAGGGGACAGCTGGTGAATTAGAGTGAGACATACATCGAAGATTCTTCCTCTTCCACTGGAAAGACTGGCTACCGGCTCTCGGATGAACAGGTACGGTCTTTGTCTCCCTTGGTGAGTTTTCTCATTCTCTCCCTGCATAAATATTACGAGGCGCAAAAAGAATACACGTAAAAGAAACTTTTCTGACATCCCGTCCTTCCCATGCAAACCATTTTTTTCTCGTTACCGACGTCAAGGAAGAGAAACATGCGCTGTCCATCACATTTACGCCCCAGCTCGCCTCGTATACTGAGTCTCCAAAGGGGAATATCCCAGCATGGCAAAGAAAATCGTGAGATTAGAGCAAGACATTGATATTCTCGCCAAATTGTCTTTATGAAATAAGTGTATTGAGAAGAGGAAAAAAAAGTGATGATGTCACCTACACACTCAAGTGACCGCCTGTGATAATGAAACAAGGGGCTCTCCAAGGTCATCCAGCTTCAAGACCACTCCCCACCACCAACGTAGGTACAAAAATACAGAGGAGCTATCCAGCACATTATCGAACTAGTTTAGAAATCAGGGCATCGGATATCTCGATCGGCGGTCTCAAGGACCCTTCTCTGGCGCTTGTCTGAGTATACATACATACATACGGAGTACATACATACATACATAGATTAGGTATGGGAAAAAAATAGGGCTAGCTCAAACCGTGACTGTGCTCATGGCTGGGCCACGCACGTCGACCATCTGATGCTGCTGTAATACTCGACAATCGCCTTCGCCATCCCGCCCTCCTCATTCGTTAGGCTAGATGCTGGGTTGTGTTGTACTCGGTCGTTTTCCCCTCTTCTGCCGTCTCCGCTGTATTGCCTACCATCCAGCAGATTCCAAGATCAAGACGCCATGCACCCCCTTTCCCTCTCCATCCCACTTTCACCCCGTCTCCAAAAATTCATGCAACATTTCTGCATTACCATCCTTCTCCCCTTTCCACCACCCATTTTAGCATCTCGAGTTGTATTTTTTTTCGTCCCTTCTTTTCTGTTCGGCAACTTCGCATATGCATGCTTGACATGCGTCACCCCTCACAAGGGGGAAACTCCCTAGACTGTGTCCAACCTGCTTCTTTCAGGGCGGCACAAAAAAAGCGTGTACACACACCACCACACATTTTTTGCGCCGCCTACTACAAAGTAGGAGAATAAATAAAGAGTGTGTGGTAGTGGGGCACCACCACACATGTGTGTACACGCTTTTCTAGTATGTAGACCCCTTCTTTAAGATCGCGCTTCGCCACAAATATAGACTATATATTGGATGACAGGTCTTACTACCGAGTCAAGACTGCCTTCCAAACGGTCGCAGTTAAACCCCGATAGAATCGGGGGAAATAACGTAGAACGGGGGGAAATAATGTAACCCGCCTGGGCCCTTTAACCTGACACCCCTGAATCATGATGCTTTTTTGCCAATTGGAGCCTATTTTTGCTAGTAATCCGGGAACGCGAATCGTAATACTTGGGCGGGGGAATGGGGCAATATCTTGGACAGAAAGTAAACTAGATGAGGGGAATATATTGTCTAGAGTATCTTATATTGTCGCGTTAATGGCATGGACTTTTGGCAGTCTATTGGAAAGATTGGTAATGAGGTCGTTATCGAGATTGCGCGCACACGCACACACACACACCCTGTGCGAAGCTTCCATGGTTCCTGGCCTCGCATCCCGCCTGGATTTTTTCAAAATTTATCTGTCGAGATGCACCAGCCTCTGCAGTATGATATTGGGCTCTGCTGCATACGGAGTAGCATCATGCACCCAGTGCCCAGTACAAATTATGTGGACAGGAGTACGGAGTAGTTCACAAAGCCCCTTATTCGGGCATCTGCTCTCTTGCTTATGAAAGAGTCTGGTCCGTCAACTACTCTCCGTAAATAATCGTCTCCTCACCTCAGAATTCCTTGGGCCACAAGTTCAGAGTAGTCCGTATTTTTTTTCGGGAGGGGGGAGTGTGCAGATACTCCGTATTCTCGCTCTTCCAACGAGGGGCACAAGAGGGGCAAAGAAAAGAGACCAAAGGGTGTGGAGGTGTGAACCGAAAAAAGAAGAGAACAAAACAGTTGCCAGCTAGACTGCTTAGTTGGATCAACGGCTCAGAACCTAGGATGCGCGCACTTTGTAGATCGACATGAAATCCTCTCACGCCTTCTGATGACGAGCAATTTGAGGAAGCATGCAGGACGGATTCAAAAAGTTCTGTTGGGACAGACGATTGGAGTTGAGTTCGCAGGATGCATGACAGGGGACGGGGAACAAGCCTTTGGGGAAAGAAAACCTCCCCATTTCAGCTCATGCTTGGTTGTTGGGTTTAATTACCTCGACATGTGGAAGAAAGGGATAGGGCAGGGGTTGGGCTGGAAAAAAAAAGATAAAGAAACCCAACAAGATGGGGAAATATTGGATTAAAAATACGGAGTAGGGATGCAGAGAAGGAGAAAAGGGAAAGGATGGCTTGCTGGTGTCGAGCTGACTGGACCATGTAATACATTGGTTGGATCGCGAGACGCGACAGCTTATTACTGGGGAGCTCGTGCATCTCCACTGCACCTCCATACATACGGAGCACTCCGTACGCGCCCATCAACAGGGCTGGCTTCGAATTGGAGGTTTGAATTTGGCGTCTCGCTTTTAGCACTCCACAGGGGGCCAATCTCTTCTTGGTGCCCTATTCTTGGCTGGCCAGCCGCCATATGGAGTAGTTGTCAAACTAAAGCCGCTCGTGGCGTGTAGGCTTCGGACGGGGTGGCGATAAAAGAAAGAAAGAAAGCTTGTGATGTTTTCCCCGTCATTCTTTTCTTTTTGCCAGACTTTTTTTTTCTGTCTTTTTGAGCCTCGTCTCCTCCCATGACCCTGCCCTCCCTGCTCTCGTGGTTGGAGGATCCATACCCGATTCCCGATTCGATGGATTGGAAACACTGGGCAGACAATGAACGCAATAAGCCGGCAAGGCGGGTGTAGTGCCTATTTAGTTGGGGGTGCACAGGGACTTTTACGCTGAATTTGCTACTACCTTCTGGTACACTCGTTATTAAAAGTGAAACCAGGCCAAAGGAATATTGCATTGCGTACGGAGTACTTTGGTACCCCCTTTATGAGTACGAGACGAATCTGGAATCTGGAATCTGGAACGAATCCAGGTACGGGCGAGAATGTGGCTGTTAAAAGTTTACAAAGACATGAAGGATTCCTCTGTGCTTGTGTCTGTGTTCGTGTCGCCCTCTTCCTCTCCCCTTGTGCTCTTCCCGTCCCATATTGCTTGTATTAGTTTACATTGCATTATTGTCATGTATCCCATGCATCCCATGTATGTACATATCTCATGTACCGTACCTGAAAGGGCCCAGCAATTACGGTAACGCAATAAAGGCACCAAAGGTCTCACGTGGCTAGCGGGCAGCTTTTTCATGACATTGTGTACTCCGTACTCCGTACTCCGTACCTTGGTCCCTTTAGTTGCATGAAGGATGCTTCAGGCCAGTGGCTCTGTCTCCCCACCAGACCCCACTGAGGACTCTGTGCCTGTAGCTGGGACCGGGCCAGGAACGAACAGGTCTACTCCGTATTATTACTCCGTATTTCCAGTCCCGGATTCCACCCCCAAACAGACTATTAACAGGCCCCAAACAGCGCTGATAACACTCTGTAAATGGACCATGCTCAAGCGACACCCCCCATGTTCCTCCCACGTCCGCGTTGTATGGAGTATTAATTTCCCACCGCATAGAAAAATCTCCTTTGTGCAGTGAACCGAGCAGAAAAATTGTCGACAAATGCCAAAGACTGGGTTTGGTTCATGGCGGTGAAAGGAAAAAGAAACGAGATAGAGCAAGCCCTAACCCAGGTGCCATAAGAGACAGGTGCTGGTGGAGAGAATGGTTAATATTTAGTCCTTGCTCTCACTTTCCTTGATACACACTTTCTCCTTTCCATACTGAGTTTTTTTTAGACCTTCATCACCAACTTCCAGCTACTCTTCTTTCATCAATCCATTCCTTATTACTCTCTCTCTTATTTAATATTGAACCTCCGTCTGGTCTAAACCTTGACCAGTCCAAGAGTCCAGAAAGGTTAAAAGTGGAGAGGGAGTGGAGAGAAAGACGGCCAGCCCGTTATCAAACCCCTTCACGCTTCGCGCTGAGCACCTGCTGTGATTCGTTGTATTCTTATTGCCTTCATATCTGGCACGTCCCCTAATAACCGCCCCTACAAAGCTACACACCTCCCTAATTCCAAACAAGGTACCTACGCTTCGGGGTACTTTTTTTTCTACCACGGCACTCTTACCCACTAATGACGCCCTAATTCTTAGCACCCCGTCCCCCTAATTGTTCCCTATTGGGACTTGCTTTGTTGTTTTTATCCAGTCCATCGACTACGGACTTACAGTCCCTCTTTTTTTTCCCCTCTCTGTTTGTACTCTGGTGTTTTTTTTTCTCTCGTCCTCTGGACTTGCTTCCTTCTCTTCTAATTTCTGAAGCCCCATTCAGTCCACTTGGTTTTTTTTTCTTCCCCTTCCCAAGCCAACGCCTTCTCTATCCTGCTTCTCTTCTTGTTTAATTCCCTTTTCTACTCTCTCTTTTTCTTTTCTCATTTAAGGCGTCTCTTCTCCAATTTGGACCACCAATCTCTCCGGATTCCACCCCTCTCGTCTCGCCTCACCCACGATCTCCAGACTCCTCCCCGCAACCCCTCCCTACCAACGCTCTCATTTGCACTCGACGGGGGCAAGAGGGAGAGCTGATACGAATCCGGGAAATGTCCTAACAATGTTTGTCTGACCTGCCATTCTCGCAACATTTGCCTGGCCGTCTCCTCACGAATCCGCGCTTGGGCAGACTTGTCCCCGTAGCAAGGATGCAGACCATTCCGAGTGTGAGTATTGAGCCAGCCCTTACCACCTTCCTCCCCAAACTTTTCGCGTTCCATTCCGTATTGCCTTGTGTCAATGGGGGGTTCGGTGGGATTTGGCACGTTTCCCGACGCTCGATCTTGAGTCACTACGCTTTCCGCACAATGGACAACCGACGGCGACTCGCGGCCTCGGCCCCGAATATCTCGAATAGCTTCACTCTGTTCAACGATCCTCCTCGATACTGCCCCCATTCGCCAACCACAAGAGCTTGGAACTATTGAGGATTAGGAATTCAAGTACGGAGACGTACTCGGCTCCTTCTGATTTAGCCTCGTTCACTTTGCTGGATCCTCTAGCAAATATATGAGACACATCGGGAGACAAAAGACAAAAGGAAAAGAACAGGAAATAAGAAGACCACCTCCACTTGGCTTACTACATCCAATTTCATGGGATCCCAAGCTATTTCTTTTTTTCTTGTTTGACACAGGACCCTTTGCATTGTTTCTCGTCGTGGCCTAATTCCGCTTTGCTAATCTTGCTCGTGTAGCTCGTTGGAACTGGTACAGCAGTAGCTGCAGCGTCCATGGGCTTAGTTTTTGGGGAACCCACCGACTCTTCTACTACTTCATCCCCCCCTCCTTCTACATCAACTCCTGCACGCCCATCCACGCAAAGGAGAAAAATATCACCAGACCGGGACCATTCTGCAACACTTCCTCGATTCGACGCTCTTGCCCGACTTTCGAGATCGAGACCAACCTCAAGCGTAGGCCCTCCCGTCTCCTTCGCTTCCCAGGGAGGCCAAGACAGTCGAGCCTACAACACTCTCCCCCATCAGTTCTCTCTTCCCACCACATCACCAATCGACGAGACCACCGCCGTGCCCTCATCAGACCTCACCTCTTCGTTCGGTTCTGGCTCTCGTGCCACCGAAAACAATTCCCGTCCCGCCAGCACACACTTCACACCTCCCAAGGGTCACTTCCGTCGACGTTCACTCGTTCGCCCCGGTGACTCTGGCATTGCCGAAGACGCCCGCGATTCCGTCTCCTCCAATGGCTCGTGGATGAGACGCTTCTCCATACGTCCCCTTTCACAACACGGAAGCATTCGTTCAAGTATCGGCTTCGACTCTCCGTCCCTGACCTTCTCCCACGGTTCGGGCGCTCCCATCCTTCCTTCTGCTGGCCTCGCCACCACCGCCCCGCTCCCTCCCAATAAGCTGGTCAAGAGGGATCCCTCAAGCTATGCATCCGCAAGCACCGTCAACCGACGACGATCCAAGACGCACCTGCCTACACTCCGCCGCCCTGCCACGAGTCACCAGCGATCAGCCACACGCCAACAATACTACAACGGCTTAGCGTCTCCAACCTTAGCATCGCCCAAGTTCTCTTTCGACCAGCCCCTGCCACTGGAGATTTTAGGCCCCTCTCTAGTTCCCTTGACCCAGTCCCCTCATGACGATTACTCGCAATCCATCCACTCCCCCGTCGACTTGCCATCTGCCGCGTCACATCCCTCCCACAAAGAGCCAGTGAAGCATTGGTCGTCGTTCTTCCACTCGCTGGTTGTCAAAGTTGGCAACCGCACCGCCCATAGCAAGATGAACGAATCAAGCCCGTACTCGCCTCGCCCGTCTCCAGCGTCGACTCGCATCTGTCTTGAGAGCTCATCAGCGCCCCGGGCTGTCTACCTTATCCGACCCAGAGCTCTCGCCTCTACCACCACGGCCCCATCCCGCTGGCAGTCAGAAGAGCCGGCCGAGCCTGTCGACCAGTCCCCGACTGATGCCGATCCGGCCAACACCGAAAATTCAGACGATACGCCGTCGAAACGGGCCCGCCGCTCCATCTCCATGACTTTCTCAGCCCCCGGCAATTGGATGTCGAGAGCAGGAAGCATACGGAGGCCGAAGCGCGGTGCTGCTGCCACCGCCACTAACTCGCCTTCATCTACTAACAAGCAAGACGGAAAACGTCACGCTTCTGCTCCCGTCTCGACACCCCGTGTGCTGCAGAAGTCACCCAACACGACTCGACATACACCTGCCGTTCGTGATGACTTGGATGTGATAGGAAGCCAAAATACGGGTCTGCCCTCATCTACACTGGCTGCTCGACGTACTCATAAAAGGAACACATCATCTCCCTTGCCTCCCCTCTCGCGGTTATCAAGCTTCAATGTGGACCTGTCTCGAGTTGGGGCTTCTGCCGCTGCAAATGCCCATGGCCTGTCAATACAGCCGAGACAGCACCAGGCATCTGGAAGCACAACCACATCTTCCAACTCGATCCTTCACATGAAGTCGCCCCGCGCTGATCGGTCTTCCACCATCAACAGCTCCGACTTGGACGCACGAGACTTTGCCTCCGGAGACGACGATGACACGGACTTCAAGAGTGATACCATGTTCGACTCGATCCGCACAGTTGCTTCCGCACGGATAAGGTCGGTTGAGACCCCGATCGAGTCAATGTTCGACGAGTCCCCACCGAGCACTTCTGGCAACACGACCAAAGCCAAACGACTCTCGATCCAAGAGATCCTTGGTAGGGGCTGGGATGGTGAAAGTAGGATCATGGAGGAGGATGAAGGCCTCTCCACACCGGTACACGACTCGCATCCCGCCAACACTCTAGCAGACTTCGAAACCGGTGGCAGTGACGAGGAGTCCTTTACCTTCCGACCTTCCACTAATACATATACTCTCCCTGCCGACGGCTTTTGTAGACTTTCTTTGGACGACGATTTCGATCTAGACGAAGACTGGACAAGGGACGATGAAGGAAATGAGTTGAGTAATCACCTCTCGCCCCCATCGCAGGGCAGCTCCCTCAATTCCCAAAATATCAACCCCAATCTTCGCATCGCGCTAGCCTCCATCAGTGGGAACAAGAGTCCCGATCTGGGCAGCACCCGGGACCGGCCACTGAGCAACCTGTTCGAGTGGAGCGAGACAAGTATTCTTGACAAGGTTGACACGAATGGCGAGTCGCACCGGCCTCGCACCGTACACGGACGTCAGGAGATGG
This sequence comes from Graphium sp. VPRI43844, assembly GCA_019925285.1. Taxonomy (NCBI): domain Eukaryota; kingdom Fungi; phylum Ascomycota; class Sordariomycetes; order Microascales; family Graphiaceae; genus Graphium; species Graphium sp. VPRI43844. Next base: position 239,567 of record JADHKT010000033.1, on the reverse strand, counting down.
ATGTCCGCGGTGGCCGCTCAGCCACTAGAAAGGTACCGTCCGTGGCACATGTCCGCAGTCAGAGCGTGCCTGTTGTTCCTGACCCTGCCGACACGACGAAACCAACGACCACTAAGTTTGGTACGTGGGGCATGACTGGTAAGACAGTGAGCGAAGACTGGGGTGATGATTTCGAGTTTGAGGAGTCTGGACCTTCTGTATCTTCCGGGTCGGAGGAGGCGAAGCCGTTCGTTATGGTAGTTCCAGCCTCTATCCAAGCAACCCAGCCGAGCGTCAAAGCCCATTCTGGCCAGATTCGAGAACTTTCTCTGCTCGTCAACGATCTCAAGCGCCTCTGCCGCCATGGCCGTAACATGAACATGCTCACCGGTCAATATTCCCCTCTTTGGAAAGAGGCCGAGGGTATCATTACCCTTGCCTCGCCTGACGATGGGATGGATGATGAGAATACGAATTCTTCTCACGAGGATGTTTCACTGGATGCCGCCGATAGCAAACCGGACAATGGCGCCGATTCCTTCTCGTTAGCCTCGTCGGATGACATTTTCGATGTGCCTGAGAAGAACATCTCTCGTACGTCCGTTGTCAGAGAGCGGCACTCGCCTCGTCGAAGGTCGGTGTTTTCTCCCGACGATGACATCTTTGGCGGCGGCGGTGCCAGCTGGCCGCTACCAGAGGACAGGCCTGCGTCCCGCCCTAGGACCCCTGAGAATAGGATTATCCGTGGGAGCCAGGATGCCACCGGGCTTATCCGCTCAGTAATGGAGGCAATGCAGCAGCAACGCTCCATCTCGGATCCGGTTTCCGGTCCTGATGGCAAGCTGCACTTCGGCACGGCAAATCTCAAAGCCCTCGTCAAAAGAGCAAGCGACCTACGCGATGCCCTCTCTAGCCTCGTTCGCATGGCCGACCCGATTGCTCCGAGCCCTGCTCGCACACCACGCCACGGCCCTAGTCCTGCGTTTACGCGTGTTTTTGAAGAACCTCCGTCGAGCCCTGCCCTACGCTTGCTTCACAATACGAACAGTAACTCGGCTCTGAGCCGCGCGTCGATGGAAGCATCCCCGCCAGCTGTGGTTAATCAAAGACGTATCCCACTCATGACGGTCAGCTAATAGACGCCTCTCCCCAGCCTTGGGTAGTTGGCTTAAGCTTGTCCAAACAGCACAAAACACACGCATTGCTGCTGTTCACTACGCATTAATCTTTATTACGAATTACATTTGTTTCTTTTTTTATGACAAAGACGACAGGTTTTTTATGAAACCTGCCGACCACCATATTCCCCTCGCGGGGGTGTTCGGGGCCACCAGCCCCATCCATAATTGCAGGACTCGTTCCTGTGTCATGTATGAATATTGTTTCTTCCTTTTCCTCTCCATCTGGAGGTCTGCATAGCGACGGTACCGAATGGATTCGACTTTGTTCACCACACCAGAAACGAAAAAAATAAAACACCACCAAAAAAACGATTACGAGTAAATGGACTCGATGTGTGTTCCATATCTGGATACGATATATGATTTGTCCTTCCCCTTCTACCTTGCTCGTCGAGTCTTTTTTTCTTCTTCTTTCTTCACGCTCTACGTTTCAAAGAATACGTCGACTTGTAGGGGCTCAGGCGTTGCTTGTTTTCCATCTCCTACCTCATTTGTTTTTTGCATTTTCTTTTTTGTGCGAGACTGGATCTATTTTCCTTGCTTGGTTTACGCATCCCATTTTCTTCCCGCTTTCCCCTTGAGGGGCACGAGTACGGTTATAAGAGAAAAAAAATGGGCGGTCGTCGGACCGGGAAAACTACTTTCTTTCTCTTCATTTCATGCATTGACGAATGGAAGTAGTACTGCTCCCCACCAAATATGGGTGCCCGAGCAGTTAGGAAGGCAAAGTGGAAGAATGAAAGATAGTAGGTTGCGAGGGGAGACGAAAGTTTTTATCAAGATACAAAAAAGAGGATAAAGAGGGACTCGTGTTTTTTTTCTTTTCATGTTTTCCTGTGTGTTTTTATTTCTCTTGTTCCTTTGTTTTGGCAGTAGCATGAGGGAATAAAAAAAACAAGGTCACGAATTGCATTCAAAAATGGCATTTATACTCCGTATGGCACACCACAATCTTTGATTATCCGCTCAAGCTACTCAAGACTGAAAGAGGCAAACATCTCTGGCATCAGGAATGAGACGTATGGTTTCGTACTGTGCGGAGCGAGGTGAAAGCGAGGGACCACTGCCATCTCTCACGAAAGGACAAGCCTTGCTGCTTCTGTGACAATAGTCTGCTACCAAGTACAAAAATGTCCACTCATCTGTCCATCTGTCGCCGGGAATAAAAGAGAGTGCAAATTGACAAGTCATCTAGAACTCTTCTCACTAACTATAGTTGGGTTCAGTTGGTGTCGCTCTGACGAAGGACTACCCAAGTCTCGCATAAATACACTCAAGAAACGAAAATGAAAACAAAAAGGCGGAATGGGAATGGGGCTGAGAGAGGAAACAAAAGAGAAAAATGTGATCAAAATGAAGCCTGGTAACACAACCGGGGAAGAATATCAATGACTGTTGAGCCCTCTGCCCTCTGCCCTCTGCCCTCTGCCCTCTGCCCTCTGCCCTCTGCCCCCTGACACCATCCATTAATTAGTAGCGGAAGACAATTCCTCGGAATCGCTTCTTGGTCGAGTCCTCTAACCAATCCTTCTGTTGCTGCTTCTCCCCAAAGCTCGTTCGCTTCCAAAGTCGCTGGCCTGTAAAGGCAACGTTGGCGTCATCAACCTGTAGGTTGCTCTTGCTTCGCTTGCGGGTAAGCCGGCAGGCCTCATCCTCCTGTCCAAAGGAAGTAGGCAAGGCCGAGGGTTTGTGAGTTGGGTCCCAAAGGCCGTTGACCTCATTGACCTGCAAGCCCTCTGGCTTGGACCACAGCTGCGATGATGTCGACATGGTTGATGTCGCCGAGATTGTCGAGGTAGCAGGGCTGAGGAGCTCAGGGACCTGGTCTGACCGAGTGCTGGCACTCCTTGCGTGGGACACGGTTTGGTCCGTGGCGGACATTTCCTGCTTCAATTGGGCAGCCCAATCAGCCTCCGTTGCGTACCTGCGGAGACGTAGATCGGGGCGGCTTGCCATTCTGGCGTCCTTGAGGGCGGTGTGCCAGTCGAGCTTGGTTGCGAACCTGCGAAGTCGCATCTCTGGTCGGACAGCTACGATAGCCTCTTGCAGTGCCGACTCCCAATCAGCTCGGAAAGCAATCTGGGGTCGGTGGGTTTGGCGAATCGGGCGAGACTTGCTCGCTTCCAACCAGTTGGTGGTGGCATCTGGGCGGGAAGATGTTGGGCTCCAAAGATTTGTCGAGCTGAGAGTGGGCAAAGTCTCTCCGCCAGTCCTAGGCTTACGGCTCATCCGAAGGGCGGCAGGTTCCTTGTCAGAGTTTCTGTAATCAGCTCCCTCCTGCGGGTGGAGGAATAGAGCGGCAGATTGTCTCTTGGGCACAACAGCAGGCGGCGTCCATAAAGGACCACCCGAGACGCTGACTTCAGGCTCCCACAGGTTTGTTGAGGTCAAGGTAGGAAGAGGCTCCCTCGCAACCCTGGGTGCACGGGTCATTCGAAGGGCGGCTGGCTCCTTGGTAGAGCTTCGATAGTCAGCCCCCTCCACAGAACGCTGGAATAATCCTGTCGACAATCTCTTTGGCACGACAGCTGGCGGCGTCCATAGTGACCCAATAGATGCGGGTACAGGGGGCGTCCAGAGACCTGTTGAGCTGAGGGAGGCAGAGCTTCACCGGTGGTCCTAGGTTTGCGCTTCATCTGAATGGCAGCAGGTTCCTTATCTGACTTTCTGTACTCAGCTCCCTTTTGGCCTTGGATAAACAATCCAGTTGACATTCTCTTGGGCACAACGGCTGGCGGTGTCCATAGGGGCCCTGTAGGGACAGCCACAGCAGGTGTCCAAAGAGGACCCGTCCCAGACTTACGAAGAAGCTGGTTTCTCTGCTCCCAGAGAGCCTGGCTTTCGAGCACGGATTCCTCGGCCTTGTGTACCCGGGTGCGAGGAACCTCGGCGACAACAGGAACGTACGATTGCCACTGCTGCTCAGTTGGCTGTGGAAGGCCAAACCACATCATCTGCGACTGCTGGCCCTGTCCGGACCACAGACGGGCGATGCTGGGGCTCTTCGGCGGCATTGGGAAGGCAGAGGTATCGAGGCCGACAAGAATAGAATCCATATCATCTCCCACGCTTCCCTCGCTTCCCTCGCTGATTATTGAGTCGCGCCCGTTATTGTAGTTGATGGGTGCTGGGAGCAAGCTAGCCTTGGAAGGCACCTGGTCTGTCTTGAGTAGGCTGGCAATTTCCCAAAGAGTGCTCTCGTCGAAATCGTCAAAATCGTCATCGCTTTGTGCCAACTCGTCCATGGTATCCGAATCCAAGTCCATATCCTCCTCCTCATAGTTGTCGAAGAACGATGAAGAGTATTCCTGAGAAGCGACTTCCTTTGAGCGAGCCTCGAGCGCAGCGTTCAGAGCTGCGACACCACTTGACATTGTTCCGGGCATGGGCATGAACATTTGACTAGGGCGCGATTGGAGAGTTGCGGTATCCGACTTCTCGCCCCAGGGGAATTGGAAGATTCCGAGAGTGCCACGCTTATCCGGAAGCGGCTCAGGGCTTTCCAGAATATCAGGAAGCAGTGTCATTCGTCGGCTGCGGCGCGGAGGCTTCTGGGTCAACGGCCTGCTGGGGGTCTTTTCTTCAGTCTTGGGCACTTCGGGCTCTGGTAATTGACTGTGAGTTGGCTCCCAAAGACCATAGTTTCGTGCAGGAGGCTGGGTTGATGGCTTTTGCCACATGGCACCACTCATAACATTGGCGAGAGTCTCGGTGGCGTCGTTACGTGCCGGGCGAGAAACTCGTCGGTGGACATCCAACTCCTCAAGCTCCAAGTGTTGAGAATGCGCGACCTTAGGTTTGGGGGTCCACATGGTTGGAACTCGCGAGGTCTGGTGGGTGGCGAGGGTGTTGGGCTTCCATAATGATGCATGTACTCGGGCCACGGTAGCAACAGGCATAACAATACGGGCTTCAAAACCATCGTCTTCAGACTCGTCGGTATCTGGTGGTGTCGGGCTTCCAAGATTGGCTTTGGAGATCGAGACGTAGTTCTTTGTATTGGGGATATTGGATGTCTGCAGAAGGTCACCGTGGCCCCCAATACGGGAGTTTCGGGCGTCTCGTCTCTCTGCAATGGTGTTGACGGGTGCCTGACGGGTTTGGCCGAACACCGAGTCTCTATCCGGAGATGTCCTCAGGGTGGAGATGGAATCACGATACATCCCGTGTTGAAGTTCCTGCCAATGGTCTTCTTGGAGGCCCATTTCCTTTTCGAGATCAGCGAGGCGAGTTTGGCGGCGCCGTGTCTCACTGTCCACCGAGTCGCGGTTAGACTGGTCAAACTTCTTCAATTGTTTCTGGATCAAAGCGTAGACTGCTCCGGGTGACTCGAGAGGAGATGGCTCGGCGGGGCGGAAGATGACGGCGGCTTTGCCAGACTTGCTTAGTAGTAGCGGGGTGGGAGGCACCATTTTCCGTGATCGTATTGTATCTCTACGCTCAGAGAATGAAGGGCAATTCTCGCCGACACGGTGGTGCCAGCCACTAATGGGAACTGTGGGTTTCTTGCTGAGAACTGCTTCGCCATCGCTCAACCATGATTCGCGTTCCTCAAGACCTGCAACCGCGGCCTCCTGTTTGTGGATCATCATGGCCCGCGGCACTTGCCTAGACTGAGGAATGTTGATAGCGCGGACGGGCGAATGAAGAGAACCCCAGTTGGTGGTGGCATCGTCATCACGAGCTTGGTCATCACTGAAGAGGGACAAATTGTCAAGAGCTCCAGGTGCTGGAAGGACCGGAGAGGACTGCCGGCGTGTGTCTTCGAGAGATCGCATCGAGGGTCGCTGTTGTGGGATGTCTGGTACCCACGATTCGCCAGCATCATCAGAAAGTGGATAGCTATCGGTGCTAAACTTGGACACCCCTCTTTGCATCGCCATGGGTGGTTTGCGAGGGATCTCGTTCACTTCAGAAATGCTGCTTTCGGTCTTCTGCCACGTCTTGGTAGTGCGTGTTGAACGGGCATTTGCGAACTCGAAATCAGACTCCAGGTTGATATCCGCAAAGTTGGAAGGCAAAGCGGGGATTTCGGGCACGGGGGAACGTGCTCTGGTGCTCTTCGCACTCGTCGGCGCGCTGGTTGGTGCGCTTGGTGGTCCCTTGTACAGAAGCGCCATCTTTTCTTCAAAGGTCATACTCTTGGTGTCGTTTGGAAGGGGCCGAGAGGGGTTTCCGAACGGCATAGGTGGAGGCGGAAGTGGCGGGAGTTGAGTCGGGCTGCCAGGGTTCGACCGGAGGATTGACTTGCGACTGGTGGCAGATCCGCCTGAAAGTGTCCTAGCATGGCCAGGGCCGGGAGATGGCTCGGCGGGGAAGATTTGGCGATCCTTTCCGGGTTTGCGAGGGATGGGTCGTGGCCGGTGAACAACTGAACCTCTCGATTTGAGTTCATTTTTGGCTGCTTGGTCGACAGCGTCCTGGATAATTGTCTGAACACCAACCGGATCATTGTATTGGATCTTGTTCACGAACATGATTGTTGGATCACGCTGCATCGTCTTGTCCTTCAAGTTCGTAGTCTGGGCCCTTGGGTTTGCCGGAAGGCCTGCCGCTTGCCGCCGTTGCACTGGAGGAGGCTCGGGTACTTCGATAGGTTCTTCAATCGAAGGAGGTCTTTGGCGCGAGGGACGAATGTTTGTTCGAACAGAGTTTTGGCGTGGAAGAATTGACATGCGACTATCGATGGGACGCGGCTTTTCTTCTTCCTCCGGGGTTGGTGGTAGCGGTATGGCATTCGTCACTTTGGTTAATTCTCTCGGAGTGGGAATGTTGGCAGGGGTAGGGGCAGTAGTAGCCCTTTGTACTTGATCCGCAATCACGGGCCGACTTTCGACGAGCAGTTCAGCCGATGGAGGGCTCTGGGGACGTTGAGACCGCTGGGGTGGGGTTAACGCTCTCTGAGGTTCGCGAGGTGGGCTATCGGGCCGGGCAGGACGCTGAGGTGGAGGTGGTATCACAGTCCTTCCCATCGAAGCTAAAGGAGAGATGGGCCTTTTCTCAAAGGTCGCCTGGGGTGCCTGCCTGGGTGAGCGGCGGCGGATTTCTTCGACTCCGGGAGATAGTTGAGAGGAGGTTGTGGTTGCAGTCGGTACGGGCATGATTTCCGAAGAAACCTTTGGCTCGGTACTGGCCGTTGACGGAACCTCCTTGCGACGGAGACTCTGCGATCTCTTCATGCCATCCTCTGCCGTGTCTACTGGAGGCTGAGGAGCGGGGCGAGTGGCGATGAGGCTCATTGAAGGCTGTTGTTGGATGGCCATGTCCCTCCGCTCCTTCTCATTCTTGGCAGCAGTCGCAAGGTCGACAGTGGCGATTTTTTTCAGAGGGTTCTGTTCTCCTCCGTCGGCTAGAATGGGGTTCGAAATTGAGATCTTGCCTGTGCCGCCAGAAGAACCCTTGGACAAATCAAAGAATCCACGCTTGGGACGAACCGAGTTGGCTCGGCTTGTCAATGCACTCTTTGGAGACTCATCAGGCTGTACCGAGGGAGCCTCCTGTTCTTCAGGCTCCATGCGAGGCTGCGGAAACAATTGGCCTTGGACGGGAAAGCCTCCGATTCCTGCTATCGCTTGTCCGGGTATCGGTTGGGCGATACTTGGGAGTGAGCCTGAGTTGGCCGCACTGGTACTAGGCCGCGGTGCTTCTCGGGGGGCCGAGAAGGCATTTCCATCCAACATGTCGGTGGCCTTCAAGTCTTCGTATCGGCTTGGGGGGTAGTCGGAGTCGGAACTTTGCAAGTCGCGAGTGATAACGATACGTCTCGGCGAGGGGACCTCTGGTGTGTACGTGGATGCTCGCGCTCTGGAAAGTACTAGGGCACCACTGAAGGCGGTCACAATGCCTAATAAGGTCGAGGTTCAGTCAAGGTACTTCTTTACATTTCCGTTTTTTTTCATGCCATTTCCATACGGTTTTAAATGGCCTTGGTGAAATAAAAGGGTAACTTACCAACAAGGACCGCCAACGCAGCAGCAGGGACGGCTGTCTTAACGACAAATGGGGTGGAACGCATTCCTAGATGCATGGGGGCACTCGCCTAAAGAATGGAATTAGTATATCAACGAGCATTCGGTCCGGGGATTCACCCACGCCTATCCAGACTGCCAGACCGGCAAGAACCGACAGAATGCCCTTGCTACGGGCAGCACCAGGGAGTCCTTCCCTAACATCCTGAACCACGCCGGCGGAGAACGATCGGATGAGAAGGGAGGCGAGAATAACAGCATCGGTACCGATTACTGCACCGCCCAGTGTGACGATCTGGGCCGTGTTTACGCAAACGGGGTCGAATTGGGGACGCTGGAAGCCGACAAAAACAACGCCCAAAATCAGACGGAGGAAAACAAGACCCTGAGGGATGAGGGCCCAGACGGAGGTCTTAGTGCCACTATTCACGGCCCAGAGGAGATATTGCTCGATGGCAACGCGGGCCAATTGATCGAAAGCGGACGAAAAGCCAATGACGGCCTGGCATCCGGAAGCGGTGTTGGTATTGAGGAGGGTGGCAATGAAGCCAATTTGAGCCCACAGGGCCGAACTGGCAAGGAATAAAACGAGGACCAGCCTCAGGCCGTCCTTGAAAAGACTCGTGCTATGTCCCTTTGCAGCGAAAACAACAGCTGCCGACGCCGCGTTCACAACAATGCCACTGTTCACGTTTTCCGTTAGTTAGTCTAGTTTCCAAGTTGGCATATCTCGGTCGAGCTGTCTCGACCGCATCTCGCCTCGATTGCTCGGTAGGTAGGTGGGGGAGACTGACAAGGCGAAGGCCGCGATCAAGGCCTGTGTTGCGTCGAGGGTCGCCGGTGCCGACAGCGTGTTGGGGGTCGTCGTCATGCCGAAGGAAGACATGGTGATGGGAAGCGTCCGAGGACAAGGAAAAATGAATCGAAAACCCAGTCAATGGGTGAAAGAAATAAATTCAAACTAGTAAAGAAAGGACCATATAAAGAAGGGAATGTAGAGACTAGCTCTGGTCAAACTACACAAGTCATTGCGAACGAGGTTATCACGACGGCATGTTGGGCCACATTGGTACTGCGGACATGCCCTCCTCGTGGATTGATGATGGTGGGAGAAAGCGAGAGGAAGGAATCACGAAGAACGAAACGAATAGACTGACAGGCCGATATGCCAGAAATGGGATGTGAGGGGTGAATGGACGGTACGCGCCAGGGGCTCCAACTCCACGAACGGAGGGCCTTGTACGGAGCACAGTGGCACCGAACTGAAGGAAGTGGATCTGGGGTGTGTGTCCGATGAAGCAGACACCCAAGGGGGGGGGGGGGGGGGTTGTCAAACGTCTTTCACTCCAGGACTAGACCTTTTCCTTGAAGCCAAATGTGTTTTGTAAAAAGAGCATGAGTCTCCGAAATCCAGTGCACCAAATATGCCATGACAACTTATACTATCCACAATATCCCTCATTGTAGCATTCAGGTCCAGTCCACGATGTGTCAAGAGAGCGATTGAGGACGTTGTCATCCGAATTTCAACTGCAGGCCACCACTTGGGGCGACAGTCACTACGCTCGAGTTGTCAACGAAGAGTGCAAATTCTTGTAAATAGGCATGGGGTGTGGACGAAGTCGTGGATCATGGTGCGTCCTAAACGCAACGACGTCTCAATATTACAGGTTGTTAGGAAGGCTAATATGGCCCGGGCACGCCCCAAAGACTGTTGATTCGCCAGTGCTGCAAGGCTGACTGGGGACCGCCTGAACTAGCGAGCCAGGGGTCCTGTTTCACTTGAAACCTGAGACGTTAGAGAGTCTTGAACACGGACACCGCCAAGAAGTATTATTTGCTTGTGCCAATTTTTTTTGGCCTGGCCTTGACCTCTCTTTCGTGGTCTATTTTCGCTTTTTGCTTCTATGCGTTATCTGGATGGAAGTTTGGACAGATACCGTGTCCTTGTTCTATCCAGAACCATGTGCCAATTGGAAATACTCAGCGCTTGTAGGTGTAGTGGTCTGGAAGAATTGCGGGTAATAGGAGACAGCTTAGCGTAGTTACTGGCCCTATGAGATCCGTTCTCCCAGGCGTAATAAACTCTACCTACCTACCTACCTTGTAGGTGTAGACTTTTTTTTCTTTGGAAATTGCAAGATGTGGGCAGAATTGATTTGCCAAGTGTAAAGAATTAACGGGTGTTGTGCATAACAAAAATGCCCATGATCTGCAATTCGAGGGTGATGCCGCTTGGCTTGGTGTCGCGATCTTCATTCCTGGTGCCAACAGGCTAGAATCGCAGCACTTCTTTTCGATACCATTGATCGCGAAAATCGAAACACTTGCCCTTGCTGCCGATTGCGGTAAAAAGAAATTCTGTCCTTGATGGCTTGGCTTGGCTCTATCGCACTCGACTTCGGATTCCAATTCTCTCCTCTAGACTGTTGTTTCTCTTTGCAAGGTCTTCAGGGATGGGCTCCTTTCCTTGGCAGGGGTATCAAGGGGTCTCACTGAGCGATGTGACATGAAAGAAGCCAAAAATAAGCACCTTGGCGAAATAGGAATAATAGCGGGTTGGTGTCGTATGAAGGCACGCAAATACCACTTGGTCGAAAAACAAGCTTAAAATCACATCTTTTTATGTCTTTTGTTTGTTCGCAAAGGTTGGCCTAATCGTGAGATGAAAGGGGTGAGGAAAGGCGGAAGGATGCGAGGTGGATGGGCCACACTCAGATACACCGATTCGACATTCATGGCGAGGAGAAAGTGAGGGAAGACGAGGATCGCTGCTCGCATTTGCTCCCGTCAAAAGTACTTAGAGTACTTTGTACGGAGTACCTACCATCGATTTGTCTGTTTGGGAAGGAAAGGAGTACATAGGTCCAACGAGGACGTGCCTGCCAATTCCAAAAGTGGTTGTTGGATCTCAGATACGGAGGGTAAGGACGATCGAGAGATTGTGCATGATACAATTTGCATGTACTGTGGTATTTTCTCGAGAAAAGGGGCGTTTAAGGTCGCGGGATATTACCATCCATCTCTCTGTTCATCTGCGCCATAGCCATTTGAGAGACAGAGAGTCCATCCCACCACGCCCCTTTTGCTACTTTACCCTTCGTCGGCTTCAGCCTCTATCAAACTCAACCCCAGATCTCGCCTCTATTTGCTACTCGCGTGGCTTTCCCTCCAACACGTCGGGCATTAGCCAGAAGCTTTTCCTGTGTCAAGTTGTCCCATCCTTTAGTTGCTAGCTTTTGATCTGACCACCTTTCTAGCTAGGACAGGAGTAGTAATACTGCCTCTTCCAATGCCATGGTCACAATCTGGTTCATCGAGTAAAACTCGAATCTACTACCACCATGAAATAAGAAAAAAAGCCAAGGGCCAAAAATATATGAATTTCCCAGCAATGAGCAATGACGAACAGTAGCAACTCCTGGAATTGTGCTTAGCATGGCCGAATGATAGTACCATGCTGCTTTAAACTAATCAAATTGGTGTGAATGCCAATGAAAACCACCAGTAGCTTGATATGTCACCGTAGCTTACTCCTCGTCATCGTCCCTGACATAAAGAACCATAGCAATCCCCATAATAGGCTCCTTGTCGCCGTGGTGTCCGTCCATCGCAGGATGTAAATCGACATCGTAGTACGACTTGACAGTAAGAGAGTCACCTTTGGAAAACTTCTTGCCAGGGAAGCAATTCTCTATGCTGGAAATGTGCGTAATGTGCGCGTCGGACCCGTGGTCGTGCTGGCGTTTCTTGTGATCATGGCCATGGCCATCTTCTTCCTCGTCTCCGTGGCTATGTCCATCGTCTTCGTCCTCGGCGTGGTCGTGACCATGTTCCTCTTCTTCTCCATGGCCATGACTGTGCTCCTCATCTTCTTCTTGGTGGCTATGTCCACCCTCTTCCTCACCATGACCATGGCCCTCATCTTCATCTCCGTGACTGTGTCCATGACCCTCCTCCTCGCCATCACCATGACTATGTCCATCATCACCATGTCCATCAAACATCCCAACATGAGTAATATATTCCGAAGTCTGCCCGTAAAAGGCCCTCTGATCGCAAAGAACCTCCCCATTAAAATAAACCTCCTGATGAATCCCACCATCATGAAGATGCGCCGTAGAACTAATAATCTTACCGCTGAATTTCGCAACCCAAGGAGGATCCATTTCCACTTCAAAGGCCTTTTCATCAGGCAAGCCGTAGAACACTTCGCCGCAGAGACCAGTAATGTCTAGCCACAAGTTTCGTGCTTCGTGGAATCCTTTTGTTGAGCCGGGGACGAATTCCCATTCCGCTGTTACGTAGACTTGTCTTTCTTCGGGACTTTCGTTCATTAATTCGGTGTTGTAGGACCATTTTTCGCCTTCACTGATGTAATATCCTGATTTTACTTCTCTTTACCAGTAGAACAATTGTGTTAGTAGAGAAATTGAAATAGTGTAAAGGAAAAGAGATGCCATACCCTTTTGCAGAATATTCCATAGGCATCCGTTCATTTCCGGACGCAAATGGCCGATCAGCTTGTTCCTCGCACCCCGTGCCATTCCGAGCGTGACTAAAAATTGCCGTGTGGTGAAGCCATAGTCCAACATGCGCGTTGGCGGAAGTCCCATCGGCGAGTTCTAGGCCTCCGATGTACTGGGTAATGAAGCAGTCTTCACATGGAACCTTCATTTGGCCCTCAAAGGCTTTCATGCCTTGGGTTTCTTCGTCGTTGCGTCCAGGAACGGTGTAGGGTCCGTAGCGGATTTTGATGCGTTTGGAACCTAGGTCTTTGAAGAACTTCGGTTCGAGATCCTCGCTTTCTGGAATATTGTTAATGAATTTGTCATGTGAATCTTGGGTGTAGAGTGTATTACCTTGGTCTATTGTTTTCGTCTCATGGCCGTCTAATGGGGCACAGGAGGCGACTTGAGCTCCGATGGAAAGGAGGGATGGCAAGAGCCAAAGGAGGGATTTTGACTGCATCTTTGAACGGTTCTTTGAGAATAGAGGGAAGAGAATGTGTGTAATTATTATGGAAGGGTAACAATTGAGAATCCAAGTGGTGAACCAGGAAGAGGATAACTGGGAGAAGACGAGAATGATTATACAACATGTAAATTCCACATGAGTGAGCCCACGTGAGAGCCGGCCCTCCGAAAAAGGTTCAGGAACATCAACCCGATTCTGGGGTCTCAATTAGGACAGGGTCCCAACCAGTATACGGATTTGTCGGACGAACAAGTCGAGCCATTAACTTGACCTAAATCTTTCATCGTAGCTTTGCCAATCGCTTCCAGTCCCGAAGACGACACAGATTGGTCCTATTCCATTCCAGTCTGTTGCTCAATATACAAGTAAGCCCGATGTTGATATTACATGGCAGTATTCCACCACGCGGGACGGGAAGTATATTACCGGATTATTCCTCATATTCGTTTCTTCAGTCACCGCTAGTGTCCAGGCAGCAGAATTCTTGGCCGTATTACCATCTGCCCCTTCGACCTGTACAGACGGGAGGATATGCAGGAGTCTGACCGATATACCCACGACATGCCGTCAAGATATTCGTAACAGTTACGAGAAACGAAACGAAAACAAGACAAAATAATTAAAGAAATATAAATACAAACTGAAAATCAAAAGTGCATTTCTGAATTTAATAACACACCTCAATTGCAACAAGACCAGTCTCGTTTTCGTCTCTTTAAACTATGTATAGGCCCCAACGCCGATGACCCAATCCCTCCAAGACACCGAAAGAAATCAGAGCGGAGCGGAGCAGAATAGTCCTCATCCTGATCCCACAAGCCTTGTAGGTCATTAATATGGGTTCGATGTCGGAGCCTAAGAAGAGGGCTTAAATATAAACGCATGTGGGATGCTGTCGGCTAATTCACATCAAGGGCAACGTTTATGTGGCTGAGGATAAGACAAACATGTTGGTTTTACAATAGGCAGTTTGCTGAAACCTTTTAGTAGGAAAATTCGTCCAGAATTCTACATATGTCGATAAGTTGTCGTAATGAAGAAACGAGGGCCACGAGAAGTGAAGATTTGATACTGGACATCGTGTATTTTGCGCTATTTACTCTTTCTTAAAGTTTTTAAAATGTACATTACTTATTTCGTATATGAGACTTATGCCATCAGGGCGCTGCCTCAATCTTACAACGCCAAGACTGGCATCCAACTTCTCCCCCCTCTCGATTCTCAATTCTCCAACTCAGCAATCTTAACCTGCTGCTCAGCCTCAATCTCACGCGTCTCGCCCTCCTTGTCGAGCTTCACGTTGACCATGAGGTAGACGAGGAGGAGGAGGAGGAGAGGGGCACCGACGGCGATGGAGCTAATTGAGAGAAGTTTTGCTGGACTTTACGGTATGCGTGGTTGATGGCGTCGCGCTCGGGTGTGCCCGAAAAAAAACGGGATCCCGAAACGAAACTTATCAATCAGCTAGCAAGGGGAAAGAATCACCGATTCCAACGTCAAGTACGGAGTAGTTCAGTTTTAATGGGGAAGGGACCTCGTAAATTAGTGGGGGCTGACACCAGCCACAATGCACATCGGCATATCTGATGTGAGAGCCACTTTCTGTCAGAAAACGGAAATCTGTGGCTTGTGAACAGCTGTCAGTCTCCAAAAGCCTGAGAGCTTGACAAAATCTTGGGCCAGGCCCTTCCCAAGTTGGCACGTTGTCCAGGAACGAGAACGTAGCCGCCCCCCTCCCAGTTTGAAATTCATCCATTGACAGCTGGCTGCTTTGGTACGCGGGGATTGAAGTCTCATTAAGACTATATTGCATATAGTAGATATATTCGAAACCCTCTTTTCTTCATTCTCATTGGTTTTCTAGCTTCTGGCTTTCTTTGTTTTCATCTCCCCTGCCAACCCAACCCCCTGGCCAGCCCTCACCATGCCTCCCAAACGCAACCCCCCCAAGATCGTCGATGCTCCGCCCAACATGACGCCCCAAAACTTTGAAAAGGAGCTCAAAGACCTTGCTAAAAAGGCTCGCGAGGAATCTTGGTCCAAGGCCGCCCTCGAGCAAGCAGTCATCTATCTCAAGACGGCCTTCCTCTTGACCCTCGCAGCCCTAGCCTCCAATGCCTCACAGCTCGCACTCTCACCCGTCTTTGGGTCGTTCCCCGCTGCTCAATGGCACTCCCAGCTTGTCATGGTCGCTTGTTTCGTCGGCTGGGCCGGTAGCATCCGCATCACGCGTGCTCTACCCATGAAGCCCGTCCTCTTGTTGCCGCTGATCGCCGTGTACATGCCCATGGTGCAATTCTTTGCGTGCAAGCTGAGCGACCAATTGACTGCATCTTGGGGCCCTCTCGCTATTGAGGCTGCGACGCTCTTCCCGTTGCTTACATTGACGGTGACGTGCGTCGCTTCGTACCTCGAAGGCGCCGACTTAAGTCTTCTCCCGCGCTTCGTGGCCGATCCCGCACCAGGACTCTGCTCGTACGTGTTTTTCAAGACGGTAGAGCACCTCTCTTCTCAGCGCATCGCCGGCCTCATCGGCTCCAGCTTCCTCTTGACGCGCGTGGGTCTCGAAATTGCCCTCGCCGGCGCATTCGCCGTGTTCGCGCCCTCCATGCTCCTTCTCTGGGGTCTCCCCGGGATGCTGCACACGACGTTCCTCAACACGCATGCCATGACGCCTATGGCCACGGCGGCCCTCAACAGCACCTTGCAAGAGAACGGGTGGTTGCTCTTGGACCGCAAGGAGTCGCTGACCGGGTACATTTCCGTAATTCAGAGCCAAGAGCAGAACTTTCGCGCCATGCGGTGCGACCACAGTCTTTTGGGTGGTGATTGGGTCAAGTTTCGGGGTCGGCTGGTGCCGGAGCCCATCTACAGTGTATTTGTCATGCTTGAGGCCGTGAGACTTGTCGAGACGGAGCCGCCAATCGTTGACGAGGAGGCCAAAGCACTCGTCATGTAAGTTTTTCTTTCCTCTCTTTCCTCTTACGCACATGTTAACAACGCCAAAGCGGCCTTGGAATCGGCACAACACCTGGTGCCCTCATCAACCACGGCATCGAAACAACAATCGTCGAAATCGACCCCGTAGTACACGAGTTCGCCCTCAAGTACTTTGATCTCCCACCCAACCACAACAGCGTCATCTCCGACGCCGTATCCTACACCTCCGACCTCGCCGCCCATGCCCCCGAATCCTTCGACTATATAGTCCACGACGTATTCACCGGCGGCGCCGAACCCATCGCCCTCTTCACCCTTGAATTCCTCAAAGGACTACGAGACCTCTTGACTCCCAACGGCGTAATCGCCATCGTACGTACCTCCCCTTTCTTTTCCCGTCGTCCAACCCTAACAAGTAGCAGAACTACGCAGGAGACTTCCTCCTCCCCACCCCCAAAAAGGTGCTCCAAACAATCCACAAAGTCTTCCCAAACTGCCGCATCTACCGCGAAGCCCCCCGCCCCTCGGATTCCGAAATCGCAGAGCAAGGCCAAGACTTTACAAACATGGTCATATTCTGCCGCAAAACCCCCGGATCAGGAACCCTCACATTCCGCAAGGCCAAAGAATCCGATACCCTAGGAAGTCTCACTCGCCAAACTTACCTACAGCCCGAACACGAAGTGTCTACACAAGAAGCCCGTGATTATGGCATTGTCGCCGATGAGAACGGAGAGTCGGAGTTTATGAATTTGGGGGTTGTCAGGGCTAACGAGACGGAGTCTTTGCAAAAGGCGCAGACAAAATCTGCTATTGGACACTGGCGCGTTATGCGTATTGTGATTCCCGCTTGGATCTGGGAAAGTTGGTAAAAGAAACCGTCTTGCATTCTTTTTTTGGATAACTCTTCTTGTGTGTGTATAGTTGAAGAATTTTCCTCAAAAGTTCTTTCTTTGTATATAGTTGAATATAGACCCGTTGAATATTAAACCTCGAGATGAAAAAAAAAGAAAAAAAGTCTGTATGAAATCTCGTGACATTGACTAAGTAAGTAACCTGAACATGAAAGAAGCAGACAAAATTGAAAAAAAAAAAAAAATTGAAAAAAAAAGTGAAGGGAAAAAAAAAGTCATGCCAGACGCCAAAAGTCTATTAAACAAGAAAAAGCGGCATGGTCTACTCAGCGTCTTCCTCCTCATCAACGCGAAAAACATGGCGACTCCGAAACCCCTCGACACCCTCGACACAAACCCTCTGTCCAACAGGCACCATCTCATGTCGTAAATCCCAGCCCAGCCTCCTGCATAATTCCGCAACGACAACGTCGCAGTCGCCGAGTAAATCAATGTCGAAATTGATGTGTGTGACGGGCATGCGCGAAATGTAAATCTGCGGTACGTTTGGAGGGAGATAACTAACAATCTCGGAGACGGGGGTTACTTTGAGCGATGTGCCGATGACGATGACGAGGTCTACTTTATCGCGGTCGGATTCGGTCAGTCGTTTGGAGAAGTCATCTGGTAGTGCTTCGCCAAAGAAGGTAATGTCAGGTTTCATCACGCCAATGGTAGGCACATCGCAATCAGACGAATTAGCCGAGTCGGCGTCGGCGTCGGCGTCGGCGTAGGCGTGGCTGTCTTGGGAGCCGTTGCGTCTACGCTTCTTTTTCTTGCTCGTCGTTGAGCGTTTGCGTTTGGTGGAGCGGGACTTGCGCGTGGTTTCAAGACATTGGGGGCAGCGGGGGATTTCGGCAGCGCGGATTTGGGGGAAGATGCGCTCGCCGTCGACCTTGTGGCCGCAGGCGATGCAGGTGGCGGTGGCAAAGGAGCCGTGGCATTGCACGAGCTTTTCGGGGGAGATGCCGGCGCGGGCTTCGAGGTTGTCAATGTTTTGCGAGTAGTTGGTCAGGAGTTTGCCCTTTTTTTCGAGGAGGGCGATGAAGGCATGGGTTGGGGTGAAGCGGTCGGTTGAGGGGAGGATGTCGCGGGCCACTGAGTAGAAGATGGATGGGTCGGCGCGGAACTGCTCAATGTCGAAAACCTCTTGGGGGTCGTTGAGCCCGAGGTGGGCGAGCTTGGCGTAGAGACCGGTACCCTGAGAGCGGAAATCGGGGATACCGAGCGAAGTGGAAATGCCGGCGCCCGTGAGGCAGATGATGTTGCGACTCTTTTGGATGAGCTCAACGGCGTCCTGCACCGAGTTGTAGTGAGGAAGCTTGGCGCGCTTGCGCAGCTCGCGCGTGATGGCGAGGGAGAGCAGGCCAAAGTAGGCCTCGTCGGGCTCGCCTTCGAGGAAGGACGGCGGACGAATGCCAAAGGCGGTGAGGAGTTTTTGAACCGAGTAGGGGCCCTCGTCTACCGTGAGACGACAGAACTCGGCTGGACCGAGCTGGCGAAGCTGGGTGCGCAGAACGGCAGCCTCTTCCGGTGTGCAGACATCTGCAGTGTCTAATGAGGGTTAGTCTCTTTTTTTTTTTTTTTTTTTTTTTCCATTTTCTTCCTATAAGGCAGTCTAAAAAAGTAAAGACGGAACAAGAAGCGAGAAAAAAAAAAGAAAGCTGGCCAAAAGGCTCCAACTCACCATCGTCTGAATTGGTATCTTGGGCAAGCTCCTCAATCAAATCGTCCAGCAAAGACTCCGTCTCCCACGAGTCGTGCGTGTCATTGACCTGCTCCTCCAGTTCCGTCAAGCCCGAGTCGGCGGGATTCTCGTCCTCGCCGTGGGCGGTAGAAGATGCATCGCTGGGCGTCCCCGTCTCGGGAGGCGTGGCGAGGGCAGGTGGCTTCTTATTGCGCGATTGGCGACCGCGTTTAGACTTCATCCTGTCGGAGAGCTGCCTCCTTGGGCTGCTTGGGCTGGAGAAGCGTCTAATTTTCCCTTTCTACTGACTTTGGATGAGCGGGAGCGCTCGAGAAAGTTTTGGGTGCTTTGTTCTTGCTTGCTCTTGTTCGTTCTGAAAGTTGGGAGGCCGAGTTAGCGTTTGTGCTGCGGGTAAAAGAAATGTGGTGTTTTAGCAGCGGGTGGGAAATTTCAACAAGCGTATACGGTGTAATAAAAACCCCCAAGTGCTTGCTGGTGTCTCGTCATGGAGTTGTTTCGGCTTCTCTCCCCTTCGGTTTCCCGACTGCTCTGCTTTCAATCCGGTATTCACAACAATCGAATATAGCTGTTTGCAGTCTTTCTGCATTTCCCCCTTGGGCTCTTTCTTTTTTCTTAGTTTGGGGGGAATTTCCTCTCTTACCTTCCAAAGCTGGCCGGGCCCAAAGCAGCGCGATCTCGTGATTTCCCCTCAGTCCCAACAACTCTGCCTCGCACGAGAATTTCCACTCTTTCCTCTTTTTCCTCCTAAAAATTTCCGAATCTCCTTTCTTTTCTTAAAAAGGACGAAGAGAAGAAAAGAACTGTGTTTGGGAATTTCCCTCCCCCTCCCCCCCAAAAGGGCAAGTAATTTAGTCGGGGAAAAGAGAACAAATAGTAGAAAGAAGAAAAAGAGAAGTGGGTGTTGTCCTCGACTACGGAGTACACGTAGATCCCTCGACGGTGAAAAAGGAAGAAAAGAGGAGGCGGGGAGGAACGAAGGGTAATAAAAAAAGGGGGGATTGCTTTGTTAGGAATGGGTGATACCCCTCGTTGGTTGGGCTGTGGCAAAGCCCGGTGGTTGCGGTGGTTGTGTACCAAGTAATGTGTGTGTAATGAGTGTGCGTTGGTTTGTGTTTGTTCACCTGCTCCCTGCTTCCTGCTTCCTGCTTCCTGCTTCCTGCTTCCTGCTTCCTGCTTCCTGCTCCCCGTACACGTATGAGAAGCAACCTAGGACCAAGTCCGCACCTTGAAACCTTGTACACTGTTGAAAAGGGAATCAAGGACTCTTGAATTCTAGAATGAATCACGACCTGCTTCAAACTAAATTATCACGCGAGAGGCAGAAAAGGAGGCCTAGCAACTCCCACCTCACATAAAAGAGATCAAAGAGGATAAAAGGAATTGAAAAGTGACAAGCCAATAGTTTTCATACTTGTCTTCGACCGAATCCCCCCTCTCTCCCCTCTCCCCCCTCTCCCTCCTCGGGGTCGGGGTCGGGGTCGGGGTCGGGGCCACTAAGATATACAGTGTAGTGTGTATGCTATAAAGGATGTATATACATGCTATGATACAATCATGTACTGGATGCTGTTCCAAAGACGTACTCCCAAAGACGTACTCCATGCCATATTTAATCCCGTTACGCCTTGTCCATGAGACAAAAATGAATAACAACAAAAAAAAAAGCTAGAAAAGAAATGCCCCAAGTGAGAGACGCCGTGATATGCGAAAGTGCAATGTTGTTTTTGTTGTTTCCCTCTGTTTTTCCGTTTTTTTTCTTCTGTTTTTTGCCATCAACCCGAGCGCCGGTAATAGATTAAGAGGCGACCCGAGGCCAGACGTGCATGGCCATGTCCTATTTGCTTCTGATCACGTCTTGCGCTCCCTCCCTTGTTGTCGCTGCGTCTTCTTTGCTGACCGTCACCTGTGGCGCGTCGCCTGCTTCGTTCAAGATCCCCTGGCCCTGACCGTGGCTGTTTTTCCGGTCAATGGCGGGCGACCACCCGGCGGCCACGCCCGCTGCCACCAGACCTGCCATCACTGTCGGTGCCCCGAGCGCCGAGTTGGATCGCGAGCGCATCGACCGCGACCTTCTCCTCGACTCGGGCGTCGCCGCTGGTGCCACCGCCGCCACCGTACCAGAGTTTTCCTCCTTGTTGGGTGTTTGTGGGACCTTCACCGAGCCCGACCGCGAGTGTGCCGGACTCCACGGAGCCCTCTGCTTGAAAGTCTCGCGCGGGTGCCGCATCACAAACTTGAGGTTGTTCAAGCGCCCGCCCTTGACGCGCTTAAGGAATTCGAGCTCGTCGCGAACCTCGGCAAACGGTGACGCGTAGTCTCCGTTCTCCTCTTCATCCGGCGATACCGTGAGTCCAGGCACGCTCTTCCTGGACATCTTCCGGAGTGACTCCGGAATCATACTCTTGACCAGTGAGTCGGGGATCAGTCGGATCGCCATGCCCACCGGAATCGAAAGAAAACCTAGCACGATGGCGACACCCCACAACACAGGTCCCTGCGGGTCGTTGGATCCCTCAGGTGCTTTGTTGATCTTGAAAGGAACGTCTCCGACGAAGATGATGAGTACCTGAACTCCGCACATAAGAAAGTTGATCGCCGGGAAGATCCAGTTCTGTGTAATGCCTTCGAAAATGTTCATGTGGTTGTCCAGTCGGCGGTTGCTGTTTTATGCGTTAGTTAGCCATCGTCTCAGGAAATAGAAAAGGTAGAAAAAAAAAAGGCCCAGCACTGCTTCGACTTACTTCCACTGGTTAAAAATTTGCATCCAAACAAACGTATTGAAAATCAGCGTCGAGATGGCGTCGTCCGGTACCACCATCTTGCCGTCAATCAAGACCTCCCGGTTCGTCACCGGCAGGACACGCTCGCGGCCAAAGTAAAGGAGGAACGTAATGACAAGCTGGTACACTGCCTGCCCCAGAATCATCTTCCACATCGTCGTCGAGATGATAAACTTGTTGCGGCGCTCCGGCTTGCGGTTCAGGATGCTATCTTGTGGTGGATCCGTGGCGAGAGCGAGCGCCGCGAGAGTGTCCATGATGAGGTTGACCCAGAGTAACTGCACTGCTGTGAGCACCGAGCTCTCTTTATCATTGGAAACCGCCGTGACGAAGGTGAGGACAACGGCAGTAACGTTGACCGTGAGCTGGAACTGGAGGAACTTCTTGACTGCATCATTGACCGCTCTTCCCCACTTAAGTGCCTTGACGATGGACGCAAAGTTGTCATCCATGAGGATGATGGCTGACGCTTGCTTGGCCACCTCGGTTCCGGCGATACCCATGGAAAATCCAACGTCTGCTGTCTTGAGGGCAGGTGCATCGTTTGTGCCATCTCCGGTAACGGCCACAATATCGCCCTTCTCCTTGAGGCGCTTAACCAAGATCCGCTTGTCTTCGGGGCTAGATCGAGCAAGCACGTGGAGGCGAGGAATGATGGCATCCTGCTCTGCGCGGGACAAGTTGCGGAACTCAGGGCCCTCCATGACGATGCTGTTCGGTTGCAGGATGCCGCACTCCATAGCAATGGCTCGGGCCGTGATCCGGTTGTCGCCAGTGACCATGCGGACGACAACGCCGGCACGCTGACACTGCGCAACTGCCTCGGGAACACCCGGTCGAAGAGGGTCCTGGATACCCACCATACCGATAAAGGACATGCTTTGGAAAAGATCTTCAAATTTGATCTCGCCACGGTTCAAGGGCCACTGCTCCAAGTCGCGATATGCGATGCCGATGGTTCGGAGGGAACGCGAAGCGTAGTGTTCGATGAGCTTGGTGATGGTCGAGTGGTGTTCTCTTGTCATGGCCGTGAGGGTCGTATCGCGAGACGGGTCGTGGAGCATACTAGTGCACTTCTCGAGGACAATTTCCGAAGCACCCTTGATGTAGAGTCGCGCACGGCCGCCAGGAAGGGAGACAACGATACCCATGCACTTGCGGCCAGAGTCAAAGGGGATGAGGTGCAGCGTGGTCGCGTTTTCACGTTCCTCGGCGACGGGGCCCATGCCGAGATGGTGTTTGGCAAAGAGTAACATAGCCGTTTCGGTCTTGGAGCCAATGAAAGACAAGGCGCCATCAATGTTGCCCTCAAAAGCCGTCGAGTTGAGAGCAATCGAATCCTTGATCAAAGTCTTCACCTCAGGCGCAAGCGCCATGGCAAATTCCGTTGGGCTCACATCTTCCTGCGTCTCGATGGGGCTCTCGGGCGCCTCTTCGTCCGACGAGTGCTGCTCGACGGAACCAATGGCCATGCTGTTACCAAATCGATGACTTGTACCGATAGTACCGGCGACGACTTGCATCTTATTCTGTGTCAGGGTGCCCGTCTTGTCACTGCAAATGGTCGTCGCGTTGCCCATGACCTCGCACGCCTTGAGGTGACGGACGAGGTTGTTGTCGCGCAGCATGCGTGTGGTGGCGAAGGCGAGAGCGAGCGTGACGGCGAGTGGAAGACCTTCGGGAATGGCAACGACAACAATGGTGACGACGACGATGAAGATTTCGAGGAAGTTCTGTCCCTTTTGGGCTGGTGTGTCGGTCGAGCGAGAGAGCTTGGCGAGGAATTTGATAAAGAGCACGAGGAAAAGAAGGAGCGCGGCGGCACCGCCGACCTTGGCGATGTAGGTAGCAATGACGTTCAGTTTCGATTGTAGGGGCGTGACCTCGGGGTCCTCGTTAAGAGCCATTAGGGTCCGGCCGTAGGTAGAGTAGACGCCGGTCGAGGTGCACATAAAGGTACCAACACCCTCCATGACGCGAGCGCCCGACTGGATAAACGGATTGAGTTTCTTAGTGCTTGCGCCGCTCCGGATCGCTTCGTATACCTCGTCTGCCGGTTGCTTCTTGATCACGTCGGATTCGCCTGTGGCCTGTGACTCGTCACACTTGACATTGAAGCCCTGGATGAGAATGCCGTCGACAGGCACGAGATCACCGGGCTCCAAGTGCACAATGTCGCCAACCAGAATATCGTATACAGAGATTTCCATCGATTTACCAGACCGCACAACGCGAACCAATCGATCCTGCTTCTTCTTGTTCAGCTTCGCAAACTGCCGTTCCTTCTGGTAGTCATTCAATGAACCAACAATGACGACGATAGCAATGGCACCAATAATGGCTACACCTTCGACCCATTCGACCTTGGGCTCGCCTGCTTCGTGGGTTTGTCCAAATGTCTGGTAGAGGCCAATAGCAAGAGAGATGACGGCGGCGATGGAGAGCATAATGAGCACCTTGTCCTGGTACGTGATCCACATGAGTTCCAGAATGCTCTTGCCTTTCTTTTCGGGAAGGCGATTGTCCTTGAATACTCGCTTGCGGTCGACGAAGGATTCGCTAACACAGGCGCCACCGTGATGCGATCCCGAAGACACGCGGCTCACGGGGGCTCCGGCCTCCTTATCACCAGGAAGGGTGCCCTCGGGGGAAATACGCGTTGCTTCGGCAAATGTGACTTTGTTCTCCAGTGTGGTCTCGTCCACACTTAACCCAGCCTTGGCGTCAGAGCGAAGGCCACGCTCCAGGCCCTGGCGACCGCCAAGCTTGTAAAATGCGGCCAAGCTTTGGGGGTTAAACATTTTGTTTAGTTGGCCAGGTGTGAAGGCAAAAGGATTGTCCTCGACGGTAAAATCGGCTTCGTGGCCCTTGTCGGGATCCAGGGCCTTCTCATCATTCTTGATGGCATCATTCGAATCGTTCCACCCTCGCTTGACCGAGCTCGACGGTTCGGAGATATCTGTAGAAACGGCGGTATCGGCCTGTGATAGAGTAGCCGACCGATCAAGATCGGACGAATCGAGCGAGTTTTGGCGTGACGTGCTCTTGTAGGGTACAGAGAGATAGGTTGATCCGGCGGCGTGCGGCTGTTTCGTGGTAACAGGGCTCGACACGTTGTGCGGGCTCGTGGGCCTGCTGCTGGTGCTATCAAACGAGGTTTCCGCACGCAGACTCGGTCGCTGACTAGGATTTACAGTGGTTGGGCTAATTTGAATATCGGTATCTCCTAGGGCAGTTGGGGAATGTGTGAGGCCGCCCTGCTCGTGATTGTTTTGTGTGGCCATGTCAAGAGGCGGTGATAAGTCGGTAGTATTAATGGTAATTGTAGGACTTGGCGATTTATTGTTAGTGGTCATCGCCACAGTGGTAAACAACATGCTCGCTTTGCTCCCGGATCTTGTTCTTGAAGGGACATGGGAAAGAAGGATGGCTATATGGAAACTTACGCTCTCTGCCTTTGGCCAGGCGCTGAGGCGCCTGGGGTGGCACTCTCTGGGCCAGACATGCTGGCCGCTCGGAATAGAGGAGTTGCCTAGAACTGCAGTTTCTGAAGGATTCAAAAATTGGGCGTGTAGAGGCAACGAGTGTGAGCAGGCGTTCAAAGGGTGTTTGCAAGCCGGGCACCCAATCCGGACAGATGATGGGATGGAGAGGCCGATTAGGAGGGACACGGGAGCAGAGGGCTATATCGACTTTTGCGAAGGGTGAAAGATGCCTTAACCCCCAAGGCAATTGAAGTGGAAAAATAGGGGATAACTATTGCCCTGACATGGAAGGTCGAACAGCAGATCCGGAGGAGAGAGAGGGATCTAAAAAAGGAATGTGACTTTTGAGGGCGAAGTTGCAGATCCAACGAAAGCCGCAGACTTCATATCCTGATGCAAAAGATAGTTTGGATATATGCCCTCGAGTTGCTGGTGAAAAGAAGGGACAGGAACATTGGGGCGAGGATCAAAATTAATAAAGTACTCCGTAATACTGCCCACTGTTGCGAGTCCTTGCAAGGTTCCAAAAGTTGCAACAGAGCTTGTCCCCGTGCAGAGAGAGGTGGCAGTGCTATGAGTGGAGAGAGGGGTGGATGCACTCCATATGTTGAATCCTCCACCCCTATCATTGGCCAGACTAAACTGCTAGACTTGCCCCTGACAGTGTCACATTCATCTAAAAGCACGCCCCCTTTTCAAGCCAGAACACACCCCTCTGCATCTTATTAGTCTTGCAGTAATAATATCGGGAGCACTGTATTTTTCCTCTCAAACCCTGAAACGAAAACTCAACTCAACACAGACCACACAGACGCTGAACCCTGCGTCGACCATCACTTGTAAAATTTAAACGAAACAATCTAAGTCAGGTCAACTTACTGTGTACAAACCAAGCAGCGCTGAAACCGCGCGGCTCACAAGGCGCCCAAGAGGCCTCTCGAAGCAAATCATTCGCCAGCAAGCGCTATTCGTCATCCAGCCTCGAAAGTCGGATACGATTGCGCCTCGAGAAGCCAGCTGCGCTTAACCAACCGTTGAGTTTCTCTAAGCTATTGACGTCTAGGACTTTCAGTGTTCAGCACTGCCGGATTGTTGGGGGATGGCAAAAATGGCCGGCGACCGAGGCGTCACTTGCACGGAATCCGGAGAAACCCGTTCCCGGAAGGGTACGAAGGAGGGAGCCCATAGCTAGCGAAAAAAAAAAAAGGCAGGCCGGTAGGCTCTGTACCCCAACACTTTATTTTGTATGCAAAGATACTTTTCGATGCTAACACCAAATTTACAGTGGACGTCACTGGCAAAAGCCCACTAAAACAACAGGCCTCCGAGGGGGCTATGCACCTGAAGGCAGACAGACTTTGATGTCACGATTTGAGTTTTTGTCCGCTGCCTCGGTTTTACCGCATTGCTGGCGTCTACCCTTTTGCCTCATCGTCGACGTGGCCAACGAAATACCCAAAGAAGAAAACCCGACCGAGTCAAGAGTGTTTCTAGGGTTAAGGCGAGGGGGCTTGGCAGGCAGACAGGCCTGTGTGATGTGCGCTGATGTCCATTTTGCCTTCTCGACCAACCATGCACGATATGCCAAAGAATCAAATGGAAAACTCCGATCGCGAGGCATGATTCTCTCCATTTTTCGTACACGTAGATCATAGGCTTCCATTTTCCTTCCTGGATATATGATACGATGAGAGAAAATACAAATCACCTGCCGAGAACGTTCACACCCTCCCGAGCGATGAGCCCGCTCATCCGCTTCATCTAACGGATAGGATACCAACGGATGGAAGAGAAGAAACTGGATTCATCGCCACATAATTGCCAATCTCACATTCCAAAAACGTCGCCGATGTTGGTGTACGGAGTAGTTCAACAGCAAGCAAGCCGGGGCTGTGCAGTCCACGGGGTTCTATTGTGTACTCATCAAGAAAGCAGGATGGTCATGAATGATTTTCCATCACCGACATCACACTTCACCAAGCTGGATCGGGGAGCACTCATCAGACATCTCTGTCTCGCTCCTCTTATGCATGACTGAACCACGCCAAGTAGGGTCTCAATCAAGTCTTACAAATTACATAACCCACCACATCCCGTCCATCCCCCTAGAGATGGCATTATTTACCGTACTACATGGTTCAACAGCTGCCGTTTGATAATAGAGCTTAAATGATAACACACCAGGGGGGAAATCGCGCGCGTGCGCACCCACGCAACCCCTAGCATTTCAAACAGGGAAAACAAAGTTGCAATCGTCCCTTCATCTCCGGGGAATATCGCTATCAAAGTAATAATAAGCTCCAAAGCTCACACAAGGGCCGCGCATGGATTTTGTTTTGAGCAAAGGGGAGCTGATACAGGGAACAGACGCATGGACCAAGATGTAATAGTGCCAGCCAATCTGGTTTCGTGCAGTTTTTCGGCGCTTGCATACTCCGTAGAATGGGCAAGCGAGAGTAGTCCAATTTCGTCAAGCTAGACTTCCCGATAGAATGGGTCGGGGGGGAGAGAAAACGACAGGGATCTGCTGTGGCTGCAAAAGAAAACCGAACACGAGAAGATTACAAGAGTGTCCGTAGTGGTGGAACACAGGAAGCTTTGTTGGAAAGAATACGGTGTTGCACTAATACTCCGTAGTTTTTTTTTTCTTTTTGCCCGTGTTCTTTTGCCTGCTGCCTTGGTTAGATAGATGGTCGATATTGAAAGAGACGACGCGAATGTTTCGAGGCGGTGCAGGTGGCGAGGGAGTATATTGCCTCTCACGAGCAAAAGCGTCGTAACGATCACCGAAAACCTCTGCCTGGATATCTCGTTACATATGCTGCAGACGTAATAGGAGGGCGCAGTCGAAACGGTGAAGTCAACCGTTGGTGCTCCGTCGCAGGAAGAAGAAAAGAAAAGGCGAAAGAGAGGCCGTTTCGTGGTCGATGATGAATAGGCGGTGAGATGAAAAAAAAAGGGTTTTTCCATCTTGCTACAATCGATGCATTAGCGTGATGCTGTTTTCCTTCCACGAGGCCAGGCCTCATGTCAAGTGGTGGGTGGATTCTTTCCTTTTTTGCAGGAGGAAAGGGGTTGGTGTGTCCCTGGAAAGACACATTGCAGCATCCATTTCGTCCCAAGTTTCGATATTTCATCTTTTACTCCGTACACATTGAAGGACCAATCAGACGATATCAGATGAGAAAGTCGTCGATCGATCTGGGAGGCTCAAACCTCTTGGCCCCCAAACCACGATATAAATTTTTCAAGCGGTAACCAAGAAATACAAAGTATGCAGGGTGTCGATGCACTAACTACGTTAATAGGCCAAAGTTGCAAGTATTCCTCACGGAGTACTCCGTACACTGCTACAAGTACTTCGAAGAAGCTTTCCACCCCTTTCCAACTTTGTCCTTGTCCACTCGGTTGTCTGGGCTACTTTTTGGAAACGTCTCCACTCCTTCTCCACTTCTTCTCCATATCTATCCGGAAATTATGTGGAGTCAAAGAGGGAAAAAGTCTTGGACATATTACTCCGTACATACTCCGTACAAGTAAACGGGGGGTTGCTTGGGTTCATGTTTTGACTCATCAATGGGTGCTTTTTCTGATGCGTACCTGGATAAAAGTTTCACAATCCTCATTGGTCAACATAACTCGGCCATCGACCATAAGTTCAATGAGTACTCCGTAATTCTCGATAGTTTACTTTACTTCGTATTAATGTTTTAAACTACAAGCTTGACTCGTCCTTTTGCTCCTCCATCTTACTAGAGACTCAGACGGTAGTTGGGCAATTAGCTAGCTCCTAGTCCTCCGTAGCGCCGCCGTTTGCGCCGTCGTTCGCGCCCCCCTTTAGTCGAGTGGCTCCCAGCTCTCGAGGATTCTGTGATGGGATTGCTCACTCAGCGCTTACAGTCGTCCATTCATCCTGTGCTGTGACGAGGCGCGGGAAGAGTACGTGTAGTAAGAGGAGGGGGGGAAACACATTCAACGTATCGGAGATGGTTCATCCCGTTCTTCTGTCTGGAAGGGGGGGTTGTCAAACTGATTCAACAAAGGGACAGAAAAACCTCTCGTCGTTTCACCATCACTCCGCCAAATGGCAAGAGAAACACCCCATAAAACCTTGATTGCTTGCTCCCCCATTCGATGAAATAAAATAACACCTTTCCTAATATTCTCTGCACAGCCTCCATCATGTAACCCGATATGGTCGATCCACCGCAACTCTCGGTGACTTTTTGTTCGCTTCTTATCGGGTTGACGACATACCCAAAGAAGAAAGTCAATGAGGACATCTTTCAAGTGCTCTCTGTTCTACCTGCGGAGAGGAGAGAGAAAAGAAAAAATCTCTCCTCCTTCTTCTTTTTTTTCCATGGATTCCCCCGAGTTGATGTGGCGAGGGAAGCGATGGAAAATTGCAAATTGTGGCGGAGCATCTTGGCTTGGCCCGCCCCGCAAATGAAATTCCTAATTAGGCAATCTTTCATTGCATATATCCCGTACACACAAAATGTCCTTGCTCTTCTCTTACTCATGAACATTTGCCCGTCTGTAAGATTCTTCTTCTCTTGGAAGGCCTTTTGTGAACGGAATGGTTGCATTTAAACGCCACGTCACTTCCTGGATCCTTTTCTCTTGGAAGGGGAAAGACTGGAGACCGAGATATCGTTCATATAGCCGATTATGGGGCTGGAAGTCTATGAGTGTTTGTTGTTTGATGGGGGGTTTGTCCCCGCTTACTCCAGGGAACTGTAATCAGTATTGCTGCATGTTTGATACGGAGTATCAATGATGGAGTCGTGAGTTCATGTTCTTCTATCTTCTTCGATTCCCCTCAGACTTCAGTTGCCCCCGACTTCCGTCATCTCAAGCAATGCACGAACGAGCACATCTTGCAGCTGAGCTGTGCAAAAGAGGGGCTTTTGAGCGAGGGGGAGACGGCATGGCAAGTTCTATATCAGTCTTATAGGTGTATATACTCTGGCACACAACAGACGGTCACGATCGTGCGTTTCATCAGGTATCTTTCCAAGCGACAAAATGAAGAAAAAAAGTTTCAGGCAAAAGAGCGTCATTCGCGTCACTCTTTCTCCGTCTGATACTGCAGAGATAGAACTATTTACTCTTGGCAGTCAACTTCAATCTCCTTAGCCCCCGACTATCTATCGTCCTGGGCGAAGATCATAGCCAGGGCGTGGTCGAAAGACGCCTTGACTCCATTCATGAAAAGCAAGCGAAATGTAGCAGGTCTCGCAATATCCACGCCGCATCTCATGTTTGGCGTCCATAGAATCATACCCCCTTGTCTTATTATTACTATCGCCAAGTGTCGTATGTAGAATAACCTCACCGAGAGTCTAGAGTGCATCATCATTTCTTGGCATGTAGAATGAACAACCCCGTCGGGTAGAACAAAAAAGCAAATAGTCCCTCTCCAATCCTCACACCTCACCGGTGGTGAGGTGTGAAGATTCACCAGCCCCCCCAAACAGACGACTACAAAGACAACGACGATAGTAGAGCTGCGCCTCCCCCGTTTAGCTCGGTTTTCAAATCCCTGGGACGTGAGGGGTAGAAGCACCTTGACGGATCCAAGCTATGACTGGCATCGTCAAGTTTAGGCAGCATTCTGGCATTTCAAGTGTTTTTAATGCATGCATTTAACCTCATACGCATATCGTTGAAGGTTGGTATCTATAGCAGATGATACAAGGCGGACTTGCCAAGTCATCTTTGTTGCTTCGCCGAAGACGACCTGTCGGGCGAAGAGCTTCAGAATAGCCCGTGGCTTTCATCTATTCACCCCCCGCACATCTATATCAACTTCGAACTAGTCGCCGACTAGCAGTCGGCCGTGGTCGCTAAACAGAGCTTGATGCATGCCAAGTGTGCCGGCAAATGCACTTCTTGCAGAGTTTACTCTGTACTCCGTACACCTTACCTCGAATCTAAGGCAAACCAACCTCCTCTCGGAGGAACCAATATCCGAGATCTTATCAATACGCCCATCTTGACATACCGAAACCTTGTACAACAGGGCTCTCCCTCTACCAATCACCACCTCCCAATTTACCTCCAAAGTACGATGGGCGTACATAGCCCTAGTCTAAGCCTCATTACAGTGGGTTTTCATCATGTCTTTTTCTCACTCCGTACTTGGCTTTTGAATTCTCGTACTTCGCATTGATGATTAGGTTTTCTATAAGTGGATTGAGAGGAAATGCTGACAGTTATCGTAATTGCTTACGTCGACACCTTGGGAATCAAATTGTGGGAATTCCTAACAAGTATTGTCTTCGTCTATTTTCTTTTTTTTCCATTTCGCTCAGGGCTACATTGTCAGACAGGTAGGAAAGGCGTGGAGAGAGCTTATTAGTGCCGTGTACGTGCAGAGAGCACTGTCCCAACCCTCCCCATCTTTGATCAAAAAGCCTTCCCAAAACTCTCCGCTCTGGGTTCGGTGGGCTCGGTTAAACTAGATGCATACTAGTAGTGGGATGTCTTCCGGGCGTCTAGTGAGGGGTTGAGGACTTCCCAATCGTGAGAATTAGCCTTGGTTACCATGGACAATCTGGCGCAAGGGGGTGCAACGACATTTTTTGGGAGAGGAATACGTGATGCTTGTAGGAATTGCAACTTTGGACCTTTGCATCTCATTTTGGAAGTAAGCCGTGTGGATATTAGTCCGTGGCTTTGCAAACGGCGATTAACTAACTACTTGGGCAAGAAATTGGGTCATAGTTTGAAGGATATGTATGCCCCGATGGCAAGCAAAAGTTGGTGGGCTGTATGATGCCCAAACGTGGGGCGCATTGCAAGAGGAGAAGGTAAATCCGGTCACGGCACGTCGGTTACCTTCGTGCTTGGTGATGCCCATGGACTAGCAAAGCGGCCCTGTGCTCACTATTCACAAACCTATACATACTGCCAGCTGGTTGATAGCTCATTGGGCATCAGACTGTTCAGCAGACAAAGACATTTGTCTATACATAGCTTCCGTAAAAAGTCAATGGCATTAACATGATAACATGAACACCATTGGCTCAAGAATTTGTCTGAATCACCACGAGGGTTGTCGGGTAGCCCTTCCTGGAACAAGAAGACGGCTTCCCACGCGATTGTTGGAGATTGATCAACCGAATTTAAGTGAGATTCGTCTACTAACTCCCGCCGTCACCCTAGGAACAAATGCTGGATACGCAACCCTGAGCCACAAATGGGACCAGGCTTCCGCCTTGAGGGCTCATGTCGGAAACAGTACAAGGGCTCGAATCCGGGATTCCGATTTCTGAGCTGGGCCGAACTTTCCGCGATGCAATCAGAGTCGCTCCCTCACTGGATGAGTGTGAAACGACAGACTGACTCATAACTAAAGCTGCCCAAAAACAAGATCCCCCAAATCACCGCACGCCTCCAAATTCAACCTCACGCACAAGAACCATCTCCTCACCCGCACCACCCACACCCTCAAGACCAAAGAACCCCCCGGCCCCAAGCCTCACAACCTCCCTCCAAAACCCCCCAACAACCCCCCTCAACTCCTCCCCCGTCTGCTTGAAATCCGGGAAAGCATTAACCTCCAAAAGCCACACATCAGCTTCCCTATCAACAAGAAAATCCAACCCAAACACCTCAAACGCATTCCCATTCGGCTGGAAATGCATGCTCGAGACTCTAGCAGCAGCTTCGAAAATCTCGCCCGAAACGTCACAGATTTGCTTGACAATCTTCTCTTGAACGCCCTCTTTAATGGATAAATCGCGGAATCTTTGCACAGAAAGAGTGTCGGCATCCGGACCTTGAAGACAGGTGTTTGTCAAGTGAGCGTCAAGATCAACAGTTTCTTGCGTCCAGGGCGCGGCGTAAGGTTTTGCGGCGAAGAGCGCTAACATGTCGGTGTACACGTAGACTTTTAGACGGCCTACGCAGAGGACGTATGTGCGGATGTGGAATTTTCGCGGGGTTTCAGGGAGGAGGTAGGGTGGGTGGATGTACGGCTGTGCTACAAAGTGGCGGAGGTGAGAAGTTGTGATATGGTCGTCGTCGTCGTCGTCGTCGGCTTCTTCTCCTCTTTTCGCGGGGGATGCGGCAGTTTCATCGCCTTGGCCGCTTTGTGCACTGTCTGCCTCGTCGTCATCTTCATCTTCGTCGTCGCTTGGAGGTTCCCACTCGTCAAAAATGGCCTGAAGTTCACCCATTGTGCTAAAAAGGCGAATTCCCTGTCCCCGATCACTCATACTAGGTTTAAGAATCCACCACTCTTGATTCTCAGCATCTGCACCTTCATTCTTCTCGAGAGACTCTCGGAGATCCCAAGCTTCGACGAGTGCATCATCAAGGAATTCGGCAAAGTCGACCTCGAATCCCTCGCTTCGCTTGACGTGTTTTTTGAGGGGCGAATCGGGGTTCTTGGCTACCCATTGCTCGACCGTGGAGGCGAGGAAGTGTTTGCGGATGAGGGCCTTGCGGATCATGTAGCTGTTGACGAGGCAGGTTTCTGGGTGTTCGGCGACGTATTCAAAATCGATGGCTTCGTAAGGTGTGATTTGGAGGACTTTTGCGTCTGGTGAGGGGAGGAGCGGCGCGAGGGCCGGCTCTGCGTCGGGATCGCACTTGAAGGGGAGCAGGGTGAATTTGTTGGGGAACAAACTCTCGAGGGCCGACAGCAGTAAGGGCTGGACATAAGCATCTTCGTAGGCCACGATGGCATAGAGGGACGAGGGTGTCGGTGACGAGGGTGTCGGGGCCGAGGCTACACTCGTGATTACCTCTTGGGTAGTCTTTGCCTGACCAGCATCGCCGGCTGGCACCTCCCTAGCAGCAGCGGTGCTGGCAGCGTTTTCCGTGTCCTGAAGACCAGTGGTCTTGGGCACAGCATCACTACACCGCGGCATGCACATGTTAAGTCGTATTCCATCTAGTCGTTTTTCATGCCTACGCGCTGTTCTGTTCTATTTCTCTTGGGCATGGGGTCCGGCTAGGCAACAGAGTACAGGAGGACCGTGTCCTCACAGGAGAGAGAGAGATTATATATTTTAATTCGTACTTTGAACCAAGCCCGCCTACATTTAACTCTCATCATGGGAACGTTATTGCCTCTATGCCCCGGCCGTCTACAGCGTGACCCCATGAATCGCTATCGAATGCAAGTTCGACGAAAGAAGAGAACCGAGAGAACAGAATATGGGAAAGAAAGAAACCATGGTCGAAGGAGAGATACTTACAGAGCCAGCTCTTTGCCCCACGAATCTTGCGCAGCATGCCAAAAGTTGGCTTTTAGAGGAGTGACACTGTCAAGACACGAGTTAGATATTTCTTCCTAAGAAAAGGGATGGGAGGGACGGGTATCCTTTGTATGGAGGGAAAGGCGACGCCCAAAATGACCCATAAACCTACCTGGTATTACCCTCCTTCACCAGCCAGCCGTCATTTCCTGGTCCAGCGTCATCGACGCTCTTGTGCACACCAGTAAAATTAGGCGCCCATTTGAAATGCTTGTGCTTGTGGCCAGGGACGAAGCTTTCGCCAGACTTGTCGTTTCCGGCAATTTCGCCCGAGATTCCTTCGCGAATGCGCTCTTCCTCTTCCACCTCGTCACTCGCGCTGTCTTCAATCTCCTCAAAACAGCTGTTCTTGGACCAGTAGTTTTGAAGGATGGGGGCGATGATGGTCTTGTTGTTGCCCACGTTCTCAATCAACGGCACATTGACGCTGTATAGATCGGTGGAGCGGTCTGTCGGCCATTGCTTATATAGGGATTCAATGACGCGCACCGAGTGGCGAGCAGCGGATTCGATAATAACGGAGTCGTGGTTGCGGGTGAAGAAGGCGAAACTCAGAGCAATGGCCTTGTAGCCGCAGGCGGCGGCCTCGAGGGCGGCGCCGAGGGTACCGCTGCTGAGTGCGAAGACGGCGGTAGAATTGCGACCGTAGTTGGGACCGCTGACGATGAGGTCAATGGGACCACGGTCGGAAAAGAAGTGGTTCACTCCAATCTGCACGCACGAAGCGGGGGTCCCGTCGACGAGAATCCACTCCTCGACGGCGGCCGAGGGGGACGGGAGATGGTGGGTGGTTCCGGTGGACTCGGGGCCAAAGGCGGTGGCAGCGGGACGGTAATAGGAAGGCTTCACCGTCTGGCCGACGATGTGAGCCTTGCCAATCCAGGATCGCTGTGTGTGAGGAAGACAGACGGAGACAACGTGACCAGCGGCTTGGAGAGAGCGCACGAGACAGTGGACGTAAGGCGAAGAATGGTGCGACGGAGGTCCGTCATCGTTGGTCACGAGTATGTGCATAGTGGGCGATTGTTGAAAACCTAACGTTGAATGTCTGGAAAACGAGGGTTGCTTCGGCAAGTTTTCGACGAATGCGATGGCGGGGTTCAAATAAGGTGGGGGTGGAGGGGTCGACAGCTTTTTCGTCACCTTGGCTCAAAGCACATCAGAGATTTTTTAGAACAAAGTGAGGCCTCAAAAATAAGGAAAAAGTAAAAAAAAAAAAAAGCCAAACGAGAGCCAACTGAGATGTTGTCCGAGGATGAAGACTCACCAACTGTGTCGATTGAACGATGAAGGTAGAGGCGTCAAGGGTTGGGCGGTGAGGCTACCATGACCCTGTGGCCCCCTGTGGCTCTATTTCCTCGAGTTACACGCCCACATCCGTCTTGAATCCACTGGGAAGCCACCGACCAGCATCGTGCATCGTGCGCTGGCCCCACCATGATGCTGTTGACCTCTTCGCTTTTGGGCACCCATTGCCTTTCACGTGTTTCGAGACCACCAATCGTACAAGTACGGGTACGGAGTACAGGCGATGTCGGAGTCTGGCCCCATCATCAGCCACGTCAGTGCCGACACTTATTACTCCGTACGGACATGGGAATGTCTTCACCCCACGGGGATATCTTGGGGGGATATCTTGGTGCCCACTTCCCTCATCGCCTGCCAACTCCATTGTGGCTAAATATCATCGTCACTTGATCAAGGAGATGCAATCACCCTTAAAATATTCCAAGGCCAAATACATTATCTGGTCAAGTTGGCTATAATAAACTATGTATCTGTCGCGGCTCGTCCCGCAATACCTGGTATCCTGATATCCATTCAATCCCTAGTTCGTCCAGTAAAAGTCGTAGTTCTTGTTCCAAACCCTAAAGCGCCATTCCCGTAACCCTCGCTTGGTCTCTGTACATGAAAAAAAGTAAAGCTAACCCAACTGAAAATATTCTTCTGTTCTTTTTTTGGTCACTTCTCCCCGACTCTCGACTCTCGGTGCTCCTTCTTGTACCAATCCTACAGCAAAGCCAACAGACGAGGCATGCCAAAACAAGGTGAGCAAGTTGAAGAAAAAAAAGGGTTAATAAAAACAAATTTGTTGCACAGAACGGGCACCAGGACGAGGAGGTAAAGTAAGAGAAGAATCCTCGGCAACTAAGCACGCGTCTTCTTGCTGTGCTCTGCCGCGAGTCCCTCGCCTTGGCGCTTTGCTGGCACTCCAGAGCTGGCGCGGCCTTTAACACGCGGCCACGAATCGAAAGGGCTAGCACGCCGAGTTGCGTGGATGGGCGATTCCTCCTGTCGTCGCTTCTCACCGGCTCGTGTTACACGTCGAGTGTCTGGCGGGGAGACGGGAGCAAAGCGGGGCGCCTCTGGGGTCTCGGGCAACTTGGCGGTCATCTTAACTGGAGTCGCTGGAACATCTGTTATTTCCAGTGTTGTGTTGGCGGCTTCTCGGTTTGACTCTTCAACATCGGTGTCGGCTTCTTCATCCTCAAGCGTGCTCTTCTGTTGTTCCGTCTGGAAGAGCCGGCGAGGTTTGATTGACGAACGAGTGAGGCGAGTGCTACGTCCAGGCGACTCTTCGCCTTCTTCGACGGTATCGACATCTGCAAACTTGCGGAAGATGCGCTTGCCACGGCTGTTTTTGGGGCTCTAGTTAGCAAAAAAGAACTCGAGACAGCATACAAGCCTCCCTATAAAGGCCTTGGGGTTAAAACACTCACAATACAAAAATCATGCCGTCCTCGCGTTTCAATGCATCCTCAACCGTTTGCCGACCCTCACCAGGAACCACCACCTGGCGTCTCTTGCTTCGGCGCCGCGGCGATGTCTCGGCTTGCACAAAGTTGTTTCCATAAAATGGATTGTCGGCGCTTTCGTCCTTTTGGGGAATTCGCTCTTGCGTGTCGGTGAAGATCTCAATAGAATCCTCAACCTCCTCTGCTCGGAAGCTCTCCATCGAAATTCCCGAGTACTTTTTTGCGCGCTTCTGGCTCGGGCTGGGCATCGCATCCTCGTCTGATCCGAAGAGATTACGTGCGATGGCTTGAATGGCAGGGTTCGCCTCAATAGGCGCCTTCTTGGGAGTCTTGGCGGGTGTGGGAAGCATTCCAGTTCTCTGAGATACTGAGGCGGCACCGGAGTGGAGTTGAGAGTTATCGATGCCCAGAGACGAGGCTGCTTTGGCACTGGGTTCGGCAGTTAGGCGAGATGATTTGGTGTGTGGGCCATCCATAGCTGAGGTTGACGAGACTTTCTTTTTTTGCGGTGTTGCAAAAGGGGAAATTGCGCCCATGGATTGCTTTGAAGCTCGGGTTCTCGACTTTTCGGCGCCTGTTGTTGTTGTGGTGATGGCGGTGGTGGTGCTTGAGTCCAATTTGCGGCGGGAGATTTTGGGTGATGGTGTGCGGTTGGCGGAGCGTTGAGAGATTCTTGACGATTTTCGAGGGGAAAAGGGTTCCCAATTGTCTGCATAGCCGAAACGAGGGGTTGGAGGAGTTCGGATTCCTGGAGGCGGAGATGGGGTTGTGGCACCGGGGGTCACGGCGCCTGAGGCCATGGCAGAAGCCATTCTCTCTTTTTCTCTCTTTGTCCCTTACTTTCCAAAATAAGGGCGGAAAGCCACAGACCAAAAGAACCAACTGAGCCTGAGCAGACCAGCAGGCGCTAGTAAGAAAGAGTGGCGCTACAAGAAGGCTTTCAACTACAGGGAAAGGAAATAGTTTGGTTTGCTTTCTAATCTCGTTGAACAAGGACTAGAGAGCTTTTCCTGGTGATGCTTGGAGTGGCAGGTTTGCCAAGATCGCAGGATTCGCACAGGGTGTTCTGGAATACAGAGTATCGTAGGTCCAAAGTTAACTCCTTCGAGGCTATCGAGTTCGAGGCTCACGGTGATATTGATGTAGACCGAGGAGTAGAGAACATGGAGCTGTGCGATGGCGATGGTTGGGTTTGACTGTGCAAAACAAGCAGGAGTGCAAGTAGATAGATGGCTGAACTTCAGCAGGAATAAAACAAGAAGAACAAATAGGTCTGATTTGTGAATAAAATTAATTAAAACAAACTAACAGTTGTTGAGAAAGGATGATGATCAACAATAAGAGGTATCGAGAGGGGGTTGAAATTGTTTGGGGGGTGGTTGGAATGCTCACCATCTGTTTGCAAATTTGCTGGGCAGGTTTATGCACACACAAAATGGGGGGCTGGGAACTTCAAGTACGGAGTATGGAATTTCACAAGGGGGGAATAATACATAAGTACGGAGTACAAGCTCTAGTACGGAGTACATATTATTACTCCGTATGCATGCATACTTGTACGTGTGGACCCCCCACTGTAAACCCCTGCCAGGGTACTTAAACAGGCTTAATAGGTTCGTTTCAACGCGTCAAGGACGTGTTCTTTTCGCGTCAATGGCGTGAATGAATTTTGGCCAATTAAGAGCGCCCATTGTTGGATCCCTCCTGCTCCTCACAGACCCACCCGCCTGTTTATTTGAATTGAGAGCCTGGCAGGAATAGCTCTTGGTTGAGAGCTGTCCCTGCCATTCAAAGAGGAACCGGCCTGGCTTTAGTATTATTCACGCATGCTTTATACCAATTAAGTACATGCATTCAAACAAGGTTGACCAACAGTACTGATTGCCAGCCTGTTAATGCCCCACCTCGAAGCTGATTCCCCCCTCCCAACTCCATAGTAAGGCTGCGATCGAGATTCTTGCATCAAATACCGCCTCGCCACCATAGCAACCCAAAGTAAATCCGATCGGAACAAGGGCACCCTGCAACTGACTTTTTTTTCTCTCTTTTTGTGGGGCTTGAAGACACCATGGCGGACAACCTCGACGATTCAATCACAGAGGATATTTGGGCGTCACCAAACGCGACTCCGGCGCCTAAGCCGGGACAACCCAAAGACCAGGTCCCGCCCAAAACACCAAAAACACCCAAGACACCAACAAATCAACCACCATCTGAGTTTGACCACGATGCTGCTCTGCGGCGAGAGCTGCAGGGTGTGCGTAATATCAACCAGGTGATTGAGGGAGTGTTGGGTACCCTTGAGCGAGCCAAAGGCAACATGGATGTATGTGGCTTCTTCCCACGACGAGAAAAATTTCCTTGTCCCTTTTGGTACTGGGTGGCTTCAGGTATTAACTGTTGTATTGCAGACCGTTTCTAAAACCGTTTCTGACGCATCGACACTTCTAAATACGTGGACGCGCATCGTCTCGCAAACGGAACACAACCAACGGTTGATACTCGATCCAAGATGGAAGGGCGCCAGCCAAGACTTGGCCGACATCGAGGCCGAAGCAATTCAACAGAAGCTTCAGACCGAACGACGGGCAGCGGAAGAAGAGAGACGAAGAGAGGAGACGCGACGGCGGCAAGAAGACGAGGAAAGGAGGAGGACGGTCGCACCCGCGCCCGCAACCCGGGGTGTCCGTGGAACTCGGATCCGCGGTAGGGGCATTCCACGGGGCGGTGTGTCAGTCTACCGGACCGAGGCTAGTTCGTCTTCGATACCCAGTGTCAGGGGCACT
The DNA here is from genome assembly GCA_019925285.1 of Graphium sp. VPRI43844. NCBI lineage: Eukaryota > Fungi > Ascomycota > Sordariomycetes > Microascales > Graphiaceae > Graphium > Graphium sp. VPRI43844. Next base: position 199,842 of record JADHKT010000033.1, on the reverse strand, counting down.
TCGGGGATCGGCAGAGGGACCGGTGTGTCGAGAACAACTCGTTCGCGGAGAACCACCAGATAGAAACAAATAATAAAACTCGCCCATTGTTTGATAAAGAAGGATTCCGGTTCATTATTTTGAACTCCCCAAAAAGGAGAAGATGAGGCGGCTCTCGCCGAGGCATGTTTCTATCGTCTAGCGTGAATCCGTGGTTGGGCTACTTTTCGACGTCTCTTCCTCGTCCGGTCCTTACTTCTTTTTGAAGAATTCGCTGAGTTTCTTCATACCGGAGGTATTGACTTTCTTGAGGTCACGTACTCCCCGACTTTCTTGAGCCTTGCGCTTCTTCTCTGCCTCTTGCTTTCTCTTCTTTTCCATATGCATATCGTCGTCCTCCTCATCGCGCATCCGCTTTCGCGTGTAGTCACCACCGGAACGTGCAGCAGCAGCCTCGGCTTTGATCCTGGCAACTTCTTTGTTGTAATCGTCCAGAGGCGAGAAGTCCCATGTGGATAAGTTGGTATCTTCAAGCATGGTTTGGAGTTTCTGTGCCGTTGCCGGGGCTATATATTTCGAGCAGATGAAGTTGAAGGCCACCACCAGCCTTTGAAGACCTTCGACTTCAGGGGATGCCTGGATTGAACTCTGAAGAGTCTCTTCAGCCTCATTAGCAGTGTGTTCTGGTTCGCCTGAAACGGATGTTGCGGCTGTCGATGCCTGCGAAATCGAGGCCTCGGTGTTGGCATCGACAGTAGAAGCATTAGAGGATTGCGCCTCGACCGAGTCCGTTTGTGGCGTGGCCGCGCCGGAGGCAGTTGTTGAATCGCCCGTTTCGGTCGGGCGTGTTTCTGAGGTGATTGGAGCGCGTTTCTTGAAGACTAGTGGCGCTTCGAGCGCTTTTTTGACAAAGTGTTCCTCCATACTAGATGGGAGGGGCTGGCCACCAAACCGCCGAGCTTTCTCGACGATTTGCATCAACAACTTCTCTTCGTTTATTCTGTACATATGCTCGTCACCTACGTCGACGGTGTCGCAGACAGCAGCCATTCTCGCTTCCAATGTCGATCGAACTTTCTCCCAGCGAAGTACCTCGCCAAAGTGGGGGTTTTCTTCCACAACAGTGTCGAAATAGTCATCGGGTGAGAGGAATAGGCGTTTCGTTCGTTGTGGCTTCTGGGCCATCAGGCAGGGGAGGAGAAGAAAAACCGGATCGAAAGCCGTAGCCACAAACATGTCGGCGCTCTCAGAGAGACGCACCTTGCGTGTCTCGTTTGTTTCTTCTTTGAGAGAGGGAGTCGGTTCGAACAGCCAGCTTCGTGGCGCTGATTTTGGAGACCCTACTCTGGTGAACTCGTAAATGCCCGTCTCTGGGCAGACGAGATAGCGGGTGGGGTGAGAGGTCCGGGGATGGGGGAGAGTGACAATGCGGGCCTCGGGTGTCGCCGCACGAGGAAGAATGAAGACCTTTGGAGGATTCGGGTCCGCTGTAGGCATTGCGTATCTTTTGCTCGGTTGAACTGCTTCATCTTTGGATTGGCCTGGAGGTGGCTTCTTGCCTGATCTGGTTGTTCGCGCCATAATATTGATTGCGACCAGAAGAGAGAGATATCAAAATGAAGTGATGGGAAAGATGGGAGTGTCTATGCAAGTGAACCGAGACGAAATTGACTGCAGCTGAGAGTGAAGGAGTACTGAGAACTTGTAGAGCGTGATGAATTTCCAATGAAGACGTTAGAATCTATCCATCGGAAGCACAGTGTGCATTTCTGTTGTCGCTGATTTCAGTGTACTCACTGTCTTTTTTAGGTGGCTCATTACAAGCTAAATGGGTAAAATGGGTAAATTAGGTAACTCCAAGACTTCTTTACAGTATGAATTACTAACGTGTATCCCCGTAACATAGTACTTTATGGAGCCAAGCTTTTGATTCCAACGCGAATTAGCGCGTAAAGGCCTTCGTCGCGCGTCCAGCCCATTAGTTAGTTTAATGTGGAGACAACAACCCAAAAGAGCAAAAGAGGCTTTGCAGATGAAACCCCTCTACGGAGAAACGACTTGAAAGTTGACTACTTTGACCAAATACTCCGTAGGGCAGTCGCAAGATCGCACCAGCGGATATACCTCTGGGCCTGCGGATCGCTGGTTAAACTGTCACGAGGCTAAGTTGTACATCCAGCCTTGCAGACTCCGAAAAACGCTACTGCTGCTTCCCCCCCCAGCTTGGGCAGGTACCAAGATTTTCTTCAGCCCTGTCTTCCTGTGCCAATGTCATTGCAACGGCTCATTGCCTTCTATCTTATTTTATCTGCCAACCCAATACCCATAAGTGGATAAGCAGACATATTCTCTGTACGCCCCTGGCAATCTAGCCCCATTCTTCAATCTTGCGACGATATACTTGACACACTTGCAATTTTGTGTCCTGTCCCTGCACCCCTGCCCCCCTGTTTGCATCACTTCCGCTCAGGGTTTTTTCCCTACGTACGGAGTACTCCGTATTGTTTGCATATCGAACGCAGCCTTGCCACCTACCCCCCAGCCTTGAGCACATACAGACTGGACTGTCGATGAAATAAACGACTTCGAAGCACCGCCTCCTTGTGCCCTCTTGCTAGCGGCCATCTCTTTGCTGGTAGCTCGCCAATGTGCCCCCTCCTGTCGTCAGTGCCATAGCTCATAACGACTCGATATGCCCAATCCCTGTATGTTTGTTTGCATCGTGCCTCAAGAAGCTATGATATTCTACATCTTACTAACTCCGCCAAGCTTCCGTAAACGAGCCACAATGGCCTCCCCGGTCCCCTCGAGAAGCACAACTTTCCACCCCCGGTGGCCGCGAACGATTACGGCGTCTTGCTAACCGTACATCGCCCTCTCCATCGCCCCTCCGTAACGGCCGGGTAGCGGGCCGCTCTGCGGACAACAATACACTCGATGACAGCGAAGATGAAGACGAAGAAACTCTGCAGCTCAAACTCCAAGAGATCCAAGCACGACTGAAGTTGAAAAAGCTACAAGCCAAGGCGAAGAACGCCGGCGACTCTCAGGGTGAAGGCACTTCATCGCAGCCGAGCAGCGCACCAACAAGAAGAGATCAAGGCACCGCCCCCTCCACGCAATCAAGAGCTCACGTGCGGCCCGTGAGCGCTGTTGAAGTTCCAGTTTCCCCTGTGCGAAAGGTGCAGCCACCGACGGTTCAAGCATCACCTACGAGGGTCCTCTTGGGCATCGACAAAGGCTGGAAGGCCAAGGATGTCTCCCTCAAGAGGGCGCCCAGCTTGCGAAAGAACCAAGATGAGCCAGTTAACGGCGGTGGCCGGTATCTTCACCGAACAGGTTCTCCCAGCTCTCGACCCTCCACTTCTGCGACGGCCACAGGTCGACCTCCGAGCTTCAATGAGAGGCTAGCTTCTGCGCGGGCACAAGAGGTTGAGAAGCGAGAACGGCAAGCTCGCATAAGCAAAGTGCGAACCAATGCCTTTGGTATTACGCAGCAAGAGGTGGAAAACTTCAAAGCGAATGCCACCGAGATTCCAAATGAGCCTCTGCTCCCTCCCGAATTCAGTCGTGACGATGTCTTATCCGGTCTTTCCTCGGCGAAGGGCCCGACAGGGACGCAATCAACAACCGCGCAGTTGAGAGCTGCCAAGAAAAAGGAGCAAGCCAACGACGCATCGTTCGAGCCGTTTTCATCTTTTCACCTGTCTCGTTGTATTATCCCCCAACCCGTTCTGGCCCGCCATGTAACGGGCAAAAAATTGATGAATATAAAACAACTCATCACCAACGTCAAAGCGCCCGACTACGAACTTCCGGATGTTGAACAAGACGTTGTCATCTTTGCGATTGTCGCTAAAAAGTCAGAGCCGAGATCTCATAAACCGCCCACAAGTGGAAACTCGACAGAGGAACGAACAAAATATATGGTCATCACCCTGGTCGACCTGCAATACGAGGTTGACCTTTTCCTCTTCAATTCAGGTTTCACCCGCTTTTGGAAAATCACTGAGGGCACCGTCGTCGCGATTCTCAACCCTGGCGTGATGCCCCCGCCCAAGTCGAGCGTGCACAGTGGACGCTTTAGTCTGGTGATCAACTCAGACGAAGACACCATCCTCGAGATAGGTATTGCCAGGGACCTAGGGTTTTGTAAATCTATCAAAAAGGATGGCAATGCGTGCGGCTCTTGGGTCAATAGTAAGCGGACTGAGTTCTGTGAATTTCATACCAATGAAGCTGTCAAGAAACAGAGATCTGAACGTATTGAGCTCAATACTATGGATTTCGGCGGCCACGCTCGTACTAAATATAAAGCTTGGGCACGGGACATGCCTCAAGAGAAGCGCAATAGGACCTATTTTCCAAGCGGCGTATTCGGAGATCCAGACACTGCAGGAACGCATATGTTCATCGCCAAGTCGCGTTCTGCGGCAGAGCTTATTGACGGCGTAGCAGACCGGCGCGAGCGCGAAGAAGCCCTCAAACGCCGCCTCATCAATAAAGAGCGCGAACAGGCAATGATCAAGACGCTTGGAAAGATAGGCCACGGTGCGGGCCGTGATTATATGCGGCGGGTCGAAGCCCAGTCGGATGTCAGTACAGCCCCGTCGCAGAGCATAGTGTCTAGTATACCCCAGGCTTCCTCGAGCTTTCCAGACCCGACTGCGAAGCCAGATGCCAGGGCCCTAGGGATCATCGCCCCCCGGGGAAACAACCCTACAATTCACCTCAGCCCCATCAAACGCAAACGCCCAGATAGTTCACACTCCAACAGCACAGTCCGCTCCAGCGGCACCTCTACAACAGGCCGATCCACCGCCGCCAGCGGCTCAAACGCCCGAACAGGTCTCGGATGGGGCACCAGCCTAAACGACAAGCTCACACGCATGAAAGAAGGCGAGAGCTTGAACAACACCACCTCCACCACCTCCACCTCCCAACAACCCCCCGCTTCCGAACCGGTGACAGCAACAGCAACAGCAGCCCGACCAGGCCAACCCCCCGTCCGCAAACGCACCCGCTTCGTCACGGAGAAAGGAATCCGCGAAGCAGGAAGGGAGAGTCTAGGCGACGAGTTGGGCACTGGTCTTCGAGTGCTACCATCTAAACATTTGCTAGACGATGATGACGACGATTTGATTATAATACAGTGATTGACACCGAGTTGGAAATGTCAAATTCACTGAAAAAAAAATGAAAAAAAAAAAAAAAAATCGGAGTGACAATATAAAAAGGCAAGAGAGAAGAAAACCACACAACCAAACTACTTGGGAAGTCAACCCAACTCTCCTTTGTTTGTAATGATCACGACTTTTTCTGCTTTGGTTACCTTGAACGCGCGTGCTTTCATCACCTCTCACTCTCGCCGAAGCCATTCCCATTGCTTCCTTGTACTTTACATTTTGTATGACGAGGACCTTGCTACAAGGCATTTTTGGATGAACCTTTCTTTCTTGAATTCTTTGCCTCACAAGCAGTCCTCGTGTTAATCTGTAGAAACACAGTATTATCTTCCCTCATGCCAATCTGATCTATCAATAAACACTACAGTCGATATCAACTACAAATGCACATTGTCTCTCAAGTTTCGAGCTTTTGACAGGTCAATCTCAAGTGTCATTTTGTATATCCACGTCTAAACTACTTGATGCTTCCTGCTCCTCCATGATCATAACCGCATAAAATCATTAACTAATCGACCGAATCTCTTGCGAAAATCCAGTGGGTGTGGGGGTAAAAAGAAACCAAGACTCGTCCAACCGAAAAAGAAACCAATGGAAAGGGGCGTTTTGCGAGGGGACAAAACGAAGAAAGCAAGAAAATTGCGTCTTCGATTGTCCCGGGTATTCAATCATCAGTCCCAAGAGAGGGAAACAACCAAAAGATGCAGCAGACGGCCTCCGTCTATCAGCTCCTGCGCCAATTCCCCATAATGTGTGTCCAATATATCCCAACGTCAAACTTTTGCTAGACTAGAAGGAAAGAAAATGCGGCCGAAACCTCCAGGTGGTGCAAGAGCATATATCATACAATCTTGGATAGATGACAAGACTCAAGCAAGCCATAAGCGTGGGGAAGGATTATGAATGTCGTAAACAGATTAACAGAGACCATTTCTTGGACTCAGGTGGGGTGGCAAGGCAATTAATTTCTCGAGAAAGAGCGTCACTCCCCAATCATCATGGCGCGCCGCTTCTACCAGCGCCCTCATACATGTCGTCATCGCTGCTGTCCCCACTGGCGCTTCTGGGGCTAACGGCACCGCTGATATCCGCGCTCATCATGCCACTGAAACTATCAGCGGAGAGAAACCCGGACATGGGGCTCGTGGCACCCAAATTGGGGACACCTCCCAGGCCTACGCCGCCCGGTATTCCTGGGTTGCCGGACACACTTCCGGATCGGCGGCTTATTGACGGCTTTTCGGGAAGTTTCTTCAGCAGCCCTGTAGAAATGTCGAGCATGGCCATGGCAAAATCTGTCAAGCCCTTCCCCTCGCCTGGTTTCGAGCTGACAGAAAGCGTCCAACGATACTCCTTTAGCCGACGGCGATACCATTCGGCCTCCTCGCGTCCAGGAGAGGTTGCCCATAGCAGCGAGCCAAACGTGCCAATCAAAGCGAAATGGGTTTTAGAGGCGAAGAACCAGAAGGATCGAAGATGGTTGGGAGATAGGCGGTTAACAAAATCCATGGCCGAGATGAGACGGGCTTTGGCGGCGCTGCGGCAGATGTGCTGGACATACGGGTCGACAGACGATGCGGCTTCTGAAAGAGATCGGATGATTCTGCGGTGAAGAGTGATTTCGGCAGCAAAATAAGCCAAATGGAGATATCCGGTACTTGTCGGTCGGTTGGACTTTACACTATTGGCGGAGTAGGCCGACGACACCTGGATAGCCTGTGGTAGGGATGAGTACCACTCCTTCAGTTTCAGCTGGATAGGTTTTGCCAAGGACAACACCAACTGAGAACCCTGGGCCCCAGCTTCCTCCACACTTTGTTTAGCTTGCAGGGTATAGAACGTCTCGAGAATTTCTGCTAGGATCTCGGTGAGTCGAATCATACGCCAGAAAATAAGACGACCATTTTCGATGCTGGTCTTTTCTTCGTTGTCGTCCTCTTCCCACTCCCCGTCGGGAAAGTCTCCAGGCAGTAAAGGTTTTACAGCCCAGTTCGAACTAAAGATGTGCGATGGTCGTCCATGAACCAAAGAACCCCACTTGTCCTGCATGAAAAGTGCCCAGGCAAGCCGTTTCCTGAGGCCCTTCTCCCACAAAGGTATTTTCCAATTAGAACAGTCAAGATGTAGGCCTAGCTCTTGGCCAACAGCCACCAGCTGGGCAGTAGGGGCCCACTGGTCACCCTCAGGTCTCTGGGAGAGCAAAAGGCCAGCCTGAATGGTTGAAAGTTTGGGCCGGAACATAGCATCGGCCAAAGTGGTGCGTACCAACCGTTCAATCTCTCGAACATCAGGTCGCGGCAAGTGAGCCAGCTCTTCCGAGTAATTCCACCAGTTTATGGCCAACATGTAGACGGTGGCGAGAAGCGGTGGTGAAAATTCACGGTAAGACCGCTCATACTTTTCCAGAAAGACACTCTTCTGGATAATGGGAAATGCAGGGTGGACGAAAAGAAAGTAAAGCTCGACAAGCTTAGGGCCATGGGGTGCTACGATTTCTTCGATTTCTTCGAGGTCCTCGGCAATGTTCTGGTATCCGGGTGTGTTCGAATCGGGAAGCATCAAGAATGTATCGTTTTCGCTCACTTTTCGCAGCGTTCCACGAGCCAGGAGGCTCTCGTCGTCGGGGTTCCATGGCGACAGGTCGATGAGAGAAGGTTCGAAGTCGGTCGTGGGGCCAATGTATTGACTGTACTTGTCTTCCTGGAATCCCAAGGTCCGCTTGAGCAGGGCCGGGCCGCCGACATTGGCCATAGCTTCGACAAACGAGCCACTGCCCCCTGCAGACGAGAGACTGGATGTTTGATGCTGGCTGGCAAATCCGTGTCCTGGAGAGCTGTTGGCTCATACACGTTAGAAGAAGATAGACAGGGGGCAATAAAGGTACAAATTCGGTTACGTTTCTTTCCCAGTGGTAGACGCAAAAATGCAATCGACAAGGGATGAATTCGCAGACAACTCTAAGCCTAGTGGCGGCGGAGCCTTTTTGTTCTCTCCTCATTTTGCTTTCGTTGTCATTCGACACTTGGCCAAATGCGGCCGGAAGAACGACGAACGACTCGCTTTGCATAACCATGTAGAGCGCAGAACAGATCACGAAGCCAGAGCATCGATTACTACACTACGCATCTATGGTGGGTATATGCGATGCGATCAAGGAATAAGGAGGATGGGTGGGTTTGTGCAGGTATGCATGGCTGGACGGGCGCCCGCACGCGCGAATAGGTTTTCGCCTCGGTATCGAGATACATAGATGGCAAAACTAACCTTCTTTTGATGGAGCCGTCTCTGGACTGTTCTCCGGTGATCTTGCGTTTCCGCGGTTGGGGGCTTGATGCTAGTGAACAATCGGTTTCATTAACTTGACAGGAGAGGCAAGCGTCGTTGTCTTCAGTCATGGTACACTTCGTCCTTCGACGTTGGCAAGCCGCACAACGCGGAGAAGGCGATCCGGGGTATGCGTCCGATTCCGCCAAGTCAAACGACGGAATGCTTCCTCTAAAAAGATTGAAGTTGGGATAGCCTTCTTGTCGTTGCTGGACCGGCCCCGCGAATGAAGACGGCGTGGGCACGTGGGCAGCCGGTTTAGGGGCAATGGCGATGGGCGCGGACCTTGTATACCCCGACATCTTTCAAAGGGAGGGGAGGGAAGCCGGATAACAGACGGCACCTCACTTGTATATATTATAGATAACTGATACCAGGCCGAATCGAAACACTAGCAAGGAGACTAGGGTGGGATGAAGCGATTGGGGTCGGTGGGTTCCGTACCTGGGAATGAGATGGGGGAAGGGGGGGTGCGGCTTAAGAAAGGCACCACCAGACAGAGTGCCAAGGATTGGCTGTGTCTAATGTGACAATGGGTTTCTCTCTCTTTTGCTTTTTTTCGTGATTGAACCTGTATTATTCGAGTTGAGGAAGTCTATATTCAAGGATGAAACTTGTCACCCGAGTGTGAAAACCAGTCTCCAACGAGTTTGCCTTACACACAAACTTCACTGAGGCAAGAGACTCAGAATGTCTGGGGTTTCCAGATCGTACACCAGCCAAGAGAGTGAAGGGCGGGGAAGGAGGGGGGTGTGATCGAGACAAGACTTGGTACGCCAGCCCAGAAATAGAGTAACTTGATGTAATAAGGCCCGTACCGGATACAAAAGAACTCTCCGGCTTCGTCGTGCAGCCTTCAAGATGGGACAGTTTGCAATAAACGGCCGACGACAGGCGCATTCAGGAAGGCGGAGCCGACACTATCCCTGTGACGGATCACTTCGTCGATCGAGTAACAAGGGTCAGAGCCACCAAGCACGACGACGTGGGGAAGAAGGGTAGCTGGGGATAGAAAACTGGTGGGATGTGTGAAGCGAAGACGAGCTTCTGCAGATACCAGAACGGAACAAGTGACAAATGCTCCGGGATATTCCCTGGTGGAGACGAATTTGGCCTGGTCTCGTCAGGGTTAAACCGATAAGACTTGAAAATTGTATGTGTGGTCTGGGTGTGTAAAAATGAACCAGGTAAAGTCGTGGTGCGCGTAACACGAGGAAACTAGGTTGGGAGATGAAAGATAAGGGTGGATGCTCAACTCTCGCCCACGTCGAGGTACGGCAAATCAGGTAGCGCGAGGCCGGTTGATAGATAATGAACAACGCGGCGACTGGATGTCCTAGGGGGGCCTGGCCGAAGCTGCGGGCGTTATGGACGAATAGGACGGTGTGATACTATGAAAGCGACAATAAGGAATGACAACGGCGTCCACAGAAGGCGAAGGTAATATCAAATCAAGAGGGGTGAAGTGACGTATAGAAACGGCGGCGGTAGCGGGGACGAGGAGATAAGATAGCCTTATCAGCGTCATTTGCTATTAGGATACAAAAACCGGGAGGATTACGCCCAGGATTTGGCTGCTAGATGCATTGGGTGTCAGGATTTTAGATCCAGACGTTTCTTTTTCTTCTTTTGACTTCTGACGTATTTCTATCAAGTCAGTATCAAGTCGGGAAGTGCTGGCGCCTATCAATCAGGGTTGGACGTTAAAGTAGTAGTTTTCCCTTTGGCTTTTGGGGGAGGTTTCCGTTTGTTTTTATTAATATGGAATTTGATATCTCGAACAAGAAGAAAGTATCGGGATGTTGGGGGCATCAGGGAAGGACATTCAAGGTCTACTCGATGGTGAGTTGAGTGGGCGAGGAACAGGGAAGTTGGTGAAAAAAAAAAGAAGAAAAAAGGGAGGACAGGTGGTAGATGGACAAATTGGGGTTTAAGGAAAGTGAAGAAGCCATGAATCGTAAGAAGCGGGACCAAGTTTTCTTTGGGGAGGTTTTACAGAAAGGGCAATTGGCTTGGCTTGCCTCCAATAGGCGCTCCTTCTTTTCTTGTCCCAGGTACTCCGTACAAGGGGGGGGTTACTTTTCCCCCCAGTTGCCTGCCTTAGCGTATGGTAGGAAGTTACGGCCTTGGTCCCGCATGTGTTCCTGCCCCATAATAGCTGATGACTTGCAATGACAAGGTGGGTAGGCACGATGGAAAATGCAAAAGGGGTCTTCTTCGAGGCGGCGAGAATCTGTAATACATACTTGGACCTTCCTTGACTGAGCACAAAAAAAAGGAGACCTTTCTTCTGAGCTCAGGGCGAAGATGGCCTCAAAGAGAATTCAGGGTGCGGGCTATCTCTGCGGTTGGAATGTGGGGAGATGGGACACACATCCAATACACCCACACGTAGTTTAGTATAGTCGTATTGTATCCTAACAGCTTTCAATATATGCATGTTGCTGGCTCACTCGACACATCCATTGACACGAGATCATACCTCCCCTTGCGCCAATACAGCTCCTCAACATGGAACCAGAGGTCCTTTCGGGAGCGTCATCTTGTCTTTAGTCTGCTCGTTGTCATCGCAGTCCTCTTCACTAAAACAACAATACACAGACAGGACTCAAGAGAAAAGGGAAAAGGGCGTCAATGCTGCAGCATACTCCGGAATACTGCTGCGAACCACACCTAAAGCCTTAGCGATAGTGGGGTTGGCCGCTACGCCCCGCCCACGGCTTCACTACACTATGCCCTAAAACGGCTTGGCTTGCAATGTTATCGCACTGATCCAGGCATGCAGGATTGCCGTGCCCCAGCGCTGTAGTGGACTCAGTGACATCATAGTAGAAGGTGATTCCAGCGCTGAGTTGTTTCCAAGCGGAGAGCACAGTCAGTAGGTTTCGACATTGACGACGCCGGCCTGATTGGTCCCTTTCCCGAACGCTTCCTGTAAATGATGTTCAGGGCACAAAACATGCGCCCAAAAGAGTATCCCTTTGCTGCGATGTTCACCATCCCAATGCAATAAATACGACACTGTCAGACGGCTGGAAGGACTACAACTGGAACCACATTTTGTCGGAATAATTAGGAATTACTAACAGAGGTGCATGTGTGTTCCCGCACTTTTCCGAAAAGAAAAAAATTGCTTGAGGGTTAGGCACTGCTCAAATTGCGGTCGAGTGGTTTCAGTGGAGAGATTCTGGATCTCTTATCTCGATGCGAGATAAAAATACATAATGAAAACGCGTACAAGAAGACTGTGTGTCACTTTCGCTGTATGACCTGCACCAACCACATGTGCTTACGTACATGTACGAGTATGCAAAGAGTGCAAAAGGGGAAAGTCTAATTTTACGGAGGACAGGCCAGGAAAATAGGCACATGTTGAATAACTATAATTACGGTCTATTTTTAAAAAACGCACCACGTCGTGAGAATCGCCTCACTTGTCAACTGATACGTTCCAAGAAATTTAAGTAAAAAAAAGGGCCGCATTCAATGCAAAAGAATAGCGTCGACAAAACAAAGGGAGTACGAAAATGAAAAAATGAAACCTCCCACAAGTATCGCCAAAGTATCCGATACACAGGAAAAAAATTAAAAAAGAGAGAGATTGCGGCTTACTAGAATCTTAAATCACTGATAGGAAGCCAACAGCTTTACCAATGAAAGTCGAGCATTCCGCCGCACCATGTCCTCGTAGGCCGTAAAAAATTAACGTAATGGAGCGCGGTCAAGTCAAGAAGTGGGGCCGGGAGGTAGAACGGCGGCGAGACTTCTTATTGGTCTGTTTTGTTCAAAATGCATGGTTTTTGATTGGTTAGGATTTGGGGGCTTTGGGTGTCTCCGCCCCGACGATGTATTTCCGGACACTTATGGAGTACGGAGCGGACGGAGTTATTTGTTGATTGATGTTGCGCTTTTTGCTTTTTCATTTTTCAGAATATTGACGAGGCCGAGGATGGGATACTGTGAGGATATAAGGGAAACCAAGAATAAGGGATAACTCGGATCTCAGTCCTCTTTTGTGTTGGAAGTTGTGACTTGACTGGGAAGACTTGCGGAGAGTGGCCCAACTTGACCCGTCAACCTTGGTCAACGATCTTCTCCGAGTTTGATATGGTTTGTTCCTTCACTACGCTCGGACAGGGGATGGATTGGACGTGATATCGGGCTATTTGCTGTTTTTCTTTATATTACAAAGAGCACTAATAACTAATCAACATCTAAGGGTACGATGGCCTGCAAGGAATCTCGCCTACAAGTAAGTAATGCTCCACAAGAACCCTCTTCCATAGCAACTAAAACATGAAAAGAAGACTCCAAACTCAATCAATCAAGTCACACAGGCTACCCACCCTGGAAATCTTCGCCAGCTCAAAGTGAAGCCAGAGCAACCCCAGGGCAGATGCTGCGAAACGTTTGGCACAAGCGCCGAAATCGACAGAATGGTTCGGACATGGGACCTCTGCTTGTGGTTCAAAGTTTGTAGTCAACAAATTGCCGTACTAACGACATACTAAGCTTTCAGACTCGTTTGGGGAGAGGTGGTGGCTCTTCATGGTTTGTCAACGTACTGTTTCACCGGGTCGAAGTGCCAAAGTAAATCGAGAGAATGCGAAGTGGCATCCTGGTGACAATATCATAGCATTGTGAGCGCAAGCCTTACACCTCAGACTGTCTCTCTTCAAACAGGTCATTCGATTCCCTCGTCAAGAAATGATTCGCGTTCATTATTTCCTCAAAGGGGGCTTCGTCCATTCGGTTATACTCTTCTAGATAAGCTCTTTTCCCTACTGGCAAGTTGTCCGCAGAAGAAGCGTTGGCCACATGAAAGTTTGGTGGAGACGCTGTCGATGAGAATATTGCCTCTTCCAGCAAGAAACTCGTGGTTGTAGTTGTAAATCGCATACAAAAGGTTGAACAGGCCTTCTGGGTTTAGGCATCTCAAGAAGGCGTGTAGAACTGACATCGAGATAGCCTCAGGGTCTTCTTGAAGACCTAGGACATGTTCTCTTTACTCTTGTAGACTCGAAACTAGATCGAAAGGTTTGTAAGTTGCTGCACCGGGTAGCAGACAAGTCAGTGAGCCTTGCCACGGAGTGAAGGGTGTAGGAAGGGACCGCGTTTAATCCGGGTAATCCGTAGAGCTTTTCAAGTTGGCAACTTAATTCAATGGTTGACATAAGCAGTCATCAAATGTTGAGAGGAAAGAGACGCGCACTTGTGTCCACTACCATCCTTTCCATGGGTACCAAATCTCTCGAATGATATCCTTCTCATCTACAACAAAGTAGTGAGGGAACCCAGCTGCTGTTATGCATGAATGCTGTATGTGTAGAAGGATCTTCTCGCCAATGCTAAATGTCAACTCTGCTTTCTGTGCCCCTCCATCTTCACATCTTAAAATTCCGTGCTCTTGGCTAATGTCGCGTACTGACCACTTTTCTTGTGCTATTACTCTTCCAAATCCGGGTATGGCGCTTGTTTCTTTTGACAGTGATAGGGAGCCAGCATTGATGATGGCTTCATTACGTTCTGGGTACAAGCCACATATTTCGGCAATAACTCGCATGGCTTGGTCATCGGGATGTACAGATCCAGTTGCCACTTGCATGAGGTCATTGGTCAAGTAGTTTCCTAGCTTTCCGTTAATCCGCAAGACTGTCACGGGTGGTAGAGAAGAGGGTGGTGATATGACGGCGTTTGAAAAAGCATTCAAGTTGCGCGAGATGTGCGAGAGAAACATACCTGGATGAAGTTCAAGGGTTGTATTTGAAGGTTTTGCATCCAAAAGGGACCTGACGACGTGGGCCGTTGGTGTAGTGCCAAATGAGAGTACAATATGCTGTGGTAGTGGAAATCTCTTGACAACATCTATAAGGGAGGAGGCTTCAAGATGGAGAACGGCCTCGACCTCCTCAATTGTTGTACAGGGGTATGATTGTCTCCCGTAGGCATAAAACCCACATACTTCAATCGAAGGAGAGGCCTGAGCTCCAGTAATCAAATCCGCCAACCGGGGCGAGTCGGCGGGAATGCCGGCCCTTCGTGAGCCAGCATCTATCTTGATAAAGACATCCCAAACATGGCGGTGGGGATCCTGGGGTTGAAAATCCTCTAGGATGCCGATGTGGTCAATATGGTCTATAAGGAGAATAACTTTGACATGCGTTGCCAAAGCCGAGATTTCTGGAAGTGCACTTGATCTTAACGGGAACCCATAAAGTATCTACTGAGACACAAGATGTCCTTGTAAGCCGGGAGTAGGCGAGGATTGACTACAATTCAATCAGTGATTGGTGTATTGGCTTCTCACCTCGTTCACGACACCTTCCTTGACCAAGGGCAGTAAACCCCATGCTTCCCTAAGACAGGATACGACAACTTTGTGATGAGCGTCGCCCAACAGAATTCGCGTAGCCTCACAGCACTACAAGTCGAAGGATGTGTCAGGACCCAATGGCTATTAAAGAGATACAACAATCGCCGTGCAACTGCATGATATTACCTTGAGCGTTTTTACGTGAGGTCGGAATTGGAGCCCCTTGTATTCCACATCTTGTAGCATGGAAATGGCATTGCGCTCTAGAACCGTACGTGATAAGATGCAGGAAGGTGTAGGGAGGTCTTGGACTCGTTTTCCGATAAAAAGCTCGGGGTTGATGGGATACTCTGATACTATCATCATAGTTGGAACACACCAAGGCTTCGATCCCTTTTTTTTTTTTTGGTCGAGCTAGGCTTTACTCAAGTTGATGTAATTTGGGGTATCTGCCACTGCGTTTCTTTTTTTAAATCTTGATGGCTTCGGGTTTATCATTCGAATGGTATGTATGGTATGTATGGTATGTATGGTATGTATGGTATGTGAATGGCCCTAGAGGACGACAGAAAGCCAAGTGGTTTGCGAGATGTAGCATTTCGTTTCGGGAACATTGCCTGCCAACTGTTAGAGGGAGACACTCATCCTGATGTATGCTAGTCTCGCCAGCCAATCTATTGTCGAGAAGCCGGGCTTATCTTGATGCATAGTTTGGATGCGGGGTAGAGCTCACCGAAAGAGCAGTTTCTCAGCTCTTAATTGGCTCCTTGGAAGACATGCATGCAAGTACACGAAAGCTGATGAGAAGGCAAAGGGAACATTTGTCCTCATCCTGTCTTCTTATGCTGTGTAATCAATCTTGTATTAGGGCTCAAGGGTTTGGTAACTCCAAAAGGCAGGAACGGAAGCAAGGGGAAACCCTTTCCTCCAGTGGATTGGATTAGGCTGTTGATTGTTGGCCTCGGGCGTATGCATGCACGTGCTGTCTGTCCCCCCCTCCTTCCTCTCCTGAGTTCTTCCCAGTTTATTCGTTGGACTACCACACACACTCGTGCGAATGCCAAACATAGTCGGGGTAAGGCGTTTCGCCAGGTTGAATACTTGTCCCATGCATATATGCAACCAGCCCGCTCTGCCAGCGCCCGGCTTATATGAAGCCTGCTACCCCGCTGAGCCCAATGCACACACATGCCGCAGAAAAGTACAACAGCACCCTGCAGCGAAACACACTAAACGCAACATTCAAATCCAAGATCGTCGACACCACTGGCTCAATTCACCATGTTGGTTCTTCCGCCTGATTTCGATCCTGAAGCTCTGATCCTCCGCGAGGCGACCGAGGAAGAAAAAATCCAGTCTTGGCGGAATAACAGCGAAGCATGGCGTGGCAAACTTACCATCGAAGAATACATTGGCCTTCAGGCCAATAACGGAAACCAGGAAATCACCCGCAATGGTGGTATTCGATACTGGATCTTCACTGACGGGAAGACCATATTTTGTTCTGCCGAAACTCTCAAGAAGCCCATTGCCATCCGTCCATCTACCAATGAAGCAACGCATACCGAATCAGCCTACGGCATTGGGTCAGTCTTCACGCCCCCAAAATATCGCCATCGTGGAATTGCATCTGCCATGATGCGAAGACTCTCAACATGGCTTGATGGGGATGATGCAGAATGCCGAATTTCTATGTTATTCTCTGCGGTCGGGGTACGTCGCAGTTTGCGTCGCCTTCCAACTTCCTTCTTCATGGCCCCTTTAGCTTATCCAAGTATCTTTCTCATTTCTAGGGCTTCTACGAGCAGTTCGGCTGGGCGGCTGTCCCTACTCAGGAAATTCGCATTCAATCAAGTAGTTCTTGCTATTGCCAATACGACGTGAAAACCGCCTATTTGAGCAAGGAAGGCCTACGCCAGCTTTGCGCCAACGATGTATTGTCTGCTATCGAAGCGCCTAGCAAGCTGCCTTTCGAAGACGGCTCAGGCAGTGGTGTAATCTTTCTGCCCACATACGCTACGGCATTGTGGCAGTTTGGGGCAGAAGATTACCTTGCAGGCGTCTTGCCAAATCTTCCCCAAAAAACCATTTCGCATCGAGGCGCGATCAATTTTAATGACCGGATATGGTGCTCCTGGGTCCACGACTTCAACAGCAACAGGCTGACTGTGACGAGACTCAACTTGCCACCAGAGTCCGACGCGGTCCTCGAAGAGGAGACGGTAGGTTCTCATCTAGCTAGTCTCCTCGAAGCAGCAATCGCAGAAGCTGTCTTTTGGCGATTGAGCGAAATTGCCATCTGGGATCCTGATCCACGGCTTTCCAAAGTTTGCAAACATGCTGCACTCAACTTCGAGATCCGTGAAGAGATTGAAAACTACCTCCCATGCTTGAGATGGAAAGGGGAGTCCGGGAACTCGGAGCGCAAAAAGTCAATCAAATGGTTGTGCCGGGAAGCATACCAGAGATGCTAGTCATCTAGAAAGTAGATTATGGAGAGGAATTCTCTGTTGTTGAGTCTTCGGGGATTCTTGGGGGATTCGAAAGGGTAGTCTGGTGCCGTATAGTTGTACCATATGGGAAGCCAGTGTAGGCTCTGACCGGCCGCTCAATTTAGCAACACGGGACGTGGGATCATCGTACTGCCGGAAAAGTCAAATGACAGCCTGTTCGAGATATGCACAAGCTATCACAAGGGCCCCCGTTCACCATGTGGGGGGCATTGCACCCTACATGGACAAAAGAACCTTTCTCTCTCGCTACCACATATCAAGTGTCAAGTGGGTGTGATGAAAATAATCTTCTATACCTTACGGGCTCGAGTTCGACCCGATGTCCTACAAGTACCTTTGGAAGGATAAATGGTCATGAAAAGTATAAAATGCAAGAAAACATCAAGTATTTGCAACGATGAATACCGACACCAATACCGCCCGCAAACCACCTGGGACTAACTAAAGAGCAATTGACCACAGCAAGTCTCTTCATTCCGCGTCTCAATGGATGACTCGGAAACAAGCCAACCACCTAGCGGTCCCCAATCGACAAAGGCAACGGACCTCGAAGGCCTCCCCATGCAGAAGAAGCAAGCTCAAATGGCATTCTTCAATGGCTCCCTCTCCAAATACACAGAGGAAAAGCCATTCTACTCCAATGTTCCGTTCCTAGAGTCCAACGCCGCGAACTCGAATGTGGAAAGTATTGAGAAGCCAGTCACACTATCCAACGTGCGGGGGTTTGAACACCATCTTGATATTGACAAGAACGGCTTCGAGCTCGTCCAATGGCATCACGAGTTTACCGACCTCGGTCCATCCATTGCCCAAGATGCGTATGTGGCTATTGGGAAACTTCTCCGTCAAAGACTGGGACAAGATAAGAGGGTGGCTGTCTTTGATCATACTGTAAGTCACGACTGTCCCATCTGACGCGCTTCTCTCGAGAAAGAAGAAAGTCGATCATAGACCTCCCAATCCGACCCTTTGATAATGACTGGGGAAAGTTTCGACGGACCGGCCCTGGGAGTATTGATCAACAGACGGCTATGCGAAAAGATGCATCCGAGCATGAGGTGTCATTTGGCCGGCCGAGTACCATGGTGCACAACGGTATGTTCTCTTGACCAGCGATGGTCGTGTGTTCTTTTGCTTCATTCCAGGAGTGTCTGTTGATCTTATGCACACTGGGTTAGATCACACGTACAACGGAGCGGTACGGCAAATCAAAGAGGACTTTGGGCCACGGGCCGAAGCCCTGCTTGAACAAAGGTTCCGAATTATCAAGTAAGTTTTGGGGACACCTTTTTTGTGTACTCTATCCTGGATGGTCCCGGAGAAATCAGATGGAGGGGTAGGGCCCTATTAGAGAAGGAAGCAAGAGAGCCAAACCTGATACGCCAGGCTGGGCTGCCTACTCCGTAGATGAAAGCCACTTTGGCTGACGGAATGAAACAGCGTGTGGAAGCCACTGAAGACACCAGTACGCCAAAACCCGCTCTGCTTCTGCGATTCAAGAACCTGCCGCGAGGATGGAAACCCCTGTGATCTGGTCTACCCACACACGGTTTCGGAGAACATTATCTTTCAGCATTCGGACCGCCAGCGGTGGTACTATATTGATAGCCAGGACAAGGACGAGACGTGGCTTTTCAAGATTATGGATTCTGCGAGTCTTGATGATCCCGATATTTCCCAATGTACGTATCTCCCACCTTTCAGGCTATTCTGTTTCTCTTTCCCAGTGGGAAACCATCTTTCAATCTCCTCGGTTCCCTGCTTGCTTGAATACCATCACAGCTCATGATGACGCCAAATTTAGATTCCGCCCACACATCCTTTTTCGACTCGGACCCCGCGCTGAAGGACGAGATAAGGGAGAGCATCGAGTTCCGAGCCTATGTATTCGGATAAGATTTAGCCAAGACAATTGAAATCAAGCCTGCTTGACCATTCTTTTCATGTAAAAATAGACCCCCTTCATGCAACCATGTGACAAAAACCCCCATGTAATGAGAAAGCAAGGAAATCGAAATGTGATGTTCGGTGGAGGCGCAATGAAAAGGTGTGGAAGCTGCATGAGCTCTCTGGGCTTCTTCTCACGAGGGGGCGAATCACAGGGGTGATTTGCTGTGATTTCGGTCGACGCGTGCATGGGTGAAGAATTTATGTGGCGGGTTGGGGGTGTTCTTGTAGAGGTACGAGCCGTACAGTGCGAGCCTGGTCGATTCAAATTACCACAGGAAGTCGCATGGAAATGGGAATGAGTTGTGATGAAATGTGAGGATGGAACATTCTCCGCTTGTGATGCGTTTGTGTGTGTGTGTGTGTGTGTGTGTGTGTGTGTGGGCATCAAGTCCAAATAATACCCCAACTTGAAAGTTCAGTAGTTCAGTGATAGTGAGGCTCCGAAATGAATATATAAGTAAGTAATAAATCAAGACAGAGTAAACGTACAATTAAACCCAAACCAAACAAGGAGCCAAGAGACCACGAAATACCAGTATTACCAGTATCAACGAACCTATTACAAAGTACGCTCCTCAATCCAAGAAAGCGTCCCAACTCTAACAAATTCAAGGAATCAAAGCAAACATGTCAAATCAAACTTCTCGATCGGGCTCCCCAACAACGGAATCTGAATCTCGTTCGCAGCCTTGGAAGAAACTCCTGGATTCCGAGGTCAAGGCTGGATCGAACCCTTGGCTGGAGTGGACGCCCAAGAAGAAGAATTTCGGGGACAAGCCTTGGATAGATATTGATTGGCAGGCGAAGGGGGAGGGAAAACCTGTTAATCGGGATCCTATGATGATCAGCGGGTATTCTGTTGGGGAGGTCCATGAGGTTTAGTTTGGAACTTTTGAGGTTGTGACGGGGTTTATTCCTGTTTGATGGGAGATTTGAGGGGATTCGCGTTTGGTGTGGGTTTACGAGGACAAGATTGTTTAATATAACCTCGTCTGAACCATTGTTTCCGACTACGTAGTCTATCTTGAAAGCGAACCTGCACTGTTTTCTCGCTGAAAAAGTGTTGGTTCGACTCGAGGATCGGGGTCGAGTCTCCAACGCATTTCGCCAAACACTCCGTCGGAGAAAGTAATGAAATCAAGTACAAAACAATCCTTGGCCGAAAGGTACGAAGAAAATCCTTTGGAGATGCATTCTTCGCGTGTGTCCGGGAGAAAGGTCCAGCTGTTGTCGTGGTAGTGATAAAGTTCAAAGATTTGATCCTGATCTTCGTTGATCTGTAATCGCAGGATGGGACCGCGCCCTTCCACCTCACCAGCCGAGGAAATATTGAAGCGGATGGCGAGCCCCCGATTTTCGTAATTGCCAATGTACTGGTCCACTGGTGCGGGCTGCGTATTTGGTTTGCGCTCGTCTTCCCATTCCTTGCGTACGGTTGTCCATCTTTTGGTGGCATTGGCTACAATGATTTCGGAGACTTTGACGAGATCTTGGCGTGGTTGGAGGTCGAAAATCTCCTGGGCGATGGCCTGGGCCACAATGTTGGTCGGGTCGCCATTGATTTCGAACGAGTTGCAGAGGACGACAATTGCTGTGTCATCTTCGGGGAACGTCCACACAACCGACAGAAAGCCGCCGTACTCTCCTGTGTGGCCAATGACAACCTTGGGCGCCGAGTCGCTCCCCAGCACATATGGGTCGGTATTGAGATCATTATTCGTCACAATGTTGATTTCCGGCGTGGGAAGCGTGTACGAATACAGGCCCATTCCGTATTTCTGCTTGTCGTCCTTGTCTAAGCAAAAGTATGGCTTCTGAATAGCCGCCAGCGCCTTGCAGATCCGGATGGACAGTCCAGCTGGAGGAGAGGAGAACAGGTATCGGATGCTGCCCAAAAGTCCCGAGCTCGCGGTGGCATGGGCACGAGCCTTCATGAGAAAATCTGCCCAAGACAGCATGTCCTTCACGCAGGACCGTAGGGACCCCGAGCTATCAAAAGCGTCTCCATCACCAAAGGTTGGAAGCTCCGAAGGCTGCGTCTTTTCGTTGCCGAGGACAAGGTAGGGCAGAGCATAATTATCCAAAGGCAGCTTATAATAGCTCCGGTCCATGCCCAATTGCTTAAAAATCTCCTCCTCCACAACAGTGCCGTAGGACTTGTGCTTAATCTCCGTGATGAGAACACCGGCTAGGGCGAACATCCAATTATTGTACTGCCACTCGGTCCGGAAGTCGGCGAATTTGGGCAAATGATTGACTATTTGGACAATGTCCTTTCTCTTGGCGAATACTTTGCCATTTCTACCAACGACGGTGTACAGCAGCTGATTTAAACCAGTACAGTGGGCCGTGAGGTCACGGACCGTCATTTTCTTAGCGACTTCGGGGTTGGAAACTGTGTCGAGAGCACACAGTTTCTCCGACACAGGGTGATCGATCTTCAGAAGCCCATCCTGCTCCAAAAGGTTGAGAACGGCGCAGGTAACCGACTTGGTGCAGGACCCGACGCCATAGATGGTATTCTCATCAGGGACTTGGCGGGTTTCGATATTGGCATATCCAAAAGCACGGAAGCTTCTCTCGCCTTTGCGAATAACACCAACGGCGAACGAAGGGGCCTCGAATACTCGGCGAATCTGTTCGATTTGCGGAGCAATGTCTTCGAGTCTGGAGACAACACGTGCGGCGCACACACCATGGTCAGCTGCAAGAGCTACAAACACACTCGACAACGTAGCCAACCAAGAAAGGGAAAATAAAAACCGAAAGGCAAGGCGACGACTCAAGATGGTAGTGGAAAAGAATGGGAGGAGATTAGCTACACCTTGGCCACGCTTTTAGCTGAAGACGTCATCCTTTTTCAAAGGTCAAATATTGATTTCTGTACACGCCGGGTGATGTGGTGGGTTGGTATCGACAGGGGGCGGGGAGAGGAGGGAAGAGAGGAGCGAGACAGTGAGCGCCTACGGTCTGACTCTCCTAGGAGCACAAGGATCAGAGGGGGGAAAGAAAGCAAAATAGCAAGAGCTCAAGGTCCAATAGACGACGAATCCCGCTTTCTCAGCCAGCTGGGGAGAGGGGGAGGAAAGAGGATAGATAAAAGGGGAATTTCGAAGAGCTCCAGACTTAACCCCTCCATTGACTTTCCTTGCTTTAATTAAACAGCTGCCCAGCAAGCTGTCACACGGAGTACAGGCTAGTACAATATGAAAGGTTGGGGAAGTCAAAGGGAGAAAGAAAAAAAAAAAAAGAGGCGGGCGGCTAGGTTGGCTGGCAGGCTGAATTCAGAGAGGGTTACAGGAACTTATGCATATCCCAACCCCCCACACACCCAAAGATTTGCCCACAGCTCAACACACCAATTGTGGACTGACTCTGGGCAAAAGCTCTCCCTCTGACGAAAACGGCTCATCATTACGTTCAAATCGATGCATGTCCAGTCCAGTGGGAAGATGAAGGTATTGTGGTGTGAAAGTAAAAATGTGTCAATACTACCTTATGCCATGTACCACGTACTCCGTACACGCATCATTGCTATTTAAGTAAGCGCAAACGACCTGAACCTTTCAAAGTGGAAAAACTCAACAATCATCAAGAAGGGAAAGAGTCTCCGCGGAAGTATTTCTAATCGCCAAAACAGAAGGAACGAAGGAACCCAACAGCTGGGCTCACACACTCCCAAGCTACGCAAGCCCAACTCACCCGACCCCTCCGACATCTATTGTGGCACATCATGGCCGACTATTTTCAACCCATTCAAGACACCCCAACAGGAAATGGCATCGTTGTTCCAGCCATCATTTATGGAACAGCCCAAAAAGCCGATGCCGCCTTTATCCAATCGGCCCTCGCCGCTGGTGCCAGGGCTCTGGATACCGCCTGCCAGCCCAAATACTACCACGAAGACGTTGTCGGGCAGGCCCTCCAAACTGCCTTCCGAACCAAGGAAGATGGCGGCCTTGGCCTAACACGACAGGATATCTATATTCAGAGCAAATTCACCCCGCCAAGCGGCCATATCAATTCCTCCGTCTCACCCCCATACCTTGCTACCGACACCATCCCCGTCATGGTGCAGAAAAGTATTCGTATGACATTGGCCAAGCTCCGCGTTGATTATGTCGACGCCCTTCTGCTTCACGGCCCTATGCCCACCACCCAAGAGACTTTGCAGGTATGGCAAGCCATGGAGAGCCTTGTGGGTGTCGAAACCCGCATTCTAGGTGTCTGCAATATCGACCTCGCTCTTCTCGACGTCCTTTGCCAAACAGCCAAAGTCAAGCCATCCATTGTCCAAAACAGGTTCTGGGCCGAGACGGCCTATGATTCAGACTTGAGAGCCGCCTGTAGTGAGCGGGGCATCGTCTATCAGGCCTTTTGGGTTCTTCGGGCAAACTATGCCCTCCTTCAGTCCAACTTGATAGGCTGGTTATCCGAGGGGACTGGTGTAAGCAAGGAGGAGGCCTTGTTTTTGGCTGTGCTATCCTTGTCCCCAGATGGGCTGGGTATGTCCGTATTAACAGGTACCAAGACTCCCGAAAGACTGTCTAGCCTATTGGAGGCGGTTGATCGTCTGGGAACCTTGGCACCCGTCGCGAGGGAAGGGTTCTGCTCTGTCATAGAAAAATAACGAATGGCTGTTATCTTGGACTATTTGGAAAACGCCACGTTCAAACAACTAGTCATGTACGAGGTATTTTTGGTATTTTTCCCATGCGCCATCTCCCCGTTCCCGAATCTTTACCTTTGTTGCAGTCTCAAATAGACGGGCTGCCGAAGATTCGTACTTGTCTGCTTTATCATCTTCGCCTAATTTGCGATGAATCAAACCACGCAAACATTGAACATTCACCAACTTGATGTTAGAGAGCAGACTAGAGGACATGAAAATCGACTCTGCTAGTTGAATCGATAGCCTAAGATGCGGAGGTCAGTTTATCCTGGATTCACAAGACGGCTCCTCTCCTCTCACAACTCCTTGGGGGGGGGGGGGGGGGGGGGGGGGGGGGCGGGGGGGGGGGGGGGGGGGGGGGGGGGGC